>VYXC01011974.1:1099574-1181742 GCA_013397175.1 Platysteira castanea | reverse complement strand
TCCCTTCCCCCTCGGCTGGCATATATATGCCCCTCGGTGCAGTGGGCCTCGGTGGGTCCCACCAGTGCACCCCACTCCCTGCTTAGCCCTTCCCGTTGGTTTGCTCCCTTCCTGCCCGCCTCCCCTTACGGCTTCCAACACCCGATCCCACAGACAGGGGTTATCCAGCAGGCAGGGGTTTCCCCACCACAGGTCACACATCTGCCAGGGTCTTCCCTGTGTTGTCAGTGATGCCCCACTTCCATTTTAGAACTGGCGACGGTCACCCCCCCAGCCCCATCCCTTCCTGCCTCCCCCACGTGCCTCCCGGGAACCCAGGGGACCGGAGCTGTTCCATTTTTATCTCCTACACCCCTAGGCTCGATAGTGGTGGGTGGTGATGGCTCTTCTTGTGTGTGCAGTTTGGGGGAGATTAGAAAGAATTGCTTTGAGCTTCCCTGATCCTCGCAGTCGTCCTCGTTCCAGTCTCCTCTCATTTCGCACTTGCTTTCTGAGAGGAAGCTTTTAAAGTCCCTTTCCCCCTGCTCCTCGGTGTTACTAGTGCAGGGGAAGCTACTGCTCCTCCTGCTATGGCTGTAGGGCCTAGAGAGGAGAGGGAGACACGAGGATCCTTTAAAAGGAGCATGACCCAAACACAGAGCGAGATTGTCAGCAGCCTTTCTCTGTGTGTGTTTGTGTTCACTGTTTGTTCCCCACGCCCCATGGTGTCTCCTCTCCAGGTTGGGGTGTGTGGTGGGGGGGTCGCTATGTCGGATGACGATTCGAGGGCCAGCACCAGCTCCTCCTCATCTTCATCCTCCAACCAACAGACAGAAAAAGAGGCAAGCACGCCTAAGAAGAAGGAAAGCAAAGTCAGCATGAGTAAAAACTCTAAACTGCTATCTACCAGTGCCAAGAGGTGAGGCTGCAGTCAGTTTTCTTACTGATTCGTTGCATCTTCCCTTCTTCCTCATTTTATTTTGCTCCATTCCCCTGCTGCTCCCATTCCTCATCTCTAGCCTTGTGCTCAACCTTTCCACACGAAGCTGCTATTGTCTCACTTTTTTCAGTGTCTCGCTGCAGCATCTGCCCAACTTCACTGCTCTCTGGTCCCTCTTCTGCTTATCCCAAATATTTTCCTGGCTTTTCTTCTTCTTCTGGTTTGTTGTTCTGACCCTCAGTTATTTCTGCTATCTTTTCCTTTCTGCTTACTAGCATTTGTTATGGGAATGGTGTAGGATTGGCATTTAGACCTTATTTTTTTTCTCTGCTACTGGAAGCTATAAGGTCCCAAGTAAGGCATTGCATTTCAACACCCATTTCCTTCTCTTGTGCGTTGGAGTCCAGAGTGTCTTTTTTTTCATTCCAGGACTGATTTTGGGGATTAATTAGTGTTTGTGAAGTTTTGAGGTTGCTTGCCTTGAGGGAATGCACTCCAGTGCAAGGGGTGTAATATAGCCCCAGATCTTTACCAACAAATACATTACTGTTATTTTTGTCTGCTCATCACCTATATTGAATTTTCTATGTATGGTTGGATGCTGACTGGAATAAACAACCCACAGCAGGTCCACTTGTGGATGTTCTGCTCTGAAATATTCTTTGCTCAAAGCACAGAGTGGGTTTGGGGTTTTTTTTTGAGAATAAAGTAATTTTTCTTCCAGGATAATGTGTAGGGAGAGACACCTGCATAGAAGACTAATTCCAGAACAGCTATGTCAGTCAGTTTTCCTCACTTGGACAGACTCTTGGGAGTTGCTCATAAAAAAAAAAAAAAAAATTGTAACTCTTTCTTACTTATTCTGTGTGTCACCTAAATTCAGCACCATCCTGCTCCAGGGAGCTAAGCTGACAAATGGAAGTTTTCAAGCAAACTTGCAGTACCTCAGTAAGAATAATAAACTGTCTCACTGAACAGCTTTGCCAAGCAGCAGAGAGGTTGTATCAGTAGGTGTCAAAAGTGACTGGGGTTTTATGCAAATGCCCTGTCAAAGCAGCTAAGTTCTCTGTGGTTTTGTAGCATTTAGGCAGTTTGGTTATTCCAGATCTCCACTCAGCAGGTTTCCATGGTAAATGGACATAGATAGTGGCAAGCAGTGTTTACATGTTGTGCCCTTCACTCTTTTAGGGAGAAGATTTTAAACTGCCTCCTGTGGAAAGGCTGTGGTTCTTGTGTATGACAAGTGGCAGGAGATGCTGGCTGAGTTTAAAGGAGAAGGGAGGCAGGCTGAGTGCTGGGTGGGGAAATCTGGAAGGGAAGCCTGAGTGACAGTAATGGGACTCCAGGGAAGAGGATGATAGCTGGTTGGGCGTTTTGTGGCAAAAGCAATGTAAGCCCAGAATAGTCTGGGCTGGGAGGACAGGGTGTTGGCTGAGCACGGTGGAGAGAGGGAGTGTCTGGAGTCCTAGGGAGGGGACATGGGGGTGTTGTGTGGCTCCAAGGGTGAAGAGAAGAGAGAACTGAAGGTGGTAGGAATGTGCAGGAGCCTCGGAAATAGATATTCACCTTCCTTAAAGTGTCCTTGAGAATGGCGCAGTTACTGACTCCCTCAGGGCTGTGGGGTTTTTTTTCTCAGGATGGTGATGAGAAGCTGGGGGAGAGAGGAGGGAGCCAATTTGGCAATGACTGTTTCTCTCAATCCTGTAAGACAAAATTCCTTTTCAGACTGCAGTTTCCTCTTGGTGCATCACATTTGCAGAGGTTTCCCCTCATTTACAGGCTGGTTGGCAGAGCAAAGCGGACGGTCTTTTTCACTGTGTGGTTGGCATCTTTGTGGGAGCTAGAGCAGTGCACCTGTCTGGGTTTAGTGCACGATGCCTGTCTGCTTTTCTGCCTGTCTCTGTAACAGGGCAGGGCGCCTGTCCTGCTTAGGGGGTTTGGACTGGTGGGAGGCTGCAGCTGAGAGTGCCTCTCTCTTATGTACTGTGGCAGGCTCACAGTGACGGTATGTCTGCAAGGCGAGCGTGTTAACTGCTGTCCCACACAGTGACTTACCTTTGTTCCTTCTTGCTTTATTGCCACAGGATTCAGAAGGAATTGGCTGACATCACCTTAGATCCACCTCCCAACTGCAGGTTGGTGTCGATTTCTTACCTGAGGAGGGTGAGGGAAGGTGAGGGGCTGAAGTGTGCCTGTGTGTTGTAACTGCCCTCAGAGGCTCTGGATGGAGCAGAGGGACAGCTGTTTAGGTGGCCAGCAGTACTTTCATGAATGCTTGCATGGCTTTAAATAGTTTCCAGGTGGGGTACCTCCAGAGATTGTGTGTGTTTTGACCGGTTTTCTATTTGTTTGGAGGTTATTTTGTTTATTTAACAATTGCCTTTCAGTATGTTATACTGTTTTGTGTGTGGACATTTCAGAAACTGGTCTATAAAGAAGAGTGTGAAAACTTTCTCCTTGTTTGTTTTTGGTTTTGGTTTATAAATCTAATGCCTGACTGCACTAATCTTATATAAATAAGAGTCGTGCCAAGGGAGCAGAGAATAGTCGAATGCTATGAGGTTTTTAGCTCAGAGTTCTGTTGTGAACAGCAGCTGACAATGGAAGAGAAGTGTGAATTCGTCACTCAGTGGGTGCCGCACTGGGACATACATCTTAGCTGATGAAACAGAAAGCAGGGATATTCTGTTGCCCTTTATAAGCAACTTGTTTTAAGTATGTTTTAGAAACTTGTACTGCTTTTTTAAAACATCTAGCCAGATGTTTGATTTGTTTCATTGCATGGTGTCCCTGAACCTCTTTTGCATTTGGAGAGTAGACAGTAGTAGTGTAACATCTTTGGTTATACTTGCTCATCCAAGAGGAAAGAGGTTTTCGGTCTGGTCTGTTCGCTGTAGTTGCCAAAGCATAACTCTGTTCCCATCTTTTTGCTGTAGCTGAGGTTTGATGTCTTTTGATGTTGGTAATAGCGGAAATCAGAGAAAATTATGTTTATAAATAACTGTTTAAATTGGTCTTTTTAGTATTGAGTTTCCACCCACAAATGTACATGAACCTTTTTATTGAAGCTTTTTGCCACTGTTAGTCTGTGGGGAGGCATTAGCGCAAGAGTTAGCCTGACAGGTCCAGAGCCACCCTTTCAGTACCAGTCCCAAGGATCAAAATTAATTAAAGGAGGGATTGAATGTGATGTGTGACATCTAGTCTGATACTAAGAAGATTTTTGTGCTGTTGGGATGGTAAGCAATAAGCTCTGAAATCTTGTAACTGTGATAATGTTGTTTTAGGGACAGTAATGACTTACCTGAATATTGCAAAATTTCCAGTTCTTGGGCTGGAGATGTCTGTCCCGTGTGCATCCCAGCTCTGTGTCAGGATGACGTCCACGTGCTTTTCCCTCCTCCTTCCACCTTACCCTGACTTTCATGAGAAGGAAACACAGAAGCACATCTCAGGCACTGTTACTTGCTCTCTAGATAACTGAGTCTGAATGGTCAAGGTGCTGGGACTTTTGTCTGAACTTTGCAAATCTATCCAAAAGTTGTGATAGTATACGAGTGTGTTAGATTGCATGTTTCTTCTGAAGGTTTGTGTAAATAATATTAGAACCCTAATTTGTCCTTGTTTCAATTGGATTCATTCACAGGTAAAGATGAACTAGCAGACTACTTGTCAAAACACAGTATAGTTTTAGTTTTTCTTTTTTAATTACGTAGACCATTGGGGATAATGCACTTCAAGGCCCATGTAGTAAGTTTGTGTTATTTCAGCCTTTACAATTATTTCTAATTGTAAAAATTAGTTTGTAGTACATGTAGTGATGATTAATCTTCGTCCATAGTGGAGTTACAAGTATTCTGCATTCCTTTTGACTTTCAAATGACTGACAGTGAAGGCTGGCAACTCTTGCAAGTAATGCATGAAACTGGTGTAGTTGTTACTGCCTTTTAGTATGTTGATAGGTAGGAAAACGTGAGTGGAGGGGTTTGTTGTGTGTGTGCCCAAAGGAGTTTTGGTATTGCTCATCTTGGGGTGAAGTCATCCTACTTCTGTAAAGACAGTGCAGAGAGCGAAGGAAAGCAGCTCTGCTTATGGCTAACAAGACTCCAGTTGTGCAGTCAAGCACTGGGAGTTTGCCTCGGTAGCAGCTGATTGGTAAAAAGGTAGGCAGGTGCCTATTGCCATAACAGTGAGATGAGTTTGAGCTATTGCAGTTATGGGGAAAGTTCGCCTCTTGTGAAAAAAAGAAATAGAAATAGTCAATTTATGACTGAGGAGATTAAGCGAGTGAGAGATTCTGGTTGCTGCATGATGTTTAAGGCTGCCAAAATTTGTTCTTGGGAAGCCTGCTAGCAGTGTCACTGCTTTCCTTTATATTTTTTCCTTTCATATGAACATTACTGCCATGCTGTGAAGGAGGTGTTAAATACATAGTTTGAGAACTTAGTTTCAATTTCCTGCCTTTATGACTTTGCTTATTCTAACCTTTCCTCTGACCTCCTGCCCCTCATATCTCTGCTGCCTTTGTGCCTCTACAGATTTTTTTTCAGGTGTCAGTGGAGGAGAGACCAGTCCTCTCCTTTTAGGCATCTCACTCTCTCCTGCAAGTTTAATCTTAAAACTTACATATTCAGGGCATTATATATGATGCCACGTACTACCTGTTGCCCTGTAAATTTTAGGGGTTGCCAAAGCCTCGAGTCACGTTTGAAAATGTTTGTCTGAAACTCTATCCTGTGTTATTTTGGAAACATCTTTTTTTTTTTTTTTTTTCCCTGGGCATCTGTTCTTACACCCCTCACCACCGTGTTTGTATTTTCCCCTGTTCTATGCTTGGTGTTTGATAGAAGTTCATGGTTGGCTGTGCTTTAATTTTTGGCCTCGCTGCAAAATACTGTTCTTCTTTCAGACTTATTGCAGTAATGGGAGTTCAAGATATTTAACACATCCCAGAGCAGCTCTGCATATTGAAAGACAAAGGTTCAGGCTGTGAATGATTTTTAGTAAGAACTTCGGGTTTTTTACCACATCTTAGAGGAGGTATTTTTCTTCCTACAAAATATGACGTACAAGATGCAATTAAAATAGTGACAATCACTTGACATTTCAAACAAAATAGCTTAAAAACAAATGTTTCATTTTTATTTTTGTAGCTTGCAGTGACTGTATTTTCATGTGTGTAACCCACAGATCATCTGTTTAAAAAACCCAAACCCCAAGCATACTCAACAGCCTGTGATTGAGCAGCTGTGTGGTTTTTACACGTGTGGATAATATGAGGGGAAGTTTAGTCCAGTACTTCCTCTCTCCTCAGTACTTTCCTTGCTTCTGGTTTTTCCATAGCTTGCGTGTGTCCCCCAAAAGCTTACCTGGGCTTGTCTCTCTTTGACTGCTTCATTTCTCGTAGTCCCTTTGCCCTTCTGTCTCCTTCCTCAGGCTGGGATTTTGATTTTCACAGGCTAGTGGAGTTAGTTGTGCAGAGGTGCAGAATATGTGCATGGCCTGAATTCTGTTTGGCCTGCATTCAAAAAGTAGATTTTTGGACTTGAAAACATTTTCTAAAAAGATATATTTAATATGCGTCGCAAATTTGTGGGTTTCTGATGGGAGCAATGCTGTCCTCATAAGTGTCCTAGTGTAATGTATGTTTGGCAGCTACTTCTGAATGGATTTTAGTCCTCTTCATTGTTGTCAGTAGGCCAGTGCTCTGGAGGTCTTTAATTTCTAGATGATGATTTGACTCCCAATATTAATACTGAGTTATGAAAGTTAAGTGTGGCTTTCAAGTTCAGAAGGTGGTTAGTGGTTAGTATGAATTGGAGAATGACTGTTCAGACCTAAAGTGTTTTAAATCTTTTAAGAGTGTATCTGGTGATCTCTTCTCCTACTTTCTATTATATCAGAGAGTTTAACTCTTGTTTTAGAACTCAAAGAAGGTTACTAGGAACTTCTTACTTTTGGTCTTTTGTATATGTTGATGACAGAAGAGGTGTCCTGCCTTTGCTTTGGGTCTGCAGATGTCAAAATACAGTTCCATCTTGCTATGTAGGTAGTTATGACTTTTGTTTGCTGGTAACACTTGTGAGTATTGTGCAAAAGCCTTCTTTCTGTCTCTGTGATGAAGTGTCCAAAGCTTTGAGAGATGTTAATTAAAGCTTTAAGTACTCTTTATTCGTTTTGTGCCATTTATTCAACCTCTATATCTAAGCATCTCCTGATGGTAAATCTGCTTATTAATGTGAGGTTAGGGAACAAGTGGTTTTCCCCATTTTTAGGGATGGAGAGTTACTGCATGCAAAAAACAAGTGACTTGCCCAAGGTCATGCAGAAAGTCTCTGGCAAAGTGGAGAAATGAATGTAAATCTCCTTTGTTTCAAGTTAACTTGCAGCTGAACTGTTCTGCTAGAACTGTGTGCATCAGTTACACTATGAGCAGGGCTTTGAATTTGTGCTTTATTGGGTGTCTGGTATTGACTGTGTGTAAGCATGGTAATTTAATGTTATTTTTCCCATCTGTGTAGAGGGACCAAAATGGATATTAACTGGAGTTAATGTTTTTTAATCTATCTTAGCCAAACTGAAACAAGTTTGTCTCCACATGGCTCATTTAAGTCCACATAGGCAAGACCAGCTGTTATTTAAACAAAAATAATTTTCAAACCTTTGCTGAAGGAGGCATTTGCCTGCAGGGCTTACCATTGCTTCAGACTAAAATGCTATCACAAATTCATTATTTAAATAATAATAATAATACAATACAGTTGTGTTTCTTGGCACCTTCAGCCTAGTTTTTGTAAATTCTCAGAATAAGGACCAGATCTCCTTGAGAGTCTCGTGAAAGTTAACTGTCAGCACTTAATAAATATGTGTCTCAGTAAAGATGGTGGGGAGAAGTGCTCTCCATTCTAACGTATGGAATATTAATAGTTTTCAAAACTTTGCAATGTGGAATTAAGATTTCTTGGCTTGAGAGAAGTCTGCATAAAATGTGTGGCTCAAAGGCAGTTTTGAACTCAGCAGCTTCGTATTATAATTAATATATTTCATCTACATACCATGCAAGTCTGGTATTTGTCTTGCTTACATTTGTTTTTTATGGTGCTTGTAATTTTTTGCAAATGTATTTTTTCAGTACTTTCGACTCCAATAATGCTTTAAGTGCTTTTGCTTTTAAATTTAGTATATTATCTAAGGATGGATTGTCACTGTTAAACTCTAATATCAGAGTTGTTTTTGTTATTACCATGTGTGAAATAGCCCTTCCTGAACACAACCATATTCTAGCGTAAACTTTCTGGTCTTACCTTTTCTAAGTAACAATGTCTAATGTTTCTAGTATTTTTCTTAATATGCACAGTCAAATTATTATATCTGGAATGACACAAATGCTAGCGTTTGCTTCCTTGTATAAATAAAAAATTAGTATCAGCTTTAATGAAGGTGACATTATCAGCTTACAGAAGTGGGTTTAGAACTCTTTTTTTCTATTTCCTCTTGTGTTGTGTTTAAAATGTGAGTGTTTTCTGTGAGAAGTTTCCAGATGTAGGGTAGGAAGGACCTTCATAATTAGTGCTGTGTGTAGTTGAAAAATATCTTTTGTCATACAAACTACCAGTGGTTCAGCATTCCCTCCTCGCTTTGTTTGGCACATGATCCCTGGAGAAATAACTCTTCCTTTTGAAATGGTGTATTAACTAATTTAGAGATCCTCTGCAGCTGTGTATGGTCTAGCTTGCAAACCATAAAAATAATACATTTCTACACTGGGTGAATTTAAGTATGTGGAGGTAGAAGCTCCTGCAGGCAAAGTCCTCTGCCCAATTACTCAGACAAAGACTGCACAGGAGCATTTTCTTTGCTGAGGATTGATTATTTAATATTAGAGGAATTAACTTTTCTGAAGCTACTTCTGTTTTTATTTTAACTGTCAGAAATGTTTTGAAGGCCAGGCTGTTCAGACGCTGTGGCAGAAGCTGGCTGATGCTGCGGTAGATTTCGTTTGGCACATCCTGGCTCGGTAATTCCCAAATGAACTGCATTCTGTGCTCTTGCATGCCAAACATGGAAATGATGAATCTTGAGAGCGGCTGTGAAATTTTATCATGGCTAAGAACAAAGAGGATTGAAATCCCTTCTGTGCACACTCCCTCGTATACCACTTAATTTTGTTATTTGACTTTGTTTTGCTGCCCTTGGAGGGCACTGTGCAACGGTGTTTATGATGCTGCATATATGTTTTATCTGACAAATTCTTATATTTCCTCTTGGTTACTCAGTCTTGTTTGGTTTTTCAGTTGTTTTCCAGCACTGCTTGTCTAGATTTTTATATTGGATATGTGTACAGCAGCAGGTTATATGTCTGGTTTTGTTTTAAGAAATATACATTATATGTGTATGATATTTTATAGACATAAATGGGAAACACTGTATGTGCGCTGTTCATACTTTAGGAGTTGAATCTATCTTGCCTTTTTATATGAAGACAAAATTACCCATGGATAACTGGTTTGTCTAGGGGATTGGGGAGGATGGGTTCGTGTTTGATGATTTCAACAAGAGCAGGTTGCCAGTGACTGAGAGCCTTGTGGTTTCTGAAGAACGGGTTGGTTTTGGGAGCCGGTAACATTGCGTCTGGCAGATGTTTGCTTTGGTCCTGCTGTTGGAGGGGATGGTGCTGGGGGTGGAAACGGAGCTCACCTGCACCAATACATCAGTGGATTCATATTATCGGTGAGTTTGTGCATAGTGAAACTTGCAGCCTCTGCCTGTACTCTTCTGTAATTGTACGTGACAGACCAGCCTTCCATGCAGCACTTTTTCAGAAGCATTTAGTGTACTAAAAAAAAGGATACCATTTTATGGGAATAGGTTAGTGACTTGCTGCACACCTGTGCAGACTCACACACCACGTTCAAAGTTAAGGGCTATGCTTTCTCCACAAAACAAAGTGCTTCAAACTAAGTTAAATTAATGATGCAGTTTAGTCATTATAAGTAGAATCTTGCCAATCTGTACATTTATTTGAATGAAATAAATTTATACTTCTTTTTCCCTCTGAGGCTTAACAGTGGAGGTCTAAATACTCACTTCATTATATTGCAAAACCAAGGAGAGAACATGTATTGTCAAGTACTATAAATAAACTACGACTATCAAAATAAGCACAGTGCACTCAGGAATTCAGAGGGGTTTTCTTGCTTCTCCTGCCAATTTGCATGTTTCAGCAACATGCAATTAAAATTCCAAGGGATTTGGGGAAGGTGTAATGGTTGCAACCATGCATTTAATATATATTTTCTGTGTGTAAGAGGCTAATTGACGTTACAAGGAGATGTTGCAGAGCTGTGTGCTTAACTTCAATATCCAATTTGCAGTGTTCTTTATTAGCCTGGACTCTAAGGGAAGGAAGCTGGGGGAGAAAAGGGGAGTGGGGCATGCAGACTGTAGCTTGGGGCAGATGCGGTGTTAGAATCTCCCCACTCCCTCCAGTCTCTTCCATGATTTCAGAACTGAAAATACGGGTCAGGTAAGATGAAATTGAGCTGTTTTGAGAACTGGGTCCAGGCCAAGTTTTGGCAGTTCATTTGTTTAAGAGAAAATACAAAGTAATTGGATTAAAGAGGCTATACGATTAATGATGTAGAGTCCTGTTAGATTTCTTTGCTCCTGTGTTTCTGTGAATCAGTGTAGAATTTAGGTCTCAATTCCTCCAGGAGCTTCTTAGAGTCAAAAGTGAGCGTGAACCAAATCAGATCAGCATGTTGGTAGATGTGTTTTGTACTTCATATCAGTGTAAATGACTGTTTAAAAAGGTTGCTCATCTCTCCCTCTGGAGCTGCTGGACTTGCTGGAAACACAGAGAATCTTGAACTGCTACTGAGAATTGTAAAGGCAAAATGAGGAGGAGCTTTCTGGAGCAGGTGGACTGCTAATATTTAATGCTTTTTCTGTTGTGGGTATCTGAGCAATACATTTTGGCCAGTGTGCTAATTCCAGTGTCTCACTGGGAGAAATCAGGAGAGGGGTCTTGGTATGTTTTCTTTTGATGCCTAGCATCATGCAAAGAGTTGCACAAAGGAGTGAAAAGACCCCAAAACTTTAAAAATTAATTCTGAAATTGGAAGTGTCTTTTCACAATAGGTGAACTGATAAAAAAAACCGAAAACAACTACTGTGTGGTCTAAGGACTTTGTCAGATTTGTTGGAGACAGTGATTGTCCTACAAGGGACACTGCCAGGGTAACTGTCTCGAAGGTTTTAGATGCAGTTGGAATATCTAAACTGACATTTTAAGGTGCTCATTTAGGTGACGACTGTTACGGATTGTCATATGTTTGCAGTTTTCAAGTGGACAACTTCTAGAAAGTTGCAGTGTATTATTTTGTATTCTGAACAAGTGTAGCTGTTCTGAGAAGTGGCCTATAAACAGTGGAGAAAGTGCAATTTATTTCATTAAAACAGTGTTTAGCTGCTGCAGATGGTTTTGAAAGATTGCTAAAGTGTACACAGTTTTAAGAATACAGTTTTAAAGTAATTAGATCAGTACTGTAGTATACTACAAAAGGTCATTTTATCAGAAGTTTCTGATCAATCAGATTGTTGTAATACTGTATTTGCACAGTATTTTCTATATGCCCTAGTAACCTTTCTAAAGGAGGTGAATTAGGTGATGCCTGCAAGCCTTTATAGTTGGTGTCCTCCTTGTCTTCCTTATAAGTTATTTATCAACAAGAATTGTCTAGCTTTCTCTTGGATGGGGTAATTCTTAATATGAGATTCTCATTGTATTTTGTAGTGCTTTGACTTCTGGTAAAAGTATTTATCCCTCCTTACACTTGGGTGACTGTGGGAGAGAGAGAAGACTGAAGGCTTTAAATAGCTCTGCTGAGTCTCAAAATATCATGAATCTCACTGAGTTCTTCATTGCATTAAAGTTGTGGTGATGCTTTCTTTCCTACTTTAGATTGAATTTCAGCAGCACCCTTGTAACCTAGGAAATCAGGCAAGAAGATAAACAGTAGTGACAAGAGTGACCTAGGAGATCTAAGGTTTGAATGTAACTAGTGCCAGGCCTTCAGCTCCCCTGGCTGCTTGTCTTTCAGCTTCATCCCAGGGATGAAATCTCTAGTGAAATCTTAATGTTTTCTTTGGAATAGCATCTTTCCAATTTTTCCATCCCCTCACTCTTCTTGTGAGGTTGATCAGATTGCAAGTATTGGTAAGACTGGGAGATGAATGAATTGCAGATTAGGAACAAAAAAGGACATAAAACCAAGGCAGCAAGATTGTACAAGGCATTAATGGAGACTATAAGGGACAGCAGAGAGAGATGGCCCATCAGGGTGGCTGACGAAATTTTGCCCTGGTTGCTGGAACAGTTGCAGCAAAGGTAAAAGTAGAGAGAAGACTGATGTTTTTCTGCTCCAGCAGTATAGCTCCACTTTCTGCTCCTTGCACTGTAAGGAGCAGAAGACACAGGGCATCCTCCTCTTGATGGATGGGGGAGCACCATCCATGGGCCACCCTCTTCTTGGGCACAAGTACATTTTTGAAACAGTAAAGCAAACAAGCTGCAACAATAGTTTTTCTGTGGGGATTGTTTTACACCCCCACCTGGGAGATAAAATATTAATTTAGTAATAAAGTGAATCACTTATATGTTCTTACAGTAGGCACAACGTACTATACCTTGAAGAATATATGTAACAGGTGCCCCACTGTATCTTTGCAGACCACCTTGAACTACTACTTGAGTCACATGTGACTGTTGAGCCATGTCCTCCTAGAAGCACATTAGTGAGGTGTGAGGAGTGGAACAAAAAACCTGGAGAAGTGATAGCAAGAAGACGAGCAGAGGGAGAGAAAGGCAGGCAGAGAAATGGAGAAAGAGGGCAGGAAATGGAGAGAGAAACAAGTAACTCAGTCAATCCCAATCAAATAGACTAGTATTAAGGATAGGAAGTTGCAAATTAATTTTGTTGAAGGCCCTGTGAATCTGAATCTCCCAAAGGAGCACACTGCTTTTGTAGCAACTGGAAGAGAAGCATGGCAAAAGCTGTTATTCAGTAAATTCCATAATACTGGAAACACATACTCACTGAAACTGTTAAAAGGTCATTTTATAACAGATTAGGCCCTCCCACCCAGTAGGCAGTGAGGTTCTGGAAACTCTTTTGCTCTTTTGGTTGTGGAGGCAGATAGTATCAGCATGTTCAAAGTGGGCTGAACAAATTCATGAGCAACAAGTCCATAAACAAATACAAAGCGAAAAGTCAGGCGTCTGCCCTTTGGCACCCCTAATCCAGTGGCTGAGGATTCTGAGGGATTACAAAGGGAATGGACTACAGATAGTGTCCACAGTCGCCTGTTCTGAGGAGTAGGCTCTTACCACTGCCAGGAGTAGGGTGCTGAGTTAAATGGCCGCACATGGTCTTTTTACGTTCTATGTGGAATACCCACAAAATGACCTCCTTCCCCCCACCTCATTGTCCCTCATTCCAGTCCACTAACTTCAGGCTCTTTTCTATTTCCTTGTTCCAGCTGACATGGCTTTTAGCCACAGAAAATGTTCAGCTTCTGCCCTTCTTGCCTCTCTTCTTTTTATGCTTTGCCATTTAAAGCAAGCTCTTGTTTCCTGTCACTCAGCCACTTCTCCTTGCTTTTGTGAAGGAAGATTAACCTTCATGCATTTGTGTTGCTGAATTTAGACTGTAAACTTTTCAGAATAAAGCTCTTCTTTTTTTTTTTGTCAGTGTTGGCAAAGTGGTATGTGAGTTTCCATCTATGTTTAAATGTTCTTTTTTATAAAGTAGGTTTAGCCTTTGGGCTTGTAGGTGTCACCCTATCCTCCCTTCCCCAAAAATGTTCTGCTTATGTTGCAAAATTGTTGGGTTTGTTTCCTTATCTGATAGAGGTAAGTAAGTGAGTTGTTTTATTCAGCAGCTATTGTATTTTCTTGAATATGTGATTTGGTTATTTTCCGGTTTTATGCACACCAGGGTTATCACAGCTGTTACTTTGTGATACTACTACATTGTAATAGGATAATGTATTTTGAGATATATTAGTGTCGGGGCTTTTTTCTTCCTGGATAGTGGCAGAGAAATAATGAAGTTGTCCCAACAGCTAATCTTTCTTTGGTATCTTTGTGCTCCTACTTCACCTTCCACCTCAATATCTAGGAGGACTATAACTATTTGTTAGGGAAATATGAGTTAAAATGCACAGCTATTACATGTTGTCTCCTAATTCATGTTTCTCCTAATTCTTATCTCACAGAAGGTAAAAATGTGAACAAACCCACCACATGAATTGGTGTTTCCACCCAGTTACGAACTGAACTCGCTACACGTGTTGAGACATTCCAGTTTCAAGTACTTAGTAGTCACTGTGTGTACTCTTAATGACTATAAATATTATGTTACATACAAGGTTTTGTAGTGTATCAGGTATGTCTTGTCCACTGTTTTTCCCACAGGAAAAGCAAATTTTCTAACCCCATAGACTGTGCAGTCTGTACTTTCTGCATTGTATTTCAAGGATTTTGCCTTGTATTTTATAGAAAAGTCTTATTTATGAGGAGATGTAAAGTCCAGACAAATAATTTAGCATTGGGAATGTTCAGGTGCACATTTCACTGCATGCTGAGTAGCACAGAACTAGGCATTTAGGATGTATTTATTAACTAGGAGTGGATTTTGTCAGGAAAGACTGAAAAGTAGGGATTAGATAGCAGATGCTTTGTGTGGTAGCACTTTGCAGTGGGAATACAAGGTGGCAGGGTCCAGCTGTAAGTGGTAGCAGCAGAGTGAAGGGCTGTGGGAAAGTGGAGATGTGCTGTGACCTCTCTCATGGCTTGCTGAACAGCCGGGTGAGATGTGTTACTGATTCACAGCTTGACTTAAAGAGAGGTAAGGGTGGAGTGGTGATTTGGGTTTGGATCTGGAAAGGAGAGGTGTCTTTTACCTACTGAAATCTGTTCTGTTTCCAACAGTCTTCATTGATCTAGAACAAATGAGAAAAAAAAGGATGGAGTTAGAGTTGATGGCTGAACTATGATATACTAGGAAAGAGTGAAAATATAGGGTGGGAGTAGATGTAATCCCTTAAAATCAGGGAACAAGAGAGAAAAAATGTATTTTGCCAGATCTCTTTCCAGGAGTAAATCTTACAGTCCCTTACAGAGAGTCCAAGCAATCTCTATGCTTCTCTTCTAGGTTTTCCTTCCCTTCATCATAATCCAGTGTGTCCCAAGTCACCAGTGTGGTGTTTAGTTCTGGAAGAAAGAGCTAGAGTGCCTATTCTGGCCCATGGAGCTGGGCCTCTTTCTGCAGGCCATCTCAGGCTTGTAAAGAACAGTGTTAGTGTCTCCTGCCTCCTTATCCTTCTGAGCTGAGCATTTTCTGGTCCCTTCTCTTTCCTGATGGCTGCACTGATCCTTCAGCAGGAAGCCCTTACATCTGTCAAAGTCTGCAGCCCATGCCTACAGGGAACTGAAGAGCCAAGGCTGTCCTGTTGACAGAAAGAAAATGTATATTAGGAATTAAAAAATAAGCAGACATAACCATTCTTGTTTTATTAATTTACTTGCAAATGAAGTAGCAGTGATCAGCTAAACTACTGAATGTGTATATAGATTTTTATTTATTTATTTTTAAATTGCTAAAGTATCTGGGTCATGAATCAGAATAGCTTGATGAAAGTGAAAGAGAAAAGTGTTTTTAAAGTACTTAAATGGGCCAATGGGATAATCCTGAGTGCAAGGTAACACAGAAATTGAAATTTGTCATCTTTCTTTACGTAGTACTCTTTGGTCATTGGAAAAGTATTTTATTAGCTTGAAAGGTTTATAGTCAAGAGCATACATCTAAACTTCACTTGGGAGTTATGAGGACATTTGACTGTGCAGAAGGTGAGCCTGTATGAGCATTTACACAGCAGACAACTGTATGCCAGGCAAATGAAAGATTCTTTGGTCAGTATTTTTACTAATCCTCCTCTCATGTACACATTGAATGTCACACCTGGAAAGTCATTTAGTTACTGTTTTAGCAAATGATTTCTTTTCAGAGGGAGACTCTCATTTTTTTAGATATTAAAATAATGGAACTATGATGTTTGCTTAGATTGGCTTTCCTGAAAGTTAATGTGTCATATCCTAGTGACACACTAGGTCCAGTGTTAAATTTCAGTCCTTGCTGGAGATAGTGAATGAACTGTGTCCAGAAAGTGGGTTTGCATGTCCCTGCTTGTATTACTAGAGTTCAAGGTCACTAAAACAGTTCTGTACAGTTTAATGTACAATATATATTATTTATCCATTCTTTTTCTTTCAAGTGCCAGACTGTTTACTGAACTGTGTGAGCACTTCACTGTTTTATATATAGGCAATGATATTCTCAGCTGATTATTCACAGGGGGTAAGCATTTTTATTGTCCTTTTTTATTTGTTTATTAATTATGCTGAGACAACCGGATGGAAGAATGCATTTTTGCCTTTGGCTTCTGAAGGAAAGATCTCTATTTTTGTTTAGTGTGCTAAACAGGGTTATTTTCTAGTAAGGGTTATATAGTATGATTATGAAGTTTTCCTCTCTTCCAGAGGGTCATATATGTGATCTCTGGTTGGTAACGGAGAAACTCACACTTTTGGCCTTTCTGTCTCTTTGCACCCATTACTTGTTGGACATAATGGTCCTTCTAAAACTGCTTAATTGTTCCAAAGAGATCATTTGTTCTTTCTCCGTTATTGCCATTTGATGCTGCCTCTCTACACACTGCCAGAAGTCCATGGTATATTACATTTTTATTGTTATGTAAAGCAGCTGTAAAACAAACTGTGGATGTGTAAGTGTATTTGAAATCTTTGCTATTGGCTACTTCATTTTTTCCCTTTAGTTCTCTAACTTCTACATTTATAGTTTTGCCACCACAGGGAGCTAATGAAAAGCAAACATATAGACTGTTAAAATAAAAAAGGAGTAATGCTATGCACAGATTCACATTGCTTCCTTACTCGTATTTATTATTCTGTTTCTCAGTATGAGAAAAGATAGGAAGGACATGCTGTGCTGGGGTGGTTTTTGGTGAGAGGATTGGGGATTTTGTCTTTTCTTTGCATTGCTTTGGCTCATAAAGTCCTCTGATTTTAGGAGACTTCAGCAGTTGTAGAGCTAGTGACCATACAGCAAAGGAAGAAGATAAATGTATGTGCAGTAAGACAGTGATCTGGATGAGGGGAGGTCTGTTTAACTCCTTTTTTTAATACTTGCATTACTGCCTGTGGGAAGTCAGGCCCGTGTGCATCCTTAGCACACTCACAGGATTATGAAAGGTGATTTCTCTTATGTGTTCAGGTTTCTCTTTAGAAGTACTGAAGAAAACAAGGGCTTAAATTATCCTATATTTTTGATTCTTTCTGTATGTCTTTGAGTATGTTGTAGAACACTATGTCTCATGGAAGTAAAGTTATGACATGGATACATTTAAGGGTCTGACTTTCCACAAAAGCTGTTTCTAGTAAGAGTACTCATTGAGATGATGAGTCTCTTGATCATTCTTTGCCCTAGTGGGAAAAGTGTGTGAAACCAGCACAGCAGCCACTGGGCAACCTCTCTCACCATTTCTCATCCATGCTGGTCACAGCTGCCAAGATGTTTTTAATAGGTAGACTTTTTCTTAGTTTAAGCTGTTTTTCTGCTTTAATTGGAGCTTGCACAGCTTAGATCTTGCTTTCCAGTCTTTTCAGAAATATACCTGAACTCAGTTGACACTGAACCAGAGCTGCCTTCCCTCTGGAACCTGTACTGGGGAGACATACGTGCCTGGTGGGGGTCTGTTCTACATGGATTAAAGGAACAGAAACAACAAAGATTAAAAGATGCTCAGGAGGGGAATATGTACTTGGATTTTGCCAGCAGTTAAAAGTAAATCCCTTACAGTAAGGAAAACTCTAAATGGTGCCTCTCAATATGTGTTTTGCAGTAGTTGAATTGTGCAAGAAGACTGAACCACTACCAGACTTCAACTTTGAAATAAATAAAGTAGATTTTAGCTTGATTTTTATTTTGCTCGCCATTTCATTTTGCAAATTATGAGATAATTTGTAGTAATTTGCAGGTTTTCAAACTGTTAGATACTATCTGTACAGCAGCTCTAGGGGAACAGTGTCGAATCAGATCTGGTTTTTGTCAGCAGTGTGTTTAGAGCTTATATATGTGTGTGCAAACACATTTTGCATTCACTTACCAGAGTGCAGTTGAAGTTCTGAGAAAGCAGAGTTATTTTTTTCTTTACTTTTTCCTTCCTAAACGTGCAGAAGGAGCTGTGTGGAAAAGAATTACTGTAAGATCGAATTTCCTTTTCTTCAGCATTTAATTTGACTTGTGGGAGTCGACAGAGTATGTGTTTTCATAAACTGCAAACATTGCATCACCCAGGAGAAGCACACATAGGAAAGTTTCTTAGGGGTGTGCAAAACAGACTGCAAGGATAACGCTGACTTACCAGTTAATCCCAGTGGTATAAAGGGTAACATCAAACTTCTTTTCATGACTGAGAGGGGAATCTGTGCTGCCATAATGCATATGCTCTTCGTTACTTTGTAGCAAAGATGATGATACAATTCTAGATCCGCTGTAATGGAATACCATATAGGAATGTGTGTATTCACATGTCACTGAACTGAGTGAGTATAGCTGTGGGGGTGTACAGGTTTTGTGTACTCAAACTTTATACGTGAAATACTGTCTGTATGATCAGAGCTAGATATAACAGTACCATTATAACACAAGTTTGTTAAAAAATATGCGACATTTTTAGAAAATTCAATTGGAGTGTCATCACACTCAATCAGGACACCTCATTTTGTATTTCACCCACCTGGGTTTCCTTTTTCTATCAGATCCTGTTGTCAAGTAAAAATTAATTGTGCTCTTGTGCCCTTGGTTAATCATAGCAGACGAGTGGCTTTCTTCCAGTCTTTGCAGAGTTTTGACTTGGAACAATGTACTTCTAACCATATGGGAACCATTTATATATTTATAATCTGTTTCACTGTTGAAAATTCACCTTTAAAAAAAAAATCGGATCCAAATGATAGGTATTGTCAACAAGAGTTTCTCTGCTCCGGAAATTTGTTTTCAAGTCATCAAAGCTGGGCAGTATAGCTGATGCCTTTTCACGTGTAGCAAATGCATGCTAATGAATCTGGTGTAAAGATCAGGGATCCCGTCATCCTGCAGAATGAAGCATTGAAGTGTGTATTTTTCCTCAACTGCAGCGTTGTTTCCATTAAAATAAGATGAGGAAAATTGGAATTGGGTATAGTAAGATGCAGTGCAGGCTGGCAGGGGATCTGAGGGTAGGCAACCTTTGTATTTAGGAATCAGTCCTATAGCTGAAGTAATATAAAAGCTCTGTTGTTTCTCTGACTTGTCCTTTCAAGTCCTGCAATAACTAAATCAAGCAAGGTTTTCACTGACATTGTAACACCAATCTCATCAGTCTGCAATCTGATGAGTTCCCTCTGAAATCTACTTCTACTTACTTTTACAAATTTAATGCCTCTACATGGACATCCCTATTTAATGAAATATTTTGACTGAATTCATGCTTTTGTATGATGCAGCTTACACCCAGATAATGGTAGTTACATGCAAATATAGATGTACACCCTCCCTGCAAATGCCCAGAAATGTCGTTGCAGAACTGTGGCATCAATCCCTTTTTGAGCTGTTCATCCATGACCCTGATGATGGCACCTGAGAACTTGCTTATGCTCACAAAAGAAGCTGCAACTGTTGACTGTGATTGCTTCTACAATGAGGATTAAAATAGCATCCTGAGTATGTGTGATATCAGAGGTTTGGGTGAGATTACTTATAAAGTTCTGCTCTTTTGTTTTTTGAATTGTCCCTCTCCCTCACTAGCATCTTCAGCCGCACTCACTGTATTTCATTTGGTTAGTTTGTGGTTCGTTGGGGTGGTTTTTTTGTTTGGTTTGGGTTTTTTCCAAATATGGACGTACCAGCATTGAATAGGGGAGTATTTTTAAATGCTTTTGGTTTTTTTTTTCTCATTTTCTCTCATAAGCCTTATGCTTAAAGTTCACAGGTTTGAATTTCTTTACTTCCTTGCTCATCTTTCTCTGATTCTTCTAGTAGGCAGGTAAGTTTACTCTGTCTGGAAGAGCACAATCAGGATGAAATACTTCAGTCATTTAACTGCTAACTTCATGCTGCATTGAATTCTAGTGTAAGAGAAAATAAATTAGAAACATCTGTTTTCTTTTTCTCATAACAGAAGAACAAAGATGTTCTCTTGAAATCAAAGATGGCAAATAGAAGAGCAATAAAAGGAAGGTATTATATGTGTATTTCACACATATAATTAGTCTCTGGAACTTACTGTCATAGGAAATTATTGAGGCCAAGAACATAACAGAATTTGAAATAGAATTGGGCAGGCATGTGGCTACCGTCAATGTTCAAAGTCAGTGTTATTAATTATGGTGATTTGGGAGCAATATTAAACACATGCTCCTAGATTTAAGCAAGATACTTTGAGGTGTTGTACCAGAAGAGCATGGTGAAGGGGTTTTGGGAGGGGGAAGGGGGGGGGCAGGGTGCAAGTTGTTTGTTTCTTCCAATTCAACTTGCTTATAGACTAAAATCTACTTGAATTCTGAGCATTACATTGAAATCTTTGTCCAATCCTGCTTGCACATATACAAGCGTTTTTCTCCCTTCTTCCACATGCACATGTGCACACCTGTCTTGTATCTCTTTGGGGCCAGAAATCCTCATCCCATACTGACTTTGTCCCTTCTCGTGCTCCTTTTCCACATCCCTTTCCATATCAGGTCATCCCAGAAGTGACTTTTATGCATCATGTCTGATCAGGTTGCGAGGGAATGCCTACGGAAATGACCTACAAAGTGAGCAATAGAATCCTAAGACTTATAAATGATTAATACCTACACAGAGCAGAAGCCTCAGCGTTGATTAAACTTGAGTGTGCTGTAATGAGTGAAATCACTATATTTCTATAAAGGAAGTGATGATGGTAGCAAGCTCTTAACCATGTCTTGCCTTTTCAATAAGTGGCACTTCAGGTTACGGAACTAATTCCACAGAGTGGAAGAATGTCAGGAGTGAAGAAAGAAATATGTTAAAAGGCTAGACTATTATAGTTGACATTTATGCCTTGCAAATCTCAGCAGGACTTTAAACTACACAGTTTCTACATGTTGGGGCTAGGGAGGAGAAATATCTTGATAACGCTGAAGATTAAAAAAAAAAAAAAACAACCCAACAAACCCCTCCAAAAAACCCCAAAACCACATAACAGAAAAGCCCACAACAAACCCACATCTGTAGATTCAGAAAGAAAAGAAAAAGGTAGCTAAACAAAAGCTAATAGAAATAACAATTAGAAATACCTAGGCTTTAGTCAAAATATTCCTGACCTCCAAATTCTCATATTGGGAGTGTAGGAAAGGTAACTTGAATAAATCATGTGGCTTTAAACAAAAGAACCTTAAAATGTCTCCTGTAGAGGAGTTCAGCTCTCTGCAGAGTTCTGTGCTTTCCTTATAAGGTTCTGCTCTTCTGTAATTATCTAACAGCTGCTGTCAGCTTAATGACAGCAGCAAAGTTTGGTGCTTGTTTTGAGGATGCTCAGCAGCAATACTGATTGATAACAAACTTTTAGACTTTACTCTTCCATAAAAAATACAATGTTTTGTCTTTTGATGGGGTGCAGATGCAACAAGGATGCTTTCAAAAGTGTTCTTTGCAGGCAGTGGGAATGAGGAATGCCGTAATTACTGACTGGGCTAAGTGTGATGAAGCAACCCCCCAATCCAAGTTCTCTGCAGTGATCTGCCTTTTGCATTTGCTTCTGGTTTGTTGGGGGGGATTGCTGGGTTCCCAAGAGGTTTCTCTGCCCTGCATTGCATATCGATTAGTTATGTTGAACTTGATGGAATTTTTGTCATTGACTTCAACTAGCCCGGACTGATGCAGAAATGCTGGCTTTTAGAAAGAGACTTGACAAATGTATGCTTACAGGATAGACCTTTAACAAAGAGTGGTTTGCTGCAAACTTGGAAGTAGGGAAAGAGACTTACTATTTACTGACCTTGTGCTCACTAGGGGCATTATCACCTATGGTGATAAGTCTTTTCATTTTGAAAAAAGGGTCATGTGAATGAGAAAAAGGCTTAATTCAAGCACATACAAAGTAATAGCTCATCTATCAGCTTCTGTGGAATGCTGTCCACTTTATCTCGAACAGTGTATTAGAGAAGTAGGTGGATTTTGGAGAGGAGAGATGGAATTTATTAAAAAATAAACTGGAGGATTTCTCATGTAAAGACATAGGGATTGTTTCCTTAAAAAAAATGCCGAAAAACCAAACCAGCAAATGTATAATTTACAAAATGACAGAAAATGACGAATTTGAAGGGACCACAAGGATCATCGAGTCCAACTCCTGGCCCTGCAAAGTACCATCACCACAGATCACACCATGTGTCCAAGGGTAGTGTCCAAACACTTCTTGAACTCTATCATGCTTGGTGCTGTGACCCCTTCCCTGGGGAGCCTGAGCCTTTTCCTTTTTTTTTTTAACCTCTAGAAAAAATAGACAGGAAGGTTTTTTTCCTCTTTTAAGATAAGAACAAAGCCATATGGAATGAGATTAAAAGATAATGAAATTTAATTTGTTTACTTTTTACAGAATGAGATAGTGCACAGGGGTTCCATGCTCTATTATGTTACTGAAACTGGGAATTAAGCAAGCCTCAAGAAGTCTCAGGCATCTATGGAAAGCAGAATCAGACAGAATTACTGCAGCTTATTCATAATACTGATTTCAGAAGGAAAACATGGATGCCTGGTGTTGAGGCTCAAGCAGATACCACTGAGGTTGCTGCTATGGTAGGGGAAAACAGAAGGCCTGGCAGAAAGCTTCTGATGCCCATCTCTGTCCCATTTGACACTGGAAGCCAGTGAGATATGAGGTGTTAAATTAGGTGGACTTCAGATCCAGCCTGGTGGATCTATATTTGTTTTGATAAGCTAGTAGATGAAATTTGCACTTGCCCTGTGATCAAAATCTTTGCAGTAATACTAATTCTACTACACTAATATGTGAACTGAACTTTATTTTAACATTATTTTATAGGGGGAAGATTGTGTTTAGAAACAAAAAGTCTTTGTAAGTCATGTTGTAAAAAGGTGTGTGCTCTATGAAACACACATTCATATATACGTGTGTATATATAACAAAAGCACTTTTAAGAGTGATTTCTAAAATTATTTTTTGTTATATTTTTGTCAAATTAATATGTCTCTCAGAGAATCTAGTCTTAAAGCGCAAAACAAGGACTCACTTTGGTGTCTTACTCCAGTACTTAAGATTAAGGTTGACTTTACCTGATCAGATTTCAGGTTTGTAGCATCATTAACTCATGGCTTGAAAGTTGCATGAGTTTTCTGTATATTTATGTAGAATGAATGAAAAAATTATATTAGTATTGGTTAGTTTGTTAATCTGTTAAAGTTACTGTCCTTGGGATGACTTTTTTGTGAGTGATGTGTTCTACTCTTCTGACAGGTACAAGCTCAGCAGAAGAGAGTTATTTTCAGCGATTTTACCTTAATTGGAAAAAAAAGTTGGCTCATCATAAGCTGTAACTACATTTGATTAAAATATAATTTTTTAAAAAAAAAAGATAAGTCACTTTTAATGATGGGAGTGTCAGCTGCCTTTGGAAATTGTCTATTTCCGTTAATTTGTTGAGAAGGCTGTTTGTGTGTACTCTTACGAATTTTATTTACTGGTGTCGTGGATTAAAAATGGGCCTGCTACAACTGGCCTTTCTGAACTAAGATCTTGACATAGAAACTTAAATGAAGAAGTATCTGGTTATTATTTTATTTTGAAAGTTCAGGTGGGATTGTCTAGACTGGATGAGAAATTTTCCAACATAGTGTAAATAGTTTAAATATATTTACATTGTAAATGTATTGCTGTTTGAACATCTTTATTTCACTTAGAGAAATACTTGAAATGCCTTTTAGTAAGAAAAATCAAAGTGAATGAATCTGCAGTGACTGGAAACAAATCACTTTTCTTTGTTCTCAGAGAGGTTTTCCCTACCTTCATGCCTGAAAACCCTGTGATTTGTAGCTAGTGATAGATTTATTTCTCTTATGTTGTTATGTATGTAAAATTGCATCAAGCATAGCTATTAAGGCTGGCAGTTCTTCCAGGTGTTTTGCCGTACCACTGTGTGCTATTATGTTGTTTTCATATTTGTGCCTAATTAGGAGCAACGTGTTCAGTTCGTATTCAAAAAATTAATAGTGTACTATTATGTGCAAACTGCTCATCTATCTCTGTCAGTTTTTCAGTTTCCTAGGCATTTATTTCTATTGGTGTCTGTATGGAAATGGTTACAGCATAACAAAAGCAAGGCACAACTCTCAAAACATACTCATAATCTTGTCACTCTTGCTTCAAAGTATTACTTGTAACAGTGCTGAGGTTAAAAGGTTAGATAATGTATGCTACTCTCTGTCTCTAAGACACTTGCATGTTTCTTTGAGGTGTGCTCTCCTCTTTCTGCCTCTATTTATGCAATACAATAGAAAACCTCATGCTAGAATTATTACCAATTAAAATGTTACCACCATCCAATGAAGAAATGTGTATTTTAGACCTTTTCTTGTGAATTTCTTGGGTTGCACCTGAAGTTTATGAGGAAAATGTCTTTCCTTTTTAAATGACTAGAAAAGCCTCCATAGCAACATACATGAAGTATTATTTAATATCAGTGGTTTCAGGTACTTAAAGTGTGAATTTAGAATGTTTTGTTGGCTTTTTTCATGGCAGCAAAAAGTTTAAATTTAGTTTAAACTAAGAATGTCAGTGATCAGCTGAAGGAGCAAGTTTCTAAGCCATGTGGGACCAGGAGTGATGTTGCGGAAGATGCCTGGATTTCTTGCGGTCCCTGGCAATTCCCTGTTCCCTGTGTGCCGTGGTCCTCTGTCAGCAGAACTTAACTGCCACACATGGGAGTTGTCTTTCAGCTTATTAAGTTGTTGCTAAGTCATCTCTCTTTGGTGGAAATCAGGGAGGAGAAGACACTAAGTGTTGGCTTGTGTGAATGTAACGTGTTTTTCATATAAGGTGTAAGTGATGTAATGCCCTAAGTTGAAACTATTATTGCCTGTCACTTCATTGCTTCATTGTCATTAATGTTTCCTTACGTTTGGGACATGCTTCCAAATAAAAGGGTCATGAAGTAAAGGCACTGGGAAGTTCAGTATTCATCTATGTGAGTTTTTTTGCTTTGCGCTGGGAAGTTGCTTAATATCAGTTACCAAATAGGGTTCTGGAGAAAAAAACGATAATTTGTTAAGGACTAGCTGTTCTTCAAGTTAAGGCATGCAAATCGGTCAAAAATTGTATACTTTAATTAAGAGCACTGTTTAGTCCTCTTGTGGCTCCTAATATGAATTAAATTTAATGTTACTAATACTTTAAAAACAAATAAACAAAACTTTGGAAAGCCTCTGCAAATGCGTTTTTAGGATATCTTTATGCATGTGAATCTGCTGCAGAAAAATCAAAGTTCTATTTTTCTTCTTCAATCTCTTGATAAATTTGTGGGGTTTTTTAAGGTTTTCCTCTCTTATCAGCTTCAAAATATTTGTATCTACTACAGTAAATGTTGGCTAGCTATTGTGACTGGCTCGTGTTATTAATGAGAACAACATGCAGTAGTATATAAGCAATTTTTAGTGGCTGCTATGTAGTCGGCTGGCAGCTGTGCTGTATTACAGTGTAGGAAATCTTATTTTACTTAAAGCAAACTCTCATCTTAGATTTCTCTTTCTAGTCTATGCATGCCAGAGTTTCAAAACTCAAAGGCAGTGCTTTCAAATTACTTTTCTGCCAGGTAATTTTGATAGTTTAGAACTGTGAAAATCAGGAAAGAGCTGCTCTGGGTACATGCTGCTGTACAGCATAATTGAGAATATTTTGTTGTTGTTTTGAGAAGAGTAACCAAATTTTAAGCTGTTAATGGCTGGTTTGTGTAGTTTTGCTGTTAGCACACACAATGAAATAGGTTAATTTAAATGCAGTGTTCTTGATTAATTTAGCGAATGGCAGGGAAAGAAGGTTTAATGTAGGTAAAGGAGAAGGGGAAGACATCAAGATAAGACTTTTTTTCTTTCTATCTTTCATGTATCTTTAAGATATGTCTTTCAAGACATACTGTATTTTGTTTAGCAACATAATGTTATTGGTATCAGCATTGGTATGCTGATGGGAAGCAATATAAAGATGTGAAGCCGAGATACTGGGATGGCCTGTTTCTCTGGTTAAGTGATCTTGACTCGACCTATCTAATGCAGAGGGGACTCTGTTGGTTGGCTGATGGATTGTTTTAATTTGTAGCACATTTTTAGGGCGAGTTGGTTGGTAGATAGGTAGGTGATGGGAAGGGTACATCAGTTTAGGAGCACGTGGTACAGGAGCAGATTTTTTTCCTTCAGGTTATGTTCTCTTGAAAACTTAAAAGTTGCATATAAACTAGTAATCTTAAAATACTACTTCATCTGTTCTGAGTACAGACTTCAAGCAGAATTCCTGCCATTCAGTGCAAGAATGGCAATGTATTGTCTCCTCTCAAGTAGCCCTTTTCGTCCCCACAGAAGTAGGAAAGTTAGCTCAAGGAGGCAGTTGGGTGAAGCCTCAAGAACCTTGTCATTAGTTTGAGGAAGCTCGAGAGTCTTGTTTGCTTTCAATTTTCAGCATAGCAGAGGCATCTTGCCAAGTGTTACACATCATCTTTAACTTTCTGGGGCTGGTTTCTTCAAGCTGGTTTGTAGCCGCTGCTGCTCTTTCCATCTATGTTATTTAGGGTATGCGTTTCTTGATCTACAGAATTATAATGAAATCAATAGGGCAAATGGATGATAAAGTCCAAAATAAACAGTCCACTATGTTAGCTCAGTGCTGAATAGGTAGGCTCATGAAAATAGATGGGATCCTGTATTTTTTTTTCCCTTAACAGGGCAAGTGACTTGTGAAGAGACAGAAGCATCCAGATCATGTGGATTCAAATTTATTACTTTTACATTTTAGGCACTACAGGTCTCCTAAATATTTACGATGTACTGGGTGTTTTTATCTGCTTAGTGAGATCGCAGTCTGTATTCTCACACTGATGAGAACAGGACAAGAGATGGGCATGACAGATACAAACACAGATGTAGCTCCCAGCTTGGGTTTGGAATGGCAGGTTAATTGTAGTAGATTTCCATTTTCCTTAATGGATAAAGCACAGTATTTAGAAAAGAGCCCTGTTATCATTCAGTGTAGCATCTCTAGGGCTTATGGAGGGGAAGGGGGTTGTTTTGAACTGTTCAGTTGTCAGAGAGGGTAGTTTCCTTTCCAAGCGTGAAGAACCTACTATATCCCAGTAAGTGCCAGGAGGAAGTAGATTTGTTATCTTTTAAGGAGTATACCACATTTGAGATAAGTGACACAAGAACTTGGCTATTTGTTAGTAGTATTGATTGTCTTTTATTTGTCTTTAATTATCAGTCTGTCAATTTGATGCTAGGCAACCAGTTTAGGGTATGCTTGCTTTACACAAGCATTAAAATTACAGAAATAAATAGGTTCGCTAGTTATATTTCTACACCAATTTCCAAAAACGTGTTGGAATATGAAGAGGCCCCCCAAAAATGGTGTAGTTGCAGGAATAGTGCATTTGTAAACTGCCTGGTTTTGCTTACCAATTGTAAATTAAACGTCTGTGCTATAAATACATAAATAATTTGGAAATGAGGTCTGATGATGTGTAGGAATTTCTGTCCCCATGTTGGTAGTTGATAGTCAGTAGACAAATGGCAGGAAGGAAACTGATTTTAAAATAACATGGGGTTGTGTTGGCAGACCACAGATTCTACCATCACACCTTCTTGTCATTCAAATAAGGCATTGCTAATTGTTAGGCAGGTCAGATTCTCTATTACTCTTTCCCAGTTTGTTTTATTGTTTCTTATACGAGGTATTATTTAATGGGACATGTATGTAAAGGTCACATACAATCTGGGACATTTTAATTCATTTAATTTTTGGTCATGGCCTCAAACTAAAACTATGAGGAGAAGAAAAATATTTGCATACAATGAGATAATTCTAGTGATTACTTAGTTTGGCATTTTCTGTATTTCCATACTGTACATACTAAAGTCTCAGACTTACAGATACAGCCTCTCTGCAGTCATGTTTGACACTGAAAATGTTCCTACATGTATATAGTGGGACAAACTTCAGATACTTTGCAGTAGAGAAGGCTAGGAAGAAGCTACTGGAAAGAAAAACTGCAACTCTTGAGAGCTGAGCCGGTTGGATTTATTTTCAATTTTGGAACCAGTGCTAAATGGATTAATTTCTCTTGAACCCTTTTAGAAGGACTTGCTCCTAAATTGGAGTGATTATTGTTGAACTAAATAGAGCTTCAGCACACTCCTGAGAATATTGTAAGTTTCCTCCTGACTTCCCTGAGGTCAAAACTGAGATTTTATTTCAAATCTTTGAAGCCTGGTTCAAAACTCAAACTCGGCAGTGAAATTGTTTAAGAGGGTTGGCCTTTTCACCAAGTAGTTCAGTAGTAACTTCACGGTAATATTTTGCAGAGACTGAAATATTTCAGGTAAAAGTCCTAAATTTGCAAGTACCCCATGGCATTTCTGTTCCTATTGTAATAGAAAAAGAATGAGATCTTGGCTGTGGTAACTCTTGATTGTTGTGTGATCTTATTGCCAAGTATTTTTTTAATAAATTGGAAAACATAGTCTTTTTTTTTCTCTTCCCACAAAGAAATCCCCCTGATCAGTTTTCCTTGAAGTCCCATAAATCCCTGTATTACCTCTTATCAGCTCCATTATCAGAGCTATTTAGTTATTTAGTTCCTTTTTTAACCTAGTAAGAAAGTAATTCACTGCACCATTTATCCTCCAGTTTAAGCTTTGTGCAATTGTTCAAACCTTCCTAATTTTACCTTAGGCTGATACTTAAGGGAGAAGCTTTCCCAGATGCTAAAACAAAAATTTTGTGCATGAAAATGCAGAGAAGAGTGATATTATTTCTAACTCTGTTAGAAATGTGGTGGGATTTGTAAGGCACTTAAACTTGTGCAATAATATTGTGACTACCATTTTAAATTGAAGACAGAAAATACAGTACTTTCAATTACTTACAAGAAAAATAATAATGTTTACAGCTTTGTACTTGAAAACCATATCCCTGAACATGAACTAGGAGGAGAATTTATTTTCGCAATTCTGTGTTTGGATTGCTGTAGCAATGTTATGTTCCTTCTTTGCTCACTTACCTCTCTACCTCCTTTGCTCCCTTCTTATGTTTTAGCTAAAGCTGGCTGCTTTGTCTCTTGCTGTCACAGCTTTTCCCTCTATCTCTCATTGAGCCTGTAGGAATTTCACCTGATATTAATCCATCATATTTGTGTTAACACAGAGGAGCAGCTAGGTTGTGTGTAATGACAGTGGGCAAAAATTGCTACTGATTCACATAGGCACGTGGTAATTCGGTATATTACCTTTAATTTTCCACAGTTGTCCAGGAGCGGTTTTCTTGTGTTGTGATTTTTTTTTTCCTTTCTTTTCCTTTAATTTACATTCTTTGACTTAAAAATGGGAAATATGTCACTTTTAAACTACTTTGCCAAAAAAACAGCAATTAAATGGATGGCCCTGGGTATCCTTTTAACTACTTCTGTTTTGTCTGTTTGGACTTTTTCCTAATAACTGTGTAATGTTTTAATGCTTATTTTATAATTGGAAAACCTTTGTAAATTGTGTACACAGGTCTTTGGATTGTATTGTAGCAGGCTTGGCATAGTGGGGTCCTGCCTATGAATGGAATGTCTCAGTGCTGTAGTAATAAAAATAATAATAATAGATTTTGGTAGCTAAAGCATGTACAGAAGGTGACAATTTATTTCTAAAATTAGAACTGTGCATTAATATGAAGGTTTTGAAGTGATGTTTGGGCCAAAGGATTAGCTGCATTTTGTTCTGTTGGTTTTCACTCTGTTCTTCAACACTCCCATTTTAAGGCAGCTCACTTAAAGATCTGTAGAGCAAAATTTCTTTGAATGGGGGATTTTGTAAGTGTTTGTTTTCAGTGGCTAAGATAGATGAGCTGTGCTTGTCCTGCTTCTTTGTAAAGGTGGCACCTGCCTCCCCCAGTGATTCAGTATTTCTGGGGTGCTTTTCCAGTCTCTCCACCAGATTCAGCCTAACAATGTAAGTGAGCAAATTCAGTGTGGATCCACGTGGTGGGCTACAAGAAAAGAGTGTGTTTACCCTGAGGTCAGGAGTGGAGTGGGTTAGAAGGGAAAATCAAGGTGCAGCAGAACTTCATGAGAGAATGATACGCTGCCTGCCTGGCAGCCAAAACTTCTAATGTGTTCTAATGCATCTTTGGAGAAGAAAAAAATAAAGGGGGGAGGGGGAGAGAAGAAAAGGAAGAAAAGGGACCTTCTAACATTCAGCTATTTCCTAAAGCTGCCTAGAAAGTCCATAACTAAGATACACTTCCATGTTCAGCCATTAACTATTTCTCGCTAGAAAACAAAGCAACAGCAAAAAAAAATTTATATTGCTGTCAGTTTGTAATGGTGCAGTTTTATTTTGGAGATCATTAGATTCTCTGCCACCCTGAAATTCCCATGTGCCGTTACTATGTTATTTGCTTCCTGATTTGAGCTATGTCTCTTGGAAAAGGTCATGTCTGCAGTGTTTTTAGAATTTATATTTATTTTCCCCAAGTGTGTCACTTCAAAACAGCTTAGCTGCTTGCATCAGACTCTTCATGTTTAGGGCGAAATAGCCTCAAAAATAGCACCTAGGGATATGGAGTAGTCGGTGTATGAGTTTGTGGGTTTGTTACTTGCAATTTTAACTTAAATATATTGTAGGTTTTCATTAGGTGTCATTTCATTAGGTTTCATTTCCTTCATCATACCATGGAATCGCCCTTCTTCTCATCACCTTGACAAATAGCAGTCTCTGGCACTTCTAAACTACTCTGCTAAATTAGTTAGCTTTTAAAAGGAATATGTGCTGCTTTAGTATATCAGGGTATAACCTAGTGTCTGTGGCATCAACTATTTTGATTTATCACTGATCTGCTATTGTGTGTCTTCTGTATCTCAAAGAAGAGGAATTAAACTATTTGCCAGTCTGAATTTTCACGGAAGGGAGCGCTTACATTATCATTTGGTCAACGCCTAGAAAGGACCAGGTAGTTTCCAAATGAACTAGCATGTTTACAGAAACTATGGACTCTTTCTGAGTCATTCTCCTGGAAAGTACCGTCACTGCGTTCCCAGGGATTTTCATACATTAGCTATATGTGGTGAACACCAAGAAGTCCTGCCTTCCCTCTGTGTTATAGGCATATTTTGAGTGATTTGCCCAGGGTGCCAGGGCAGAGGAGGAAGCTGAGTGTGTGTGTGCAAAATATCAGGGTGGTATCATGTATTGCAGACCTGTGATGGAGGTTGTATCTGGCTGGCTTAGTACAAAAAAAGCCACAGGCTGGGTGTTCTTGCAGACTGTCTGTCATTTCAGCTTTTTCCATGTGTCAAAGTGTGTGTGAGCGTGTTTGTGTGTGTGTATGTGTGTGTGTCTTCTCCATGAGCACTGAATCTCTGAGATGGAGTTCTGTGTTTACAGTTGCTCAGTACTGCAAGGCATCTGCAGCTTATTTATCTAGGCATTGTTCTTCTTCCCAGCCTCTGCTCCAGGCATTTCTAATTTACCTGTTGGATTTTTTAAGTTGAGAAAGAATATGGCGCCTGCCAGCAAAGAGAGGCAGGGCAAGATCAGGTTTTTCCAAAGCAGCACAAGGCTGGTTGGGACTCGGCCTGTGCAAGACTTTGAGCTGGGTCTCACTTGTGCTGAGACTTTCTCCCTGCCTTGCATCTACCAGGAGCTAATGCCTTGCATTTTCCTGCTTCTAGACTTGGAAAATTAGATATTCCTTGAACAGTAGCTTACCGCTCGGAGGTTTCCCAAGGAGTGTTTCTGTCATAACATCTGTCTGGGGGATAAGCCAGCATTATTGGAAATTATCAGGATCAGTTGTTACAGTGGGTGGAGTGCATCTTCACTGACTGTATCACTGTTTTTCCAAGAGAGAGCTCAGTTGCACCGCAGTGTAACACATGCTGCTTGATAGGAAGATAATGGTTTGGGATCTTTTCAGTTTTCTTTTGGATGTCATTTTTCACTCTGAATTGCTGGTCTTTTACTCATTTCTTTCTTTGGAAGTGAAGAGGTTGTGGGCTGCTAAGTTAATACAGAAAGTTGTTGCTCACATACTCTCGTCTTGCAGTGGAAACTATTTGTATTTAGTTGGTTAAAATTGGCTTCCCAGTGGTCATACGTTGGACAGCTTCAAAGTGTAGTATTAGTAGATCTAGACACTAAATTTGAGCAGTGGTGACACGTATCAGGCAAGGTGACAGCTGTGCCAGTGAGCACTGTGTCCATGCATCAGTGAATTTCTTTTTGAAGCAGATAATTGCAAGGATTTTAAACAAAGAATGTAATCTTTAGCCTTTGACAGTTTCCGTATCTCCACCAAAAGTTAATGCCACCATTCTTGCACTGTGGTCAAGTGTTGTCACTTTTCTATTGTGCACTAGGTCTTCATGAGCTGTGTGATATTACTAATCCTAAGTTAAATCTAAGCAGTATCATACTTGAAGCTGACTTGCATCTTCCTCTTTCAGTCTTGCTCTTATAACAAATCAATGTTAATGTGTAAAAGTTGGACATGCACAGCTATTTTACTCCGTTAATTGAATTATGAAAAGCTTAAAAGGAAAGCTTAGCACATCATTGTTAAAGCCTACTGATGTCTTACAAAGATTTTGCACTCTTAATATGGCAGTATATTACTTGTGTGCAGTGATAGCTCTAATTGGAAACCTAAACAGGATACAAGAGATTTCTACGACTATTACTAATGATAATATATTTTTTAAGTCTGTGGGATTTTTTTATTGACAGTCCTTTGGGCTGAAGCTGGAAATAAAATGCAAAATGTTGAAATATTTCTCGTTGGTTCAGAGGGCTGTATTCAGTGCTAATTGCACATCACACTTCTTGAGTGCTGAAGTGCTCCCCGTTGGCAGTTCTGGCAATATAAATTCCAACAGTAAATCGGTGCTAACAAAGCTGAAGTACCTGTTCCTGTTCAGTAGCTCCATCTTTAGGGGAGGGAGGGGAGGATGATTGCTGGTGGAACTTGCAGTAATGACAGTGTGTCAGGAGGTTGCTAATAAGTACATAAAGAGGTGATTCCTTGGAGCGGTGGCTAAGGGTGCCCCAGAGAGTCCTTTTCAGTAAGTTTGTCCAGTTAAGTTGGTGTCTTTCCAGAGGTAGAGCTTCCTGTCAAAATACAGCACTTTTCTAGTCTAATGCACAAGTGGTAGCTGGAGAGTACTGACTGCCCAAAAATATAGACCTGCACAGGATAGGGACAAGTCATTAAGGTGGAGTGGGATTCCAGGAGCGTTCAGGATGGAATGGCTTTTACTTTAATTTAATGCTGATCTTGAGCTGTGCAGGGTTTTGTGTTCTGGAGAGAAAAATCTTTCCCTTGTGGCTGGTGCATCATTTGCAGAGAATCTGTCTTCCTTTACTGCATTCTTACATGCTTTCCTTTCCCTGGAAGCATGCTTTTAATCATAACTTCACGATTGTTGAATTATCTAGCACGAACATATTGTGAAATTTTATTATTAGTTTAATCTGAAAAAACCCCAAAACATTAGGTTTGATAACAGAATTAATTCCCTTTCTCTCTCCTGATTCCCCTGCTGTCAAGAACATGTTCACCAGTACTGGGGAGAGCAGGGAAAAAAATGTGTCTCTGATCACTGTTATTATGACAATTTATGTTCTTGGAATTGTATTTCTATTTGTAACATTGTTATTAACACTTAGTGATTACTCTGGTTCCCTGCATGTTAATCAAATGCATATTGTCATGTGTATATTGAATTTATTGTATTGCCTTCCCTCTTAAGTAATACTGCTCTGTGGTTGTTGTAATATGAAAAGAGCCTGGTTTTTTCCTTCTGTCTTAGAGGAGCTGTGTTAAAAAAGGGGGAAAGAAAAGCAAGGCTAGTTTTCATTGTATTAGGAATGTTAAGATCCATCCCCTTCAGAACAAGGGGAGAAGAGATTTCTGAAGCCATGGTACATCCATGATGGAGAAAGCTGTGTCAGCACCTCCCATTGGGCAAAAGGTTTTCCAGATCTGGCATCTTACAAATAAAATACTACTGTAGCAGTACAGAAGGGAAGAGGCAGCAGTGGAGTCCTACACCATTAATGGCTTTATAGGTTGAGCTGTACTTAGAAATACTCAACGACGTACGGCACACTACAGAGTGCAAGTGTCTGAGGATGTAAGTAAAACTAATTTTAACAAGCAGACATTTGATCTCTGCAACACCTTTAGTTTGTACTGCTTATAGTGAGCTGCTGGCAGGTTAGACAGAGCCTTGAATTAGGCAGAGCTAATTTGAGAAAGTGCTGTTTTAATTTGACACAGTGATTTTAAGTCCCCCTAAAAAAAGCAGTTCCACAGTGCAAGCAGTATCAACAGGGTAAGATCATGTGGCCTCATTTTAGAAATCAGTGCAGAAAAAATTATAAAAGTGTAGAAAACTTTGACATTTAAGAGTATCATCATTAGTTTGGCTTCTTTCAATTATACTATGAGCCTTTGTTTAACAATAATGCAGGATATATTTTAATTTTAAAGAATAAACAAGATTTTAAAAATGAACAGAAATCCTTAATTTGTTTAGTATGGTCTTTAATGCAGTACAGTTTTATTAAGACTGAGATGGAAGAGCCATTTCTGAAATACAGCAGGAAATGGTTCTTTGAAACTTAGCTCTTGTGTTGTATTGATAGTGTCGTATGTTTAGGAGTAGTTCTGGGCAGTGCTGCTCTTGTAGCTGTCCAGGGAGAGAAGATGGAAACCATACCCCACCTTTAGTTTCTCGGCTTTGTTAAACAGTCGAGAACACTGGTAAGTTCAGGTAAGATCTCTGAGTGTTTGAAAGCATTCAATTTTCTTTTAATCCCTGTCTCTACTTCAGGTGGTGTATGAGGTGTAACACTGAAATATTTCTTCCATATCATACTTGCAGAATGTAAGAAGTCATATTTATTTGAGCTGTGGTAGTATTTCTAAATGATTTTGTTTTTTATCTCTTAGCGCTGGCCCCAAAGGTGATAACATCTACGAATGGAGATCAACCATTCTAGGACCTCCAGGTTCAGTCTATGAGGGAGGTGTTTTCTTCCTTGACATCACATTTACACCAGAATACCCCTTCAAGCCTCCAAAGGTAAGAGACCTGTAGCTAACATCTTAAGTTATGAGTGCTAAACTTGAATAGCATGCAGTGTTAATGGAATGCTGCCCATTTGAAATCCACTCTTCTTAAGAACAAGCTTAAGCTCAGTTTAGAGCTTACATGAGTTTCTATTAGCTAATGTTAACAGCTTTTCCCATCCTCCTGATAATTATTTTAGAGCTTATTTTAGAGCTTTTTTCCTGCTTCTGTTTATAAGAAGTCCTAAGCATTTAGTGCAAGCATTGGGGCAGGACTGAGAAACTGAGAAGTAAATAAACTTGAGGAGAAATGCTACAAATACTTGTTTCTCAAACCACTCCGCTACTGTAAGCAAAAGTTACATGTGTTTTGGTCGCTAAAGTAGTATTTAATTTTTCAGTTTTGTTGAACACTTGTGTTGTTCACCTATTTGTACAGTAACAAACTTTGTGTAGGTGTGTTATATTTGTGAAAATCTTACGTTCCAGTGTTGTTGTGTTCCAGTGCTTTAAGGCAAATACCAGTGCAAGTGAAAGTTATGCGGTGGTTCCAATATGTGGCCACAGGAAGAGTGCTGGGTTACAAGAGGTGCTTGTGTATACATTTGGTGTTTGTCTTGTCTCTGAAAGCATTTATCTGCGTGTTTAACTTTCTGCTTAAAAGTTGTTTGATTGATCAGATAAATGCCAATGACTGCACTGTCTTTCAGGCTTTGCTCTAGTCTGCAGCAGAAAGGACTTCTTCAGGCCATCAGTCCATCTCAACAGAGCAATGCTAATTGCTTATACAAGACAAATTAATACAGGCTTGCCAAACTGAGGAAACTGTTTGCCTGTTCTTGCTCACATAACTTCAGAGTTTCTGGTAGTACCAACAGGTCCTTAAACTCTACCCCTAAGACAGGACTCCAATTCACAGTGTGGTCTACATTGGCACGTCTCTAGTGTTTTCCTGCTGACATCTGCCCATCTCTTTTTGGAGATTCTCTGGCAACACAGATGGTTCTCTCATGTTAGAATTTAATTCACTTCAGAGTAGTGTTTCTTTTTCTTTTTTTTTGTTTAATTTGCTGAATAATTTGTCCAACCAACTGTATGCAATTTATTATGTTGTGAGCCCAGTAAGCATTTAAAGAGGGATCTTTTGCTTTCCCATGTATGCTTTGTTACACTTTTGCTTTCTATGCTACAGTTCAGAAGCATTTATCACCCCAGGCTTGTTCAGACTGATCATAGAATCATGGAATGGTTTGGGTTGGAAGGGGCCTTAAAGATCATCTGTTCCAACCTCCTTGCTGTGGGAAGGTATGCCTTCCACTAGACCACGTTGTTCAAAGCTCTATCCAACATGGCCTTGAACATTTCCAGTGATGGAGCATCCACAACTTTTCTGGACAGCCTGTTCCAGTACCTCACCACCCTCACAATACAGGATTTCCTCCTAATATCTCATCTAAATTAACCCTTTTTCATTTTAAGGCCATGACTCCTTGTCCATGCCCTTGTAAAAGGTCCCTCTCCAGCTCTCCTGTAGGCCCCTTTAGGTACTGGAAGGCTGCTCTAAGGTCTCTCTAGAACCTTCTCTTCTCCAGGCTGAACAAGCCCAACTCTCTCAACATCTCTTCATAGGAGAGGTGGTCCAGCCCTTTGATTGTCTTGATGGCCCTCTTCTGGACTTACTCCAACAGGTCCACATCCTTCTCATGTTAGGGGCCCCAGAGCTGGATGCAGCGCTCCAGGTGGAGTCTCACAAGTGCTTGTGATTGCCCAGATAGAGGTGCGAGGACCTTGCACATGGCCTTGCTGAACTTCATGAGTTCACAGGCCCACCTCTCTCTGTTCCTTCCAGGCTACCTGTCCTTGCTTCCAGTTTCTGTACAGTTCCTTTGTGTATTTGAGTTTGTCCATGAGCTCCTTGTTCATCCATGCAGGCCCCTTCCCCTTCTCTTGCAGATGGATCCCATCAGTGCCCAGCAGACCAGGTTTCCCAAAGCAAGTCTCATGGCCTAAGCAGCCAAACCCCTGGCTGTGGCACCAGTCCCATAACCATGTGTCGGTTTGCTAGATTTGACCAGCGCTTTTGAACCCTTTCCCTTTGACCCGAAGGACTGATGAAAAAACTACCCATGCTTCAGAGTCCTTTCATTTACTCCCAGGACTGCCTTATTTGGCTTCAGTGTCTTTTGTGATATGACAGATCTTTTCCAGTCTCAGAGCAGCAAAGTGGTTCTGCGGGGACACCTCAGGCTTTGGGAGGAAGTCTCTTCTTGCAGGTCCTTGCCATGGCAAGCTTCCATTCTTCTGCATTATTGGCCCCCTCCCTTCCCTGTGTGCCAGTGGGAGTTTCTGGCTGTTTGGCCGTGGGCTGTGGGTCCAGTGCAGATTGTGCTTGGAACCAGCTGTCTAACTCCTCAGCAGCCCTGATGCCACACAGGCTTCTCACTGCCTCCTACGGCTCAGCCAGCTGCTGCAGGAGGTCCTCCACTTGGGCAGCACCTTTTGCGGGCAGGTCTGCTGCCTGTCCTGCCCAGGAGAAAGGTCTTGGCACTGCCTGCAGTCTGAGGTCCGCTCTGCAGCCTCTCCCTTCAGCAGCTCCATCTGAGTAGAAGTATCTGCCACTGGCAGGGTAGATGGTACAAACTCCCCAGCCAGAGTTGCAGCTCTTGCTCTCAGATGTGTGCCCACCATGCTGCTTCGAGGGTCAAGTAGGATGCCTTGCAAGACCATTCTGTAACTACCAGCGCTATTGAGACAGCCCTATGTGCCAAGTTCCCTGATGCAGAACCAAATAAACAGTTGTGTCACTCCAGCTCAGCCCTGCTTTCTGCTCAGTGCTTCTGACTGGGATCCCTTTATCTTTGGATCTAAACACTCACCCAGATGAAAAGAAGGTTGGGATTAAAAAACCAAACAAGTAGGCAACACTTACAAAGGCCTTAAAAGACGAGTTTAATGGTGATTCACTGTATTGTAGCAGTTTCATTTAAATAGAGTCTTTCATCTAGCGAAGGCCAAGTCGGTTTACAAACCACAATAAATGTATGGAAGTAAAATACATATAGCTTCAGTCTCATTGAGATGGGATATAGGAGAAAGCATGGTGGTGCTATTATAGAACATACTTGTTCTACTTGGGCACTTCAGGTTGAAATGAAGTACCTTCCTTTGAGAACCAAAGCTGCTCCTGTATTAAAATCTATACTAGTGTTAATGGTAATGTGGAAAATATGATTATCATATTGCTCCTGTTTTATTCGTGCTATTTTGTTGGTTTGAGATTGTCCAACTGCTTGCAGTAGTGAGTAAATATTGTCTGTGGATCATGTTTAAGTGGTAGGCTAATGTAATTACAATAGCCTTCCTGTAAGTGCCTTTTAGGGCAAGAAATAAAGAAACAGCTAGTTGAAACAAAAGCCAATGTGTATCACTTTGATGATAAGCACTCACAGAATAGTAGTCATTTTAGAATAGAGTAGAATGTCATTTTAGAAGCTTTGATCTTTGGAAAGATTAAGCTCTGTAAGGAAAAAGAGCTAGTATCCCTTGAATCTTCCTTGGTAAGCCCTATAAGACCAGTGGAAGAAAACCTCTATGGCCTCTTGAGTTACCAAAGGGTAACTCCTGTGAGACAGTTCCTGCTGTGGTGGCTTGCCCGATGGTGAAGTGCCTGTAGTTGAACACATTTCATAACCTGAAAATGAAATGTCATTAAAGGATTTACTTTCTTAAATAAAATGAGGTGAAAATGGTCATCCTGGCAAGCTTCCAAGCCCTTAGGAGTGTGCAAGAGAGAAGGTGTTGAGGCATAAACACAGATGCTGTGTGGTTGATGAGCATCCTAGAGATGTGTGATGAAAGATACACAGGTGCAGCCTTTGAGGACTGGGTCTAGCTCCAGCTGAGGATCTGATTCAGTATGTTGGAGCAAATGTTTTTGGAGAGGATGTTGCTGTAGGAGAGCCAGAAGACTGTGCTACAAGTGATACTTAGATTCCTGTGAGGATATTAAGAAGGACTGCACTGCTGTGCTTGAGGTTGGAGAAATGAAAGATCTTAAAATTTGACTTGGAAATGCATTGCACGGTACAAGGAACTTCAGTGGGAGAAATCTGATAGAGGGACAGATACTCTCTTTCATGTCCTAAATATGTATAATGGAGTTCTTTTGCATTTAACTGAGCATTCTATACAACACCTTGAAAACGTTACTGTTAATCTGTTCCCTGCTTTTTTGTTTTCTCATTTTGTGTTGTATTCTGGTTTTGCCTGTGTTTCAGATAGCAAATGAGTCAGGCACGTGCTGGGTGAGCCTGGATTTAGGAGAATCCAATAAACAAGTATAATTAGAATTTAAGAGTTCAGTATTTGTACTATTACAATGGACATTTTCCCAAGAGTTACATTATAGTTGGGTTAGATTTCATTTACTGAGGAGAAAACAGTAACTTGTGTTGACCTGGTGTGTGTGCTTTGATCATTTGTATTAATAACCTCTAACCACTTCCTTCCACCCACTCCTATTCTGCTGCTTGTGTAAATTAACCTCTGTTATCACTTCAGGGTAAGGTTGAGATTAGCTTCTTTTATGTCTTTTCAAAAGCTGTTCTTAACTCCATGTAGTTACTGTATTAATGTAATCTCAGGTGGGACATTTCCAAAGGATTGTTCAGTTACACTGTATTTTTCTGCTATTCCACATGCTGTTCTCTTGACTACCTTCTAAGTAACTCAGTTTCTTTTGATTTTGGTCTGAACATACTAGGTTTATGTGAGAATTTTTTTCCTCTTTGGTGTGTAATGAACATTTACTTTAAATATTTTTGCTTGTTTTCAAGTGACCCTCCAATTTCTCCCTATTCCTGTGCAAACCCACTGTCCACACTAGTTAAGAGGAATATGTCTTCATTTCCAAAGTCGTTTTTCAGGTTGCATTTTCATATGTCTAAAGATGAGAGAAAGGCTAGATTTCACACTGTACTAAACTTGTTGGAAAAATTAAACCCCTTCTTGAGATGTGATCTTTCCTTGAAGGCAGTTTTATATTGTTACAAGTACACTTAGTTCCATTTGGGTTCCCTGCACTGCTGGCTTTTGTGCCATCAGCAAAAATTGAAAATGGCAAACAGCAGGACTACATGTGTCTAACACCATCCTAGTTCTGAGTTGCTGCTGAAATGAAAACAAATTTAGGGGTTTTTTTTCCACAGAGCTTGGTAAAGTTCCTCTAACTGAAGAAAACTGCTTTTAGTGCCATGGATATATCCCTTAAGGATTATATCTTAAGGTGCGTTAAGGAACCAGGCTGTTCTGCAAGTATATGGGAGTCTTTCATTTTCACTTTCTCCCCCTTCATGAAAAATAATTTAAAAATGAATCTTACTCTTAAAGGCAAACAGCTTTCATGCTTTGTTATCAGTTATTAGTCGACAGGACTGAGAGACTGTCTACGCAGTATTTAGCTTTTGTGCTGAGAATCAGGATTAACAATTTTCAGTCTTTACAAATTAGACCTGTTGACTTCTGTTAATTTGGTCCTTATTGTATTAACTTGGAAATACTCTGTGCTTCCCCTTCTGGAAGTGTTTAATCTGTCAAAATGGTTACCTCACTTACAGTTGGAAACCTTCTTGGAAGGAGACCAAAGGTGCAGGTCAAACACAGAAATACTGAGCAAGCAGCAGGGCTGGGCTGAGGGCTGCTCAGGAACCCGAGGCAGAGCCATTGCCAGCAACTGCAAATGCCACGAACATGTTTTACCCTGAATAGTATGGGTTGGGGCAGGTACCGCAGGGGCAGATCCGCCCACTGTTCAGGCTGCTGCACGTGGACTTCCACATGACTCTAGGGAGTAATTGCTGCCTTTCCTCCGAAGATTAGATGATCTGGGAAACAAAGGTCATTTAGGTTTCTTGTCTGGTACACCTCTAAGGCTCCCTAGGTAGAAAGCATCAGGAGTTCTTGGTTTTGGAGTGGCAGCTTGTTGCAGAAGGTGTGAGAGGGTAAGCCATCTCTACTCTCTTGCAGTCATTTTGCTATTTCCCCCATAATGTGCAAACATGCAGGGATTTGGGGTTTCCTTTGTTTGCTTCCTGTTTTAATCCAAAATCCAAGCAGCTCACAAGAAACAAAGCATAAAACCTCCCCAAGCACGCAGTGTGGGTGTCTCCGGTGTGACAAGTAACCGCTTTTGCAAGTCCAAAAATAGCCCATGTGCTCTGCGCATCGGGAGGGTTCTTGGAAACACTGCATGGATTCAGTGCACGGGGACATGCCAGTCACTAGGGTTCTGTAGCTGTGTCACCCCATCCCGTGCCTGCTGCCCAAGCCTGTGAGAGTGAGGGTCACAGGCAAATTTTTTGCATCAGAAAGGCAGTAGAAAAAATGAGGGTTGACTGGCAAGTTTTATGTGTGGGCTGGTCCCATCTCAAGAGAAAGCAATAGTGTGTTCTTGCCATACCACACGCTTACCGGGTGTGTTTTGCAAATACTCCTGTGACCTATAAACAGACAATAAAATTTCTAGCTGACAAATTTTGAGGATTTAGGATGTGAACCCGCCAGCCCTTATTCATGTGCATAATCTTAACCCATGCGAATGGCACCAATTTGTTGTCACTGTTCACTCGGTCAGAGTAAGGCCTCTCTGCAGGTCACATTGTGTTCTGAGAACAGCTCCTGATGCTTGTGTTTCCCTTTTGGATAACTTATGTGGCAAGCTGCCTAGCTCAGTCACATCACGAAAATAAATAAATCTAACTAACTTCCCCTTGATTGCTAAGCCTCTTAGAAGTGATGGAAGCTGTCATTTCAAGTGCCTTGGCCTGCCTGGAGGATTTTACAAATCCTTGGAAGCCCAGAAGGAGAAAAATGCTGGTGTTAAGGCCCCGGGCCCTTTTGTCACTGGGAACAAAAAGAAAAAAAATAATTAAAAAAAAAAAAGTGGGAAAACAAAAATTAAACCCACCACAGCCTGGGTTTTTGCGTTGACCGTGGAAGTTGGCTCCTGAGGCTGTTACTCGGTTTTTTTCTAAATCCGGCTCTTTTTTGTTTCCGCCGCGAGAGGGCGGCGGCGGCCCGGGGAGCCCGGCGTGGGTCAGCCCGGGACCCGGCTCGGCCGGCGCGCCCGGGCGCTGCATCGCTCCCTCGCTTGGTGCTCCTGTCCTGTCCCTCCCCACGGCCTGTGGCAGCCCGGCACACCTGCTCACACCCCTCTCTTGCAGGTAACGTTCCGGACAAGGATCTACCACTGTAACATTAACAGCCAAGGCGTCATCTGCCTGGACATTTTAAAAGACAACTGGAGTCCAGCGTTAACCATTTCTAAAGTTCTCCTCTCCATCTGCTCCCTCCTCACAGACTGTAACCCCGGTAAGTCCACCTGCAGCCTTGCACTCCTCTCAGCACCTAAATAACGTGGCCCTCCTCATCCCATTGGTATGGCCAGCTCGGCTCCAGCCTCCGGTGGAGCACATTTCCCTCTCCAGGGCAGTCAGAGGGGGGCTGGAGGTGGTGGAGGGGGATATACCCTACCAGCCTGCTGTCTGCTGCTTTCAGGCTGACCTATGGGGAAACAAGTGGTCCTCCTGCACATGAAAACTCCTTCCCCTTCCAAACCCAGTCTTCACTGGTCTGTAGGGCTACAGTAATTCAGTAATGGAGTTTGAAGAGCCACAAACACCTTTCTGAAAACAGAGGGGTTGACCTTTTACTTTCCATCATCCATTTAAAACCAGTGACCAACTATGCCACAAGTGGTCGTCACTGCTGCTCTAACCCACCCACTGTCGACACTAGTTAAGAGGAATATGTCTTCATTTCCAAAGTCGTTTTTCAGGTTGCATTTTTATATGTCTAAAGATGAGAGAAAGGCTAGATTTCACACTGTACTAAACTTGTTGGAAAAATTAAACCCCTTCTTGAGATGTGATCTTTCCTTGAAGGCAGTTTTATATTGTTACAAGTACACTTAGCATGAGTACCTCAGGCACTCTTAGAAGGAATAAAGTAAACCTGAAATGCATGAATTGGTGAAAATCCTCAGCAATGCAAAATATGACTGATTGCTGTGTCTTAAACTCTTTGAAACTTTATTGGCATTTCACTCTATTAAGTTACAGATCAGTACATCACCATAGAACACAAAATTAGAGAAGATACAGATTATCAATTCAGTATGTTTAGATTGTTACAGTGTACCTTACCTCTGTGTTTGCCTCGTATTAAATTCACACTTCAGCTTTATTTAAACGCTTTTATTTGGTAACTTGTCTGAATAAGCGGTGTGTTTCCTTTTCAGCTGACCCCCTGGTTGGAAGCATTGCTACTCAGTATATGACTAACAGAGCAGAGCATGACAGAATGGCCAGACAATGGACCAAAAGATACGCTACATAAATTGGATTTTCGTCAAACTCTTACATTATTTGTCTGTGATGGAAAGAGCTGCTTATGATTTTGAAGGGGTGGGGGGAGGGAGGGTGCTGGTAAAGAGTAGGGTATTTCTATAACAGATTTTATTCAGTCTTTTATTTCCTAAGATTTTGTTGTTGTAACTTAAGGTATCTTGCTACAGTAGACAGCTAGGATTTGGAATAGCATACTTTAAGACTGTAATTAGTTCAGCAATATTAGCTCACATATAGTACCGAGAAGAATGTAAACTTCTTAGATTTCTTTGGTTTTCAGTTTGCTTGCAATATGTAAAAGATTAAAACAGCTTAATTTTGTACAGGTACATAGGTTGATGTTTATGTAAAAGTCCTTTCAAGACTCTACACACTGTTTTTGCTTTTTGTTTGTTTGGGCTTGAGGGATTTGTTTTGTTCTGGGTTGAGTTTCTTTTTTTTTCTTTTTTTCTTTTTTTTGTAAAAAGATGTTGGGATTGTTTTTCCCTATGGAGGGCACATTGGTATTTAACAAATCCTTTTTAAAGACTGTCATCTCATGATCTGTGATATGGAGAGGTGGATATATGGCCTCATATATGAAATGAGAAGTAGTTAATGTATTATTTTATAAGCCAATCTATCTTTGTGAAAAGAATAAAGGGTTTAATCAGGACTTATGGTAACCTGTAGTGAAATACCTTAAGCTGTTTAACTGTAAGGTGTGGAATAGGAGTCACTCAGTGGATTGGTTGTATGTTGTGGGCTACTTAAGTCTGCATTTGTTACTGTGCTAATAAAAAGATGTTTAAAAAAAAAAAAAAAAGAAGAAGAGAAGATTTCTGCTTAGTCCCTTGCTTTGTTATTTTGCCAGAATGGTGTCTCTGTACACTTTGGAGGATTTATGCTATGGTTAAGGACAAGGGAGACCTGCAAGTGAGTGCTCTGACTGCTGCTGTGTTAGGAAGACAGTTCTAGACAACCATACAATGAATGACAGCGTAAGACCTTCTCAACTGTTCACTAAGTGTTGTGCAGACACCTGGCCATGAGGAGGTAACTTGCCACAGAGTCCATGACAGTTACTTTTTAGCTTAAGTTTTCACAGTGTTGCCTCTGCAGGTCTGGCATGTTGTTTGAAAGTACAACCAGAAAAGTGTAAGCTATCTGGAAGGGAAAGAGGCAGGAAGAGAAGAATGTCTTGATGCTTTTCTGATGGAGTGGTCTATTCACACCTGGAAGAGGAGAAGGAACCGTGTCCTGGTAAGCTAGCAGACAACACTGTAAAGGAGTATAAAGGAGACTTAATCTGTAGGTCCTTTAACTACCTATAAAGATTATCTCCTAGAGATACAGTGTTTACACTGAGGTATGTAGCAACAGGGCAGTTAGTTGTGGATATGGCATTTCTGACCACTCCCTTAAGGTAAAGGCCGGAAGCACAGATTCATTTTTACATGGCGAGTGCTTCACCTTGTGTCATTCTTGTGAGTGCTGTGTGGTCATCTGCGCTCTCGGATTTGGTTTGGTACTTTAAAATAAATTCTGTATGTATTTCATTTACATACTTCTCTTCCTATCTAGATACAGAGCAAATCTAACTTGGTCCAAAGTAGTCTGTTAATTAGAGGAGTCCTTTCCTTTGCTGGGTGGCTGTGGGTAGTAGCACCTTACCCTGATCGTCTGAACTGCTGTCTTTTGACACAGCACATGTTTTGGTGTATGAGCTGCCTCAGCTGTTTGCCTGTTTGGTATATAGCTACATCACACCAGGAGCATCTCTGGTAGCCTTTCCCTCTCCTCTCCTGAATAAAGAGGTAAATGGCTTAATCTCAGTAGGTTTTTGCCAGCTTCTTGCTTTGTCCCACCAGGACATGTCAAATTAACTGTTGTAACTGGTGGGGGTGACTGATTTGTACAGTGTTTATTCAGCAGGGTAAAGGCTTAAGAGGAACAGAGAAAGATGGTTTCGTTTACTAATTTGTTTTTCTTCTTTAAAATAATTTTTCTCCATTATCTTGTGAAGGGACTCTAGTTTTGCAGAAGGTAAGTGATCCCAGTGACCTAGAACAGGGTTTGAGTCAGTGGAACAGTAAGAACAAAATACATGTTCTGCTACTACGTTATACTCTGTACTTTGCTTATTAACCCTATGTAAAACTCTACTATAGCAAGTTTCATTTTTACTCAGTACCAGCCACTGTGTGCACATTGTTTGCAGAGGAGATGCTACATTTTCCATCACTTGTCAGTAAAACACTACGGTATTTAGAAAAACATCAGCATAAGTTTATGAAAGAAAACAGTGGGTAGTGATTTTTTTAATCTGAATGCCTCAACTGATCAAAATTATAAATTTATCCAAATCAAAGAAAATTTGTTTGCCTTTATGTAACCTATTTGGAAAAGTGGCCATAGTCATTTAGAAGATCCTTTTTCTCTTGTCTGTCTTAAAACATTGTCGTGTCCTGGGAGGCCAGGGGAGCGAGTGAGCAAGCTACATTTGCATTGCACAGCCCTGGCAGCCTACAGGTGACATCAGTCTTGGCAGTAGAATTGGCACTGAGTCTGCAGCATGCAGAGCTGGACAGGAAGCAGTCATCCCCACTCTTTCCATCTCCAGGCATTTTAAGTTCATCCTGACTTGTCAACCTGCACTCCCTTGGCTCAAGGGTCAGCTTTAGTGATGTGCTGTTAGTAGATGTCTTCACTTATTTTGATTGATCCAAGGCTGATTCAAGTTCCTTCCAGAAGCAGGGTTCTGTAGAGCTGAAGAAGAGGAACGTGACCCATTCCTTGGTAAGGGGTTGCAGCAAGGAGGTGAACCACTGCTGCTCTGAAATCACCTCCACTTCCCAAGCATGCAGGCAGTTACGGAGTCTTCTGGGTAGGGAGAAGCCTGGAGTACACGTGTGTCCGGTAGGAAATGAGTGAGAAGGGAGTGTTGTCCTGCAGCATCACCGGGGACAATGACTATTACTGGCCAGGTGGGGGGAGGTCGTGCTATAGAGCTTACTCAGCTGCAGTGTTGCAATGGAAACAATTGTATGTTCCTAGCAGGGCATTACAAGAGCTTGCTCATTCATAATTGCTCTCTTATCTTATTCCTTGGCCACAGCAATTCAAACTATATTGAGCAAAGCACATAAACAGTTTCGTCTACCTTCATTTTAATGGTAGGGATTCCTGCTTAATTTCTAGTGAAGTGTACTGCTGCTCTGACATTAATAATGCTGACAGACTTTAGTAATGCTGACAGACTTTATTAATCAGTATTCAGGAAGAGCAATACTATAAGCTTAATTGTGATCATTAAGCACACTATTTAGCAGTTATGATATGACAGTGCAAATATTGCTTGTGGTTTTGCTGATTCACAGTGAAATTCACAGTATTTGTTCAAAACAGCATTAATTCAGTGGAAAATGCAGAAACTGGGTACTTCACTCCCTCTCCCTTCTCTTGCCTTCAAATATAAAGAAAAGCTAGCATCAATTAGTACAGGAGGTTCTTAGGTGACAAAACCTGGCCCCCGTCTCTGGGAGAAGTTGCTCATTCTGTCTCTCTGTATATCCTCTTTTGTTCAGTTTACTGACAAGCTGACCTGGGACAGCAGATTCCCGCAGCACCACAGGTTTGCCAGTGTTGAGTCAAATACAGCACGTGCAGTTACGCTCCTGCAGCTGGACCATGTGCAGCGCATTAAGACTGCAGTGACTTCTACAGGTATTTCTGGGCATTTGCCACAGGGATGTCTCCAAAAAGGCAGCCTCCTACCCTCCTTAGCCCCCACTTGCATAGTACAGCACTTTGTACCAGATGTTATCTGGCCTAGGGAGGGTGGATTGCTGCAGCTTGGCTGAGCAGCCAGGTAAGCATGCCCTAAGCAGAGCCCAGCTAGACCTCCTGCATACAAAATCGATCCGTACAATTCTCAGTAAAACTACCACCTATGGGAATGTGACTGATTAGTAGTGGATGTAGCTATGTTGTCCTTAGGTTGCCATTCAATTAATGAGTGCTCTGAGGGCTTTTCTGGTTTCTACAAATGAATTCCCAACCTGAAAGCACTGCTTACTAGACTTTGTTGACAAGGTTCAAGTTGGAGTAGATCTCTTGTACTATTTCCCAGAAGATGTCGGGGGTGGTTTTTTACGATTTTGTTGGGGTTTTTTGCTTCCAGACACTAGCAGAACATCAGTGGCTAAATCTGGTAATTGTTCCTCCTGCCCCATAAGCTTTTCCTACAGCAAGACACAGATCTCAGCCTCTTGCAGGATCAGAAAGCCCTGCGTCCCTGTTTAAGGTCAAGGTAAAAGAACTGTTGCCATTTCACACATATCACCTTTCCAAATTGAATGCTTTATTGCAGCTAATACTTTTTGTGACTACAGGCTATAGATCTGCAGGGGGATTATACACTGGTAAGCTTGTTGATTTGTCCCTCAACATGGCTATACCCAGGCATAGTAAAAGCCCCTGCTAGAGAGGTATCCATCTATCCCTTCCTCCTCCATAACTCTGGTTGCAAAAGAACTGCTCCCATAAAGTGCTTTTTGAGGCTTTTACCACCAGCAGCTTTTTCAAGCCAAGCCTATGAGAAGGAAGGATACCTCTTAGCTATAAGCTTGCTGATTTTATTGCTGAATGATATTATTGCTTTAAGTGAAACTGCAAGAGGCAAATGGCACAAAAAGGACTTAGACTATGACCTGGCAGCAGGAGACAATGCTAAGCTAGTCTAGTTATCACAGTTATTCCCTTTGCTCTTCCTTCCAGGCAAGGGAAATGTTGATTTGTTCTGGGACTGGGACAGTTTGCTAGCTAAGAAGGTGAAGGGTTCAAGCAGTGTTTTCCGATCTGTCACAGTCACTTCCCACAGTCTAACTTTCTCGGCCCTTGCCCATTGCTGTGCTGCTTCTGTTTCCACTTGCCTTTGGTCCAGGAGGTCAGTTTTGTTTCCCAAGACAATAACTGTAACCTACAAACCAAACAAGAGGGTGAGCTTTATACCAAAACCATCCACCAGGCACAATCCTTTAAACAGCAGGCAAATAGCACCACAGTTCAGACTTGTTCTGTAATTTAGCACTGGCACAAGGTAAGTTGCATGTACTTTGGAAGATCAGGGTCTGGGATTTGAATTAGCCTCATCTACTTATGGGTTGGAAGCTTGTTTTCATCATAGGATATGCAGGACTTCCCTTTTTCACCACCCCATTCACCACCCCCGATGATTGCTTGAAGGGAAACAATACCCAAGAGATCCAAAGTTAAGCAGCCCTATTCTCCACTTACTTGGCAACTGAGCTGCCCTAGACAAACGATAAGAGCATGACATCCAAGTAGGTCACAGCAGCGGATGCTTGAGAGATGAAAAAATGCACAGCAGCAGAGAAAGCCTGGACCCCTCAGTGGTGGATTTTGCCTTGTTTGTTTCTTTCCCAAGCCCCATCCCTCAATATAAATAAAGCCAACCGTGCCAGCAGCCCGCGGGGGCCGGGCTGTGGGGCCCCTCTCCCAGCTCAGCCCTGCGGGCTGCCCAGCCCCAGGCACCAAGAGCCACGTGAAGGACTGAAGGGGACAGTCTGCTGAAAGGGGCAGATAAACACCAGGAGCGTCCTCTGGGGAGCAGTTTCAAGAGCAGCTGGCTAGCTAAGGAGAGCAGCACAGCGGTATCAACTCAGATCTGCAGCTGTAAGGATCCATCAAGTGACTTGTGTATCACCCAGACAGTCCAGGGTAGCTGAGCTCAGTAAGTATATGAAGCCTTCCCAGTATTTCAGCTCTAGGAAGTGCCAAAGGCAGTGCTGGCCACGTGAAGCTGCTGCTCCTCCGTATTTTAACTGTTTTCTAAAAATGTTTTACCAGCACTAGCTCTTAGGGGAAACCATGCCTACATTTTTAGTTCAAGGTCCTTAGTCTAACTCTGTTTTCATCTCTGCACTAGTGGTTTGACAAAGATCGAGTGATAAAGTCCTCTCTTGCTCATGATTTGTGGGGTTTGCTGTGGCCACACCTGCTTGCTCTTTACTGTTCATCAGGCTAACTCCAGGATGCCTTCTACTTCTTTCCAGCTAGAGATGTTTGTCCTGTTCCTGTGAGGTCTGAGGCTTCCTTTCTTTTCTACAGCAGTCCAGGGTGTTTGGAAAAATGCTGTTTAGGGGAGTTTTTTCCCCTCCCTCTGTGAGGGCTTTGAAAGAAGCTGTAATCTTCATGTGTATTTACCGCATGCTCCAGCTGAATTTTAGCTGTTGGCAAAGCTCTGTCAGTATAACAGAACAAAACCCCTATTTAGTGTAAAATTTGGCCAGGCTTTAAGGTGCGTGCTGGAGAGCCCCCACAGCCACTAGAGGCAAGGAACCAGCCATCAGGGCTTTCTGTCATCTGCCACACAGCAGGGGATTGTGCCACTCAACAAGTTGAAGTTCTGCCAGCTCAGAAGCACCCTGTGTGGAGACACATCCCCAATTCAGTAAAGAATTCATTCTAGCAGAGCCCAGACTTTAAGTCATAGAATCATTAATTTGCTGATTAACAGTTACCTTAAGGTAGGACTCCTGGTCTCACCTTGTACACCTCAAAGCCTATTTTTTGTGGAAGTCACAGGAATGAAAGCTATTTTATCCATCTTATTGTGGCCATCACTTTTTAAACTATGTTAGCCTCAGTCAAAATCACAATTTTAAGCTCTCCAAAAGGATGAGCAAACTGGCTGTTTTCCAAAACACCTTCATGCACTGAGAGAGGAGAGTTCTGCCAGGTAACACAGAAGAGCAGGACACGGATCCTGTTGGGGCTGTGACTCCCTCTCTGCATCACAACATGCTGTATAGTAACAAATCAGAGCCCTCACAAAACACACCGCCTGGGAAAAATTTCCTGCTTGTCCACCTTTCCTTGCCCTGCAGGGGAGTTATGCTTGACTCCTGCATCCCTGATATACGTGACAGTCTGCAGCTCACACCAGCCCTACCACCTAACATACCTCTCCTGTGACTGCACATTCGTCTGCCGTCAAACTTGAGCCTGCCTTCCTCCACCACCCTGTGCGCTGTCAGTACAAAACAAGTTACATTTTTGCAAAGTCTCTCTCTACCATTATCCAATTAATTCTTCACACATTTTTTTCTTTTAAACAGCATAAAACAGGTGTTCGGAAAGCTGTAGGCTAAAGACATTTAACAGGGAAAACTACTCGAGAATATAAAGATACTGTAGGAAAAGCCGTAATGCTAATGCCACATGCAAGTTATATTTGTTTAGCTAAGCTGGAACACTGTCAGCTGAAAACACTAGCTGCTTTCTAAGGGAAAATAGAGCAGTCATTTCACACAATTGAATTGATTCAATATGGTTGTTAAAATACATTAAAGCTGCTTTGCCAATTGACTAATGTCTGGGAGACCCATTGTCAATTACACTAGTTTGTAAGCCATCAAGTACATGAATACAAAACAAACAAAGATAATACCCTTCGTTATATTATTCTATGCACTTGACTTCCCCTGTACAATATCTAAAAAAACATATGAGCTGCACTGCTGCAGACCATATGTTTTATTAGTCATAAGTGTCCTGGCTGGTGCGTTCAGCTGACTGAATTTTAGCTGTAGTAGAGGAAATAAGGACAAGAAAAAAAAAAAGCATTCTTTTGCATGACCTGCATGGCATGTGAATTAGGCTTCCCTGGCAGGAGAAGACCTCCTTTTTGTTGGGCTGCCCGAGGCTGTGGGTGCATTCATGTTCCTTTGTACACAACGTTTACAGAAACAAAAGCTGGGCTTTGCGACCTTAACTTCCTATCACCGACACAGCATTTAGCCAACCATGCATTTACCTCCTTTTTGTCTCTGAAGACGTCGATCTCCTTTTTGAGCAGTTCGACTCTTTGGAAGGCTTCGAGGCTGGTCACGGCGTACACCAGAACGAAGCCGTCAGCCACAGAGAAATAGTGCTTGGGCAATTCCACACCCTCCTGCAGACCCCTAGTGTCATAAAGCCGCAGCTGTTCCTTCACGCCTCGGTCTGTCTCCACCGATGCCAAATACACATCTTCCATTGTGGCACCCTCTTCTAAGCCTGTTTGAAAACAAGCAGGAACGTCTCACCGCTGTAAGAACAGCCCCACTATAAGAATTCTTTGCAGTGCAGCGGAATTGTGCCCCACAGTAGCTTTCAGTGAGTGTTTTACAGAGTGACTTGACCAGGCCTTGACCTTGCCTGGCATCCCCATGGAGGTCTGTATTCACAGATGACTGCACTAGTTATTTCCAATACTGACACTGTAAATACATTAATATGTAAGCACATGATTATGCCTGTAAAATTAATCTATACAACATGCACGTTCAGGATAAGATATATGCTCTCCTCCCAAGTTTTCCAAACTCCAACCGCCCAGTTGTACCAGTTCTGTGCCAAACATGCTGCAAAACGAGCCTGCCCAAACATACCCTTTTGGAACAACAGCCAGGGCACACCAGACTGTCAAGTACTAACATCTTAAGCCTACTTCTTTGCCTCATAATGAGCTGGATCATTCTGCAGAAGCAGGAGCCAAAGGAATAATTCTGTAAATGAATGTGTATTGGTGGCACAACTAACCAATAAGTGAAAATAAGCCAGAAAGGGAAGGGGATGTTTGCAGGCAAACAAAGTTGCATACTCTACTCAAATACACAGTGAGCTTTTTCGATCCCCTAGGGATTTTAAATGACTCAGATTTGCTAATAGGAGGAAGTTCATTTACTGCAAGGCAAGAGCATGCACAAGGTAACAAGCTTTCATATATGTATCACCTGTTCCACCCTGACTATCTGCATAGTGGCCCTCCTTCCCTCCTCCTCTCCCCAAGGTAAATGTGAGGTAATTCAAGGCAGCTTGCTTTGAACTAATTAAAATTATTTTTTCTAAGCCAAACCTGAAAACACATAAATCACATTAGCTTTGTGTTCCTCCTGGATGCAGGTGCATAAGGTTACAGGTCAAAACAACCTATGTATAGTGTAGCTGGGCCACTTCCAGAGCTGGTTTTAAGTACTCATATAAACCATCTGCAACCCACGTTTTTGCCTCCACTGCACTCCTATATACAATTGTTTGCTGTTGCAGGACTACAATAATGAGTCCTGCTTTATTCTCTTTGTCTGCCAAAAAGGGACCATTTTAGTGCATTGTTTAAGAAAACACAAGGGATTATCTGGCCTATGAAAATAAGGATTTTGCTATATTCAATGACACTATTCAAAACACTTCACATTGACAAACAAGCTAAAGCATTCCGCCCACACTGATGGTTTCCTGTGATGTATGCAGCATTCCTGTGCAGGAAAGTGGCACAAGCTGTTCTTTTTGCCCCTCTCTGTGCAGTCTTCATAGATCAAACTCATATTAGGTTTCCAATGATTTAACTTATCTTGCCTCCAAATATAGCCACACTAACGTGTGGGAGCAAAACTAAGAACAGAAGGACAAAGCAAAGGTTAATAAAAAGAGAAAGCACAAATGTATTCTGTGTGATTCTAGAACGTGTTAAAGGGGCATTTTTAAAGACTGAGGTAGTAACAGAGCCCTTTCTGGATATAGCACTGTTGTTTAAACTCAGCACTGTATTCTTGCCCTGCCTCATTGCATTGTACAGACAGGTCAAGGAAATATCTAGCAGCAGTAAATACGGCTTTGGCAAGAAGGAATGAACCATAAGTACCTAAGTTTTCTTTTTAAAAAGCAGTGACTAATATTATACAGTTTTTCATCCTCTAAATGCTACACTGTAATTCAACAGCCTCTAATACATCCACGTTACCCTGAGACAGTCTCTTCCTAATGGCATTAAAAGCAGCAGTGAAAAGTATGTCTTTTAACATCCTATTTAAAAATGAAGAGGAAAATTTAAGACCTGAGACTTAACAGAATAGAGCAACAAATTCTGATGTCAAATAGGAGGGGCACTTAGGAAGCAGTTGAAATTTATGCACCAGTATCAGATTCCAGAGGTGAAATTTCACCTGCGTGCACTGGGGGAGGGAGTATATGCAAGTAGTTTCCTAAGTAAACACAGATAATTTTTAGAAATACCTGTGTTACATTATTCTAGGCCCTGCTTCTAAAGCCCAGATCATGTACCAGTCGCATCTTGCTGACAGTGATGTTTGCACTTGTTGTTAATACCATCCCATTCAAACATTTCCTAGGTTTCCATTCCAACATGGGGCAGGCAATGTGCTGTAAGAGTAGCAACACTAGTCAGTGTCCTAGAAAGGTGCTGGCACCATCCCATCCTCCCTGCTACAAAGATCCTGGTTCTCCTTTCCTTCACTGGCATCCCCAGGCATCCTTCCACCCTCTCTACCTGGGTGGGCAAGGGCAGCTTGTGCTGGGAAGTCAGTGTCCTGCAGACTGCTGCCAGCTTGAGTAGGTTTTCCATGGAGCAGAGCACTACAGTTGGCCAGCTTTCAGGTTCAGAAATTACAGGGGTGAAGGGGAACTAACAAGATTGTGCACAATGTCATGCTTCCTTTGAAAACTAAAGATGTAAAAAAGTTGGAGAGGGAAAGGAGGAATAGACAGAAGTGATGCCACTCCCTAGCACCTACTTAGCTGGTGCAAATCTTAGCAGAGGCAGAAGGGTCTGTCTTTGTTACCGACCGCTGCCACAGAGGAACTGCAACGGGAAGCCTCAGTCATAAATTGGCTGTTGTTCCAACCCCTTGTGGCTTCCCAATGAGGTGAAGAAAAGGCTCAGTATACTAATGAATACTGCACACTCAGGCTAGGCACAGCAGATAGAATGCAAATACCTAAGTAAATCAAAATTTCAAGATGGGTAGAATTTCAAAAGTTCCCAGCTGGATCTTGAATATTAATGCAGTACAAATTTTGTGTCTTCTTTAGTACTTTTGAGGATCTCCTGTGTAATCTCTTTTTCCCTTTTTCCAGAGGAATTCAACAAAGAGCTCCTAAAACCTGCTATTCCTTATGTTTGTAAACTGCAGAATAACAGGCTTAGCTTATTTTGATCTCAAATGACAATGTGTCAGAGGATTCCTGATTTGGGAAAGAGCTGGACAGACCTCAAGAGGAGCTGATCGGTTTAGATTTAGCTGCTAGGGAAGTACTGGTCCCACCAACAAATAGCCAGGTTGTGACTCTCAGTTACATACACTCAGTTCCATTTTCATCTATTTCTAAAATGCAAAGCTGACTGCACCTCTGTCATGAGGTAGTTTTAATTTAAGAAGCCAAGATGTAAAAAGGTATCTCTGCCCATGGCAAGGGGGTTGGAAGGAGATGATCTTTAAGGTCCCTTCCAACACAAACCACTCTATTATTCTATGGATGCATAATTAGGTTAATTAGCCTCCAGATCCAAAGTGTGTAAGCCAAAACACCAAATCCCTCCAGCTGGAACAAGTGACGCAAATTCTCTCATTATGGCTTCTACCACAGTAATACATGGTGTTTTCATTCCTAGCTAGTAAGAGGATCTGAAGTAGCAGCTTTTGAATAACCTGACCATACCAGCTATTTACACAGCCAGGAGGCAGAGATAAGTTTTCTACAAGGGAGAGTTCTCACCTCCTCTGATAAGCTTTACCATAGGCTGAGAGGCCAGAAATGTTTTAAAGGCCCAAGGAAGACTCCTTTCTACACATCACTGACCAGGAACACCATTTAAGGAAAAATACCCATTGTCTTTACAGACATGTCCAATGCCAAAGCTAAGGCAGCAAGTCTCCTGCTAGCCTGGTCAAGAGAGGTCAGGCCAAGCAGTGCCAGGTACCACAGGTATTTAGTGAGAATCCTCTGCTGCCAGTCAAGGACCCTTTTCATGACAGAGGAGATAAGACTGGCCCCTCTTTCTTCAGGACAGTAAAAGAAGGTGGAGGATTTGGACAAACACAGCACTTAAGTCACAGAAAGAGAGATTATCCCAGGTACAAGGCAATCACAGAATCATAGAATAGTTAAGGCTGAAAAAGACTTCTAAGATCATGGAGCCAAACTGTTAAACCAGCACTGCCAAGCCCACCACTCAACCATGTCCCCAGGTGCTGTATCTACGTGGTTTTTGAACACTTCCAGCAATGGTGATTCCCTGGGCAGCCTGCTCCAATGCCTGAACATCCTTTTAGTGAAGACATTTTTCCAAATACCCAATCTAAACCTCCCCTGGCACAACTTGAGGCCATTTCCTCTTGTCCTGTTGTTTATTACTTGGGAAAAGAGACTGACCCGCATCTGGCTACACCCTCCTGTCAGGTGTCTGCAGAGAGCAATAAGGTCCCCCTTAGGAGCCTCCTTTTCTCCAGCTGAACACCCCCAGCTCCCTCAGCTGCTCCTCATCAGAGTAGTGCACCAGGCCCTTCCCTTCACCAGCTTAATTTTCCTTCTCTGGACACAGTTCAGCACTCAGTGTCTTTCTTGTAGAGAGGAGCCCAAAACTGAACACAGGATTCAAGGTGCTGCCTCATCAGTGGTGAGCACAGGAGGATGATCACTGCCCTGGTCCTGCTGGTTACACCATTCCTGATACAGGCCAGGCTGCCATCGGCCTTCTTGGCCACCTGGGCACACTGCTGTACCTGTAGATGTACTACATACATACGTGCAATCCTTAACAACTATTGTCCTGACCTATGGCAATATAGTCCCTACATGACTCAAAGCTAAATCTGCATCCATTTCAAACATTTCCTTTTGGTTTTTTTCTAATTCCTTATATTAGTTTAGCGAGAGTGTCTGCCATGCAATAGCTACATTATTTTACATGGCTCTGAGAGTGTCTCTCATCTATTTATCCTCTCCTTTCCCATCTTGGGACACAAGGCAAACTCCCTTGCAGTTTAAAGCCTAGCACAAAATCCAATACCAGACATTGTTGCTCACATGCTACAGGGACACAGATACTCCTTTTTTGGGGTATTCTTCCTTCCTGAGTACTTCTTCCTCTTTGACCTCAAGCAATCTTAGTGCCTTTGCAAGAGTGCTAGCTGCTGACTATGTAAGTAACAGTGGCACTCAGGGACTTCATCCATGACAAGCCAGGCAGACCTGAAGGTGCATGTTTTTCTAGGAAAAGAAACACAGTGCAACTGGGTTTACAGCACCATCACAAAGCACACAGCCAGGAGCATGGGCTCAAAGCCAAAGGCTTTACATAGCAGCGTGAAACCTCCAAGGACTCTAATCACCTCCCTGACACCAGCTGTGCCACCACTCCTTTTTACAGGAAAGCCAACAGGAGGCACGTGAGCATTGACAGACTCATGGCTGATTTACAGCCAGGAGAAGACCCCTGTAACAGTGGCTGTGACACCTCGGAGAATGGCAGCAGACCTTGTGCTCTGAGCCTCCAACCAAGTTCTAGCATGCCTCTTGTCACTGGGAGGAGTATGTGCCTGCCATCGGAACGGAAAGCCTCCCTGTGTTGGCTCAGCCGTCCTCCCCGTGGCTCCCGGGCCCCTGGAGCGGCCACAGAGCTGCTCCTGACGTCAGTCAGGAAGCACAGGTTTTGAAACAGCTTGTGTCCATGTTGCCATGCCCGGTGAGCTGCCTTGCTGGTTGGCTCTGAACAGACAGGCTTTCAGCAAACACACTAGCCCTTTCTTGCCTCCGGCCAACAAGGCCAGCAGCCAAGATGTACATGTCAGCTCTCTGGAGCTTGCAAGCTTTAGGAAATGAGGATCAAGATCCTGTAATCGTGTTTCAGGTGTGGAAGGGCCACCCCTGCAATGGTAGCGCCATCGTGCAGTTTATAGCAGCTCAGCTAAGGAACAGTCAAAGACTCACCACTCCTCAAACTCTGTCCTTGCACAGTGAGATCCTCACAATGGGATCCTGCCTCTGCAGTTTGGGAGTTAAATCAACACAGAGTGGAACAGTAGCTGAAGGTCTTCTGGAAACCATTTCCAGCAGCCTATACTCCAAGCACCCTCTGCCACAACTGCTGATGTGCTGAGGAATAGGCAGGGAGGATGGTGAGCACTCAGCAGGACTGCCAAAAGCACCAGCTTATCAGTTCATCCTCCCAAATGTGTCCGATGGCCTACATAGGGGATATCAAAACTGCTGGGCCATGGCCACTCATCTCTTGGGGCTGCAGTGGCTCCCTAATGACACTCTCCATATCTTGATCTTGACTCTGCTACTTGCCCTCTTTCTTTGGATGTCTTAGGAAAAAGATTTGACCAAAGTCACAGAAAACAGGAAACTACCTTCTTCCTTCTCCCCTTGCACTCCCCTGTCAATCCACTGTCAGCTGCTCCTTCCCTTACCAATAACTCCAAAAAATAAGAGCAGAGCTGCAGGCAAGGAAAACTGATCTTTTTAAGGCTGAGGGCTGGGGGAGGGGGTCCGCACTGCTCAGTGGCCAAGCAGGAGCAAAGCATTTGCAAGTGACAGAGGGACACCCACAGCTAAAGCCCAGGCATGAGGCCTCCCTCCAGTTATGTCAGCCAGTGTCCATGACGTTGTATAATCACGTACATGGCTGGCTCCATAAATAGCTCCTCTGATCAGCAACACCCGAGTATCCTTCCTGCCTGGCTTGCTAATAGGAGGCAGGAATTAATGCAAGGCAATACGATTTAAGTAACGTGGCCTTGCTTATGCTGCTCGGGTGTCTCTGACAGTCACCCAGCCCGGCACAGAGGAGAGGCAGGTTGGTAGCAGAGGAAAAACCTTCAGCCTGCAGGTTTTGCAGCCTTCACATTGAAAGCTATATGGGGCTACGTGCCTAGCGCTCAGTAGGATGCTAGAAACAGATGTTGCTGCAACATTAGAGGAAATCCTCCTTTTAAACACGGGTATTAGCATGCACTTCTGTATCACGCTTTGCCAGCAAATTCCTCCCATCCACACATTTTAAAGGTGCAGTGCTGCAAAGCACCATGCTAGAAATCCTCGTGTTTATCCAACAACTTATCCCAACATCTAATTTACTGGCTCAAGAAAGAAATGCAAAGTGACTAAACATCTGTCAAAGCCCTGGTGCCACCCCTTGTTTCTAGGTGAGGCAGGAATAATTTGTCAGCCTGATGATCATTGCCCTTAGTTTCAAAGCCAAATGTGGAAACAGAGGGAAACGTGCCAACTTTGCCTTTGTTCCCTTTCTTTTGTGTGCAGCAAATATCAGGCATCCCCTGTTCCTCTGTCAAGTCTATTTTCCCTGTGAGGATTTCTTAGAGAGCGGAGATGCTTGGCCTTCAAAGTTCAGTACAGAACGTCAAACCTAAAGCTGAGCTGTTTTCCTTTCCAGAGCTTTGATTAAATGTTAGCCAAAACAAAGCAAAACAAAGCTTTAAGAAGATGAAACGAAAGTCTAAACAGTGTCTACACTCATCATGTGACAGCTATTTATTTTTCAGGCATCTACGGCATCTTTGAGGGAACAAGGTATTTCTTTTGTTAATAGGCAGCAGGCACATCACCTACTTTCAGTGTATGTTTCTTTTTAAACATTCTCGTGTTTTATTACTGAGAACATCATGGAATGGGTTCTTCTCCAAGGCTCTTTTAAAAATCTGTAAGTAAGGGACTATGAATTTTAAGAACAGCTCAGATATGCCACAAAACCACATTAATTTCCTCCTTCACCTCAGCGCAGTTCACAGTCCTCGATTATTGGTGTTTTGGGGCCCGCACAGAACAAGATGCTAGAAAAGGAACCAGCCTCCCCCCAAAAGTAAAAATGTCTCACCAACAGTATGCTTTCCATAGAGGAGCTGCTCCAAAATCGCAGTCTTTCCCACTGAAGCCATTCCACAGACCACCACCTTGTAGCCTTTTCCCATCTTTGCCGAGGGCCGGTTCCGCAGCGGAGCCCTGTGCAGGCACGGGAGGCTGTTAGCCTGGCACGGCGCAGGGATGGGCACCCGGCAGGAGCGAAGCCCACGGAAGGCGCAAGGCAAAGCGCGAAGCAGCGGGGGCACAGCTCCCTCCCAGCGCTCACCAGCGACTGATATTTTTAGGACTAGCGTTTCCTCCCACACCATTTTTTCAGGTTTTAGGCTGCTGCCAGTGGTGCTGATGCTTGCCTGCAGCCTCGACACTTGTCCTGTCAGGCTCGGGGAGACTGGGAGCACTGGAGCATGCACACCCCGGGGCAGGGGTTGTGTTTGTTGGCGTGTGTGTGCACGGCGTTATCGGGCTTCCTGGGTTTGCACTGGGCTTGATGGTATCTCATGGTACCAGGATGGCTTCTGGAAATGCGAGAAAATGGTGGTTCCTTCCCTTTTGTTTCACTCACAGAAAGTTTCTAGCTTTTAGAGGCTAGGAACTACAAAACAAGAGCATTAAAGGCAGAAGCAGAAGAAAGCAAATGCAGAAGCAGGTTTTTCGGTCTGCTTCAAATCAGTTTAGATGGGTGGTTCTAGCAGGAGGCATCCAGCAGCCAGGGGCACTTCCCTCTGGCAGTGAGCCACGGCAGGGCCGCAGGCCCTGACTCAGTTTGCTGTTTGGAGCCATTTCCCACAGAGAGAGCTGAAGAGTACCTTTTCTGGACCAGGAGGGGCTGGCGTTGTCCTGCTTCAATTCCAGTTTAACCAGGTAATGCTTCACAAGCCAGGGTGCTCTGGAAAGCATACACTGAAAAACAGAAAGGTCATCCTGCAGCTGGAGGTATGGAGGCAGAAAGGATTTGCAGGCAGAAAAAGCCTAACTCACAGAATCATAGAATGGCTTGAGTTTGAAGGCAGCTTAAAGATCCTCTCCTTCCAGCCCCCTGCCATGGGTAGGGATGCCACCAATGAGATCAGGTTGCTCAACACCCCATCCAACCTGTGCCATGCCAAATGCAGGAGGTATGGGAGCAGGGACAGGAGCAGATCAGTGGATAAAGCCAGGGACTCCATGGTGTCCTCTCCCTGTCCTCCACTGAAAAGGTTCTGGATTGTTTTTAGGGCTTTGGTTTTGCCCTTAGGGTTTATTATTTAGAATAGAGTAGAATCATTAGGTTGGAAGAGACCTTTAAGAATATCCAGTCCAAACATCAACCCAGAACTACCACTGCAACCATTAAACCACATCACCTAGCACCAGATCCAGATGCCCTTTAAATGCCTCCAGGGATGGTGACCCCACAACCTCCCTGGGCAACCTATTCTAATGCCAGATCGCCCTAACAGTGAAAAACTTTTTCTAACATCTGAGTCTCCCTTGTCTCAGCTGAAGGCCATTTCCTCTGGTCCTGTCACTGCAGTCACAGAACAAGAGACAACCCCCACCTCACTACAGCCTCCTTTCAGGGAGCTGTAGAGAGGGATGAGGTTCTCTCTGAGCCTCCTCTTCTCCAGGCTAAACAAACCCAGCTCCCTCTGCCCTTCTTCATAATCTTACGATTTTTAAAATTATTATTACTTTAGAGATTTTTTTAAAGGCTTCTTTTCAGGGTTTTAGGCAAAGTCCCCACCCCAACCCCTAACCTGGGGCTCTTATGGGGGCTGGGGGGAGGGGATGTCNCGCGAGCGCGCACCTGGACAGAGCGTCCCGCCCGGCCCCATTGCCCCGCGCGGCCCCGCCCCCGGCTCCCATTGGCGGCCGCGGGGGGCCGGGCCGGGCCGGGCCGAGCGGGGAGGGACGCGCGGCTCCCAGCTCCCCCCGCAGGACTACATTACCCATGAGACACCGTTGCCGCCGCCGGAAGTGCGGTGTGGCACAGGGGTTTGTGGGAAGGAAGTCCTTCCTTTCCGGTGCTGGGCGCCATCAGGTGAGGGCTGGTCCGCGCGCGGCCTTTCCCTCAATCCGCGCCCATCCCGGGATCCGAGCGCCCATCCGCCCGTCCCGCCGCCGTGCCCGCCCGGCTGCGGGTGGGATGGGGCTGCTCCTGCAGCGCGGCGCCTCTGGGAGGCTGGTGGAGGGCGGCCCGCGGGCTGCGCCTCGGTGGGGCGGGGAGGGGAGCGGGACATCCAGGGTGGCCCTGGCGCGACAGAGTGGGTCCAGGTCGGTGATGGACGACGCGCCCTGGTTTGCTCCGGGTTTGCGGTTTGTTCGTGGGGTTTTTTTGCCATTATGCAGTGAAAAGATGGGGTGGCTGGGGGTGGGAATGGACGAGCTATAGCTAGGCAGGTTCCAACAGAAGGTATATCCAAAATCACACACGAACTGTGTTTGGCGTGTTTTTAAGTGTCAATAAAGTGAGCCGCGTGTATCTGATGGAGAGTTGGGTGGGGGCTTAGTGGAGTTCAGGTACATGTGCTGATTGCTGCAGATGTGTAAGATCTCAGAGGTTTTTAGGAAGACAGCAGTAAACATGATTTAAAAATTAAGTAATATTTGATTTTTTAAACGCCTTTAACTTTTAAGACAATTTCAGCTCAGAAGAGAGACTTTGTGGTAGTCATCATTTTCTTAAGGCCAAATTTGACCTGTAGGAACTTTGTGTTGAGTCTTTGCTCTGCTGAAGTCAATACAAACTGGCCCCGATGGTGATGAGCAGAAACGATTAAAAAAAACCTTTAAAAAAACCCCACAGGGCATCTATGGAGCAAAGCAAAAATGTCAGCAGCAGTAGGACACTGAGCTATGACACTTCTTGTGTTGTATGACATGATCAGTATGTCCCATTTTACTTAAAGCCCAGTTTCAGCAGATGTGGAGGAAGGCCTTGTCTCCCCTGAGATGTGGGAGACACCATGTGAATAGCTAAGGAAACAAAAGTCCCAGTCCAGTGCATTTCTTAAGCAACTGTTCAGCTTTCATGTAGAAGTAAAACCTTACTAAGGTAAGAATTAACGGTAAAGGCCACACTCCTCACAGTCCTGTAGTTCTCTATAGATTTGTATTTAAAACTTGCTTCAGGTGTTAATTGTTGGATTTGGTAGTATCGGACAACACATTGAAAATTTCTCAGTTGAGGAGTTTAACACTTGAGAATATGTAAAAAGGAGGAAAATTGGTGGGAATGGTGACTGCAACATGTCATGCTGAAGGCTGCTAGGTGTGACCCACGTTCCCAGATGTGTCAGTGGTACAAAGAAGCTTGAGAGGTCCCTGTCTTTCAGTACTGCTCCATGTGTGGTTTTGTGCAGTGCCACTGCCGGAAGATGCTCAAATGGGGATTTGCTTTTGGTGCACTGTTTTCACTGAGCTCTCTATACAGCAGGTAGACAGACATGGGTGCCTACAAGTACATCCAGGAGCTATGGAGGAAGAAGCAGTCGGACGTGATGCGGTTCCTGCTGCGCGTGCGCTGCTGGCAGTACCGCCAGCTGTCGGCCTTGCACCGGGCTCCGCGCCCCACGCGACCCGACAAAGCCCGCAGGCTGGGATACAAGGCCAAGCAAGGTAATGGCATGGAGAGGTGAAGCCTGTTTGCCACACAGTGGAGTGACATTGGCTTCCTTCAGTGACAGCAGAATAATAAAATCCGAAACTGAGATATCCCCCAATAAACTGAGGTGTCCTGCATGAAGTGAACAGGATATCATAAATGTTCTCAGTCAGTAGCAGTGCCCACAGCCTGAAACCTTAACTTCCCTTAAATTTTGCATCTGTGCCTTCTGTGGCCATTCTGGCAGGTGAAGATCAAATGGGCTTTGGCCTCAATTTTTGTTTTTGTGCAACATTAGTGCCGCAGAATTGAGCAATGTTTTTAGTATCCTAGGGTTGGGGGGTGTCCTTTCTCTGCCCAAGTTTTGTCATGTGTTACTTTGACTTTTTTCAGGGTGACGGAATTGTGACCTTCTAGCACCTGAAAAGAGCTACAAGGGATCTGGATAGAGACTTGCACAAGAGCATGTAGTAACAGGACAAGGGGGAATGGCTTTAAACTGAAAGAGTCTGTTTAGATGAGATATTAGGAAGAAACTCTACTGTGAGGGTGGTGAGGCACTGGAACAGGTTGCCCAGAGAAGTTGAATACCCCATCCCTAGGAGTATCCAAGGCCAAGCTGGATGGAGCTCTGAGCAAACTGGTCTGGTGGAAGGTGTCCCTGTCCATGGCAGGGGGGGTTGTAACCAGATGATCTTTAAGGTTCCTTCCAACAAAAGCCATCCTATGACTGTTACAGCTGCATGTACTTGGGCAAGATGATAGAGTTTGTACTGTCATTGGAATACAGTTACTGGTCAGGGAAAGAAATGGGAGAAGTGGCCATCCATGTGTAACTTGAGGAAATCCAGTTAAAACCTCAGTATGTTTGTTCACTAAGAAAATAAAAAGCTAAGACTTGGCACTTCCGTCACTGTTTACCTGGTTTCCTCACTTCTCAGTTACCAGATTTCAGCAGGGTTTGTGGATGGCTTGTGCTTCAGTGCTTTGTGAGTGCTGCCATCTGAATTGTAGGGTTTGGTAGTGGTTTTGGTGGAGGGTTTCTGGTGGGGTTTTTTTTAATGATTGTATTACAATATAGCTGTAGCTGATCTTAGTCTGTTTGGGATTGGATAGTGGAAAGGTGCCATAAGCTCTGGTTTGGAATCAAAAAATAGTTGCAACTACAATAGTAAGGATATTGCTCTCCTTACTCAGTTGTAATTAAAATAACAAAAACATCTTGTACTATCCACCTCGCGCTGTAAATTTTGGTAGAAGTTGGTATAATGACTTCGTGTTGCAGCATTTCATGTAAATTTTTGGGGCTTGGAAATGCAGTACAGGGATGAAAATTGCTACTAGAATTGTTCTAGTTCCTAACTTGCCCTTTGTTTTAGGTTACGTTATCTACCGTGTCCGTGTTCGCCGTGGTGGTCGCAAACGCCCGGTCCCGAAAGGTGCAACCTATGGTAAACCTGTGCATCATGGTGTTAACCAGCTGAAGTTTGCTCGGAGTCTTCAGTCTGTAGCAGAGGTGAGTATTTTGGTTACTGCTCACAAATTTGGGTTGGAGAGTTTTAGTATGTAAAAGCTGAAAATACTCAGAGACAAAAAACATAAAACCAAACTGGCTGTTTTGTTAATAAGTTGGGTGGAAGATTTTGAATAATGTTGGCAGGAAAGCACCAGAATGTCTTTAAAAGCTCTATTGAGACAATAAAAAGACTATTCAGACTTTAAAAATGGGATCTGTGGGAACCACTTGGGTGGTTTAGTAAAGTTCATAGAGTATACTTCTAAAGTATGCCACAATATTTGTTATGAAAAACATACAACTAGTCCAAGCCACAGTAAAATAAAGAGCTAGGCATGAGAAATAAGAATTTGCATGTGCTAAGGTGTCTGACTTGTCAGTAAATCCCACTCCTGTGTTCCCTGCCACGTGTTCCTGCCACGGATCACCAGCTGTAGGTGATGGTCCTTTCACAAAGTACACGTGAGTTCCTGTCTTAAAGCCTGTAGCACCTGTTGGTGTAGTAGTGGTGCTGCACAGCATACTTAGCTGTATTGCAGGAGCTGAAGGCAGCATGCCAGAGACCTGCTTCTTTATAAAAATGTTTGGTACCTCACAAGCACACAGGTTGGTGGTTACCTTATTTTTAGGTGAGATACTGTTAGTGAAATATTCGAAATGTAAACTTTGATTCAATGAGATCTTGTAAGCTTCATTGCCGTCACAGTACTAGTCTGGAAGAGATAAGAGTTCTCACCTTTACAAAAAAATAAAAACCTTTTCAGTGGCTTAGAGTTAATACCAGGCTGCATTCTCAAACAAGAGACATTGAGGAAGAGGGGAGAGTGTCACTGCCTTTCCATCTTGAAGCAGAAGACTTTTCTGTTCTCAGGACTTTGAAACTATTTCTGAGTAACTTCAGCAAGTAGAATATGGTGGGATTTTTTTTTTCAGGGAAAAAAAATAAATGGGACATGCTTATTTAAAACACAGGTGATGAGTTTGGATTAAAAATGCAATTGTTTTCCGTGCTCATGGCATTCTCTTCATATGTGTTACTCCAGATACCTGATGGCTAATCATATGCTCACTTATGACAACTATGGAAGAGGTTATTTGCCCTCAGTTTTAGCTTTAAATTTTCAGAATCTGACAACAGTCTTTCCTGAAGGCTTACATTTTTCAGATTACAGAAATGCAAAGCCTCGGTTGGAGCTCCCATGCTCGAATAGAAGCTGATTGAGGGTGGTTGGTGTTCTAATGTTTCATACAGGTGTTGCTCTCACACTAGAATAAAACAAGGTCTTGAAAAAATATTATTCCATATGCAGAAAATAGTCAAGTGCTGTTTAGAGAAGCCTGTAGTAGTAGATTAGGATTACATTGGGGAAGAAGATGAACCGGGTCCAGTGGTTTCCGCTTCCCCATGATGATGATCAAGTCCTACAACTAAACACACTTAGAGTGTTTTAAATAAGGAGGGTTTTTGACAGGAGAGGCAGATGGAGTTGCATAATTCCTATTTTTTGCCTTGTTTTGTTTTCTAAACTAAGATTGCATCTTTCCAACAAGTGAGTGTAGGAATAGCAAGCACTAATATGCCAGCAGTGGTACAAAGATTTGTTACATCAGCTCCTACCAGTACAGGATTACTCTCTGCAGAAATGTCTTTCTCCCCTGTAGCTTTGGATGCGCAAATTAGGCAGTGTTTCATAACTTCCCACAAAAGATTGTTCTGTGACCCCAAGCGCAGCTCATGCTCTTCATCCTTCACATTGAAGATTTTTAATATTGTATATTTACTGACTGGGTGCTTCTGTGTGTACAGGGAGTTCTTTCTTTTGTCAACCAAGCACCTTCCTGCTCATGGTCTTTAAAACCTATTTCATTCAGGAATCCAAACAGCCTTTTTTTTAGTAGCACAGCATTATTTTCAGCTATTACTTTTCTTGCATCTTTGCAACTGAAAGGGGATGAGTTTTTATAGGAAAAGAGGTTCTATTGGGGAAAATTTAAATTTTATGTTTGAGTTCATCATCTTTCTGCATGAAGAGTGTGCTGCATCCATGGTTTTACAGCCTTTTGCATTTATTTCCCTCTAGGAGCGTGCTGGCCGTCACTGTGGGGCTCTGAGAGTCTTGAACTCGTACTGGGTGGGTGAAGATTCCACTTACAAGTTTTTTGAAGTGATCCTGATTGATCCCTTCCATAAGACCATCAGGCGGAACCCCGATACCCAATGGATCACCAAGCCTGTCCACAAGCACAGAGAGATGCGTGGGCTGACGTCAGCTGGGCGCAAGAGCCGTGGGCTTGGCAAGGGCCACAAATTCCACCACACCATCGGTGGCTCGCGCCGTGCGGCCTGGAGAAGGCGCAACACCCTGCAGCTGCACCGCTACCGCTAATTCTTGTAAACGTGGCCGTCTAATAAAGCTCGTGCAGGTTGTTAAATTTAACAGTGCTTCTGCTGCTTCTTGGGTTATGTGGATAAGTGTAGAATTCTCCAGGAGTTCAGATGTTTCCGTATTTTGACAGGCTTTTGAAAATGTAATTTGATACTTGTGAAGATTGTAGGCCCTGAGTATAGAGTTCTGTGATGGGTTTCACTTTTGATAACGTGGAAGGACGTGTGCAGTGTGTATTGAAAGCCCAAGGGCTGGTCCATGTTCTTTTTTCTCTTGGTGTGAGTATATTTAGTCACTGTCTGTAGGCTGGGGCCTCTGTGTCCTGTGCTTAGACTGAAGGCCAGCTTTGATCTTGTGCAATGAGATGTAAACTGAAAGTGCTCATTTATTTTTTATAGGTGATTAAATACTAATGGCAATTTTATTTTTCAAGTTCTGTTTTTTTGTACTTCTTCAGTGTCAAACCAGCTCTTGGGCCTCTCAGCTACAAACATTGTCTAAATCAACTTAGCACAGAATGGAAAGGCAAAGCTTTCTGTGTTCATTGAAGTGCACACTATTAAAAAGGTGGATACATCACAAAGAACAGTTAAGTTTTAGGCTGAATAGTAAAATACTGACTGCAGAGTAGGTATTATTTCATTTGTCAAGATTGAGGGGGGACAGTTTCTTAAACCTTCCTTTTGATACCAGAACAGAAAACATGTCTCTCTTTTAAAAGAGCTGCATTCTGATTTACTCTGCATGGTTGGGTGGTAGAAATAACCACATTTGGATAAGTTACAGATGAATGTATTTTAGACTACTTTTTGTGAAATTTCAGTGTGATCTTTCAGCATGAAGTCGTCTTGCCCATAAAGGCTGAGAGATTAAGTGCAGTTCCTGGTAAATTAGGTGGATGGCTGTCCTACCTTCCACAGATTCTGTGCTATGTCCATTGGGTAGTGATAGGAAAAGACATTGATAGAAGGCCCAAAATGTAGCTGTATCTTCCTGGAACTTCAGCTTGGGATGTGGAATGATTTTTTCTTTTTTTCTCCTGAGTCTGAAAAACATGTCAAGGTTTTTCCCTTCAACTGAGAAATTCACTTAATACTCCTCTTTAGTTTAAGTTCTTACAGGAGGGTGGTAGAGTGAAGAAGAGGCGTTTCAGCAGTGTGTTCTTAAAGCCAGGAAGAACAGCTCAAGGTGGCAGTTCTTTAATGATGTGTTTTGTTTGGTTCAGACAAGAAAAAGGCAAAGTAATCTTTTGTTAAAAAGTGTTAAAGCTGTCTGCTGTAGAGAAGGGAGATGTTTTTAGCCTCTCCTTTGAAGTAAGACTGGTGTTCTTTAAAGCAGCTCCTGTGATGGTGTAGAACTGGAAGTTCCTCAGAGCAAATTTGATGAGTGAAGTCTCCCCTGAACATGGAGGGGGTTATTGCACAGAGGGGTGTGATCTATCTGGTTTGTAGATTTAGGGATTTAAGGTAGTGTCAGTATGGCAAGTGTGTCCCTTCCTCTGGAATTTCTCTTGTCTATTTGAGTAACATGGTCTAGAAAAAGGTGTCCCTGCCCATGCAGATTTGGAGCTGCATGATCTTTAAGGTCCCTTCAACCCAAATCTATTATTTTTTTTTTTTTTTTTAAAGCAACAACTTGAAGACTGATGGTACTGTACTAGGGGTTGTTAAGCTGTTTGGGACCCTTGACATTGATGGGGGAAGGTGACAGCAGGTGATGGGACAGTCAGCACTAACGCTGTGTCCTCTGCCAGCATTCAAACCTTGCAGCACGTGGCAGGTGTCCTCAGTGACCTGCCTGAGGTTGGCCCTTGGTCCTGTAACTCTTTGAACTTTAAAGTAAGGGGGAAAATACTGCCCCCTCCAAGTTTATTGAAAACTACTGATGACAGTGTACGTAAGAGGGCATGGTGTCAGACCAGTGAAGGAATTTGGAACAGATGGTAGCGTCCTCAAAGGATGCTCTGGGTATGTACAGCTGATTCCAAGTCTTTGAGAAGTCAATGTCTTTCCACGCTGGAAGTGTCTTCTGCTCTTGAACGGGATTTGGGGTTTGATGGGATATTGCTGTGCAAAATTTATGTGAAGTGGTCAGACAAATTATCTTTTGTTGAAATCTCTATTTAAAAAAGGCAAAACATTGAGGAAAAACTTTAGTTTGGGGTTGCTGGCTTTGGAAGTCAGGGTTAGAGAGAGGTTATGTGATCTCCGCCTTTCTTACTTGATTCTTGAACCTGTTGTGCAAGTTCAAGAGATTGCAAGTAGTCTGTGTTCCTTAAGATTGTGGTAGAAACCAGTCATCTGAGACAGTCCTAGTGAGAGGCTGTAACTGGAGTTCAACCCTCCCCAGACACCAAGGGTCTGCCTGAAACAGGGACCACTAAGCTGTAGCTGAAGGAGGGAAGGGGAGGGAAGAGGAAGCTTCAGGAATTTCACTAGGCAAATCTATTAAGACGTAGAGGAATCCAGTAATGTGTTTCCAAGCCATCTATTAGGCTCTGCTTGCAGGGCTGATCATTTCTCAGTCTGAGCAGGCACGTTTTGGATGTAATTAAAAGAGCTGTCTGGTTTCTAGGCAAGACAAAATGAATACCACAGCTAAACTGCAGAGAAATGGGGCTGTACAGTACCAGCCTGGTTCAGCCTGGTTTTAGATGCTGTTGAAAATAGTTGACTGTAAGCTTTTATTAGGCTGGATTTCACTTTTGTGTCAGCTGCTTAGATTAGCTAATCACTCAGCTTTTGGTACAAGGTGAGGGCCTGGCAAGGGCACTATTTCTGTCCTGAAGGGTGGGATGTGCTAAAACAGATTGTGTGATTTAGGATGTTCTTTAAATAAACAAGTAGTAAACTCCCTTCCACATACTTAATAGAAGTGCTCATTACTTGGCAACACTAGCTAGGTTGAAAAGTAGGGACTCACTAATCAACAGCGAGTGTAATTGTTTCCTTGCTTTGTCTCTGAAGCATTGGGAATCTCTGTGAGGCAGCTGTTTGCTGCAGGGAGAGGGACAATTGGCGTGATGCCTGTGAAAGGCACAGATGCTGGTGGAGGAGGCAGTTGGCTCCTTCCTTGCAGCAGAAGGTCATGGAATTTCACTGGTGATTTTTGTGGGAGCCTTAGAATGAAGTAATTAGTGATGGAGGAGAGTTATAGCTCAACTTTCTCACTTATCTCTGTCCTTGTAATGCAGCAGTTGTTCACTAGCCTTGACCCACTAGAGAAAAGTGACTGCCTGTGAAGAGTTCTGTACAGCTAATGAATTAAAAAGCTAGGCTCTAAAAATAGAGCCTGATTTCTACTCTGTTATCTACTCACTCTCCAAGCTAGGAAAAAACCACCATATTTTTGTATATCTCTTTTCTTTTCCAGCAGACACAAGTCTAGTCCGGAGAATATCAAGCCAAAATACTCTGAGTGATGGAAACACTGCTGCAGCCACAAAAAAAACCAATTTGGATTTGAATTGGATGCTCTTTTCTGGGGCTTTGAGCAAGCACCAACTTTTTGATCCAGTCCTTTAAAGTAATTGTTTGAAATGTAAAGCTGTATGAAAGGATGGAGAGCCTGTAGGTCGTTCTCTTTATGTGTCAGGGTTCTGAATCAGCTACAATTTAATAATTACACATAGAGTGTTTAGGTTGCAGAGTCTCGCTCCCTACAGTTAGGAAGTGTCTGAGCTACACTGCTTACACAACCTTTAATTCAGTGGCTATCCTGCTCTTACCTAATGGGCCAGAAGAGGCCTTTGGCAAAGCCAGGACTGGAACCCAGTTCTTCTGGACCCCTTGTCACTGCCTGAAATTTAGGAAAGCATGCTTTGCTTTGGTATCAAATGATGTTCAATGGTATAATTAAAGGCTCTTATTGTAATGAAGCTGACATTCAATCTCATTAAATACTGTCATCCATCCATCATTCAGGGGAATGGAGAGCAGGGGTATCCTGGAGATCAGGGAGCAGATGAGTGATTAAATTAAGCTTGGGCTGATTAGACCAGTGCTGCCTGACCCTGCTCTCTCGGATGGCAGGTACCCCTCTTCCAAGCCTTCTCAGGTCTCCCTGCATTTCTGGTGCCAGGCTTTGGGAGAGCCCTTGCTAGTTAATACGTTGGACCCTAGCTGACTCCACAGGGGTTTTGCAGTCTATCTCCTTGCACAAGAGCAGCAGAGGAACGCTTCTGGACCCGAGCTGGCTGTCCATGTGCAAGTTGAGGAGTTCCCTTGGAAGCTCAAGAGTGGAGAGGCACACTGAAGGGGAAAAAAAATAAAGGAGGAGAACAAAGAAGACAAGTAAGCTGGTTTTCAGTGGGGCTTGTTAGTACCTTGGTGCTGCCCAGTCACCTGACAGAGGAGGAAAAAAAAAGCCAGGGTCCCACAGGGCTCATCAGCCAGGTCTGTGTGGGGCAGTCCCCACGGTACAAACCTGGCTGAACAAACCTACAGCTCCTCAGAACAGACTAGCTCCACGTGCCTGTGTCTCTGGTATCATTCTGCTTCCCTGAAACACCAGGCAGCGGCTGCACTTCACCCAGAGCAGGAGGACAGTTCTCATTTGGTGCTGTGAAATAAATGTCCTATGTCCAGCGCTCAAGCCCTCCGTGTCCCAGGCCTTGTCACCAGGCTGTGTGTCAATAGAGCAGCAGGCGGAAACCAAGACCCTGTTAACTCTGCATGATGTTCACACGTGTAACGAAAATGAGTCGTCATCCCCTGAGAGCTCATCCACCAAGCAGAGGAAGTAGCTCGTTAGTCCAGTGTTCACTCGTTCATTTATTCATACAGTTTTCTTGCAGCATTGTTTCTCTGTGACTAACAAGCAATTATTGAACCCTTTCCTTGTACGAGAATCGCAGCCCTTCAACTCATCTGCTGTTACAATCCACCTGCCTCTCTCACGGGTTTCGTGATTAGTCAGTTAAGTTTAGGTAGCAAGTTACGCAACTTTTATAAATTACGTGTTTTGAGCTTTGTGTTTTCAGTTCTTTCAGAGCCATATACAAAAATAATGTTTTATAAGTTGCTTTGTTTGCAACTATTTGGAAAGCGGTTTTGCCAAGGCACAGTTAAACAAAGCCGTAGTGAACCTTTTAAGCAAAACAGAAAGTTTTGTATTACTTTCACTTTGCAAGTTACTGCTACAGTTGCTGGTGGAGAACATCTGTTTAAGATCTTTTTTACAGAAAAAGACACAAAGTAAGATTCAGCTACACAGGAAAAGTCAGTGTGCACGTAAAAGGAACTTTCTTGAGGTTTGGGGGTTTTTTAATAGAATTATAGAAAATACTTGATTCAATTGGTCGTGTTGAATCTGTAGAATCTAGTCCCCAGTCTTAACCTAAGTAGTTTTATTTCTGATAGGTGCCTGGTAGTCCATTCTTAAGAGGCAGAGACTGAAAACCCATATGAGCTAATAGTAAGATACTAAGTTTTTCATGTTAGCACCAATGATTTGTGCTGGGAAGGTGATTGCTGTCCATTGTAAACAGCAATTTTAAAGCAATAGTTATACCATATTGATGGGAAACACAAAATAAGTTGATTATTGTAAGTTACACTGAAAACCCAGTTCTTAGATTTATGATTTATGTTGCTGAGGAGGTATAAAGAGAACACCATGAACAACTGAATCACTGTTCTGACTCCTGAGGTTAAATGAAAATCTCCAGTATGGTTATTACTTTCATTGGCTAGTTTAATAAAAAATACAAGAATCATGAAACCATGTAAAGCATATGGCATACATGAGTTCTATTTTCTCCAGTGATGGCCCCATCTGTTTAGAACTGAAAACTTCAAAATGCCTCTCTAGCAAAAAATCTCACCTTCTAGTAGGTGGCAACATTCTGAAATTCTAACCTATTTTAAGAAAAAATAATTTTAAAATAAGAAAAGTTTTGAGCATGAGTAATTATGTTAGCCAAATTACGACAGTGTGGGAATGAACCACAGATATGAAACTTGATGCTTTTCGCAGATTCTGCAAATTGTCCTAAAATCACATTAGTTGCATTACAGTTTGAATATTGAGTCGTATGGTGCTTTCCTAGGAAGTTTGTAATAGCAGTAAAGGCTGAAGCAATTTTGTCCTGTTTAGGGAGTGAGACACAGAACCAGGGAAGTGACTGCCTTCCATCTTTCCCCACTTTGGCCCACCCTGAAGTGGTAACCCTGGACCAGCTCTTTCAGCACCCCCAGCCAACCCAAGCTGACCCATCTCGTTTCTCCTGGGTTAATTTACAGCTCTGTGCAACAGGCTGCTGCTTGCTGCTGACTCGGTTCTTTTTGTTGTTGCTGTTGTTCAGCAGGAGCGAGATTGCCAAAGTTGTAGTTGTTTGGTTTGTAAGAGATGAGCTGCTGAGCTTCGTGTGCCAACGCAGTTGTCACAAGAGCTGATTCTGGCTGTCTGTCAGGCACGGCAGGGAGGAGCAGAGCTGGGAGAGCAGTGGGTCTGAGCTGGCCAGCTCTGAGGTGGGAGACTCAGTGTAATGTGGCCTGCTGGGATCTGTCACTCGGCACTGGATTAAGACTTGGCATTGCCTCAAAGGGAAATAAAACAAGAAAAAACTGTGAATGGCGTTCTTTGGCCAGCCCAGAGGTCTAATGGGCACAGCATCTGCTTTTGACAGGGACCAGTGCTGGGCATTTGGAAAAAGGCTGGTGAGCGTGGAGCAAGTCCAGCCCCACATGTAGCATCTCCAGTTCCGAAGAGCTGGGTAAGGATTTCCTCACACTGTGGTTGCCCTCGTGCCAGCAGCCACCCAGGACAGCTGCAAGCTGTGACATCCAGCACTGGCTGGGAACTCCCACAGGGCTTCTGGCTCAGCAGGTGCACGGGCTGGATCCGTATGCGGGATGGCATCTGAAGGTAGATAAAGAGAAAATTATTGCCTTGACTCCTAAGTGCCTCCTGTAATTTGAAATGGGAAGTGGAAATATAACCTGTTTTGATGGTCTGCTCCTGGAAGCTCACTGAACCAGAGACTTTCCAGATGACTCAGAGCAAGATGGTTGTTTGCTGAGAACTGCTGTATCAAGGGTTTGGCAGGATTATATAACAAGCAGTTGTCCTTCACCCCTGATAATGTGTCTTCTCTGTGAGATGGATGCATACAATTGACCAGTGTTAAAGAATAGCAAAAAACAAAAATGGCAAGGCAACCAAGATGCCTGGAGGCATCTTCAGGATGCAGCTGAGCTCCTGCCTGTAACAGATCTATTATTTGTTTCTAGACATTGCATTCCCATTCAGGAAAATGTGATAAAATTTCACTGCTAGCCTCATGATCCCACCCATTCCTTTGCAGTGGTCCTATTTAGGTTGTGTTTGGCGTGGTGCACCTCGCTCTATTTAGCAGAAGCACTAAAACTAGTTGTGGAGAATGTACCTGTTTCTTTGCTAAGGCTCAGAGAGTGAACTCTTTCGGAACTGGAGCAAGGCTTGAATATTTTTTGAGCTTGAATATTGCTCTTTAAGTGCCCCTCCTGGAAAAGACTGCACTGGATTGAGCTTTGGTGAAAATTGTCAGTGTTTGTAGATGAAGGTTAAGAAGATCCTTTCTAGGATGCATTCTCCCAATTCAGGGGAAAAAAAACCCACCCACACACAAGAAAACTCCACAAGACAAACAAACAAATCAAAGAATGAAAACCCAGAAGAAATAGGAATGGTCCTTTTTGTCAGTCTGATACCAACTTTTGAAGAAGATAATTGATTTTGTCAGGGAATTCCAAGAGTATTTTCAGTCCTTGGAACTGTGTTCAAAACTAATTAACTCTACTCCAGCCAAAACCAACACAAGACCCAAGCTGGGAATTGCATTTGTTTGCTGATGTTCACGTAACAAGAGATGAAGTGACCATGATGATTTTATTAAAACTGCAAGTGCCTCACCAGGAGGTTTTGTTGGTTTGCCTGTGATCACTAGAAGGAATGAGAGAATTGGCTTCCTTCCCTCTTATTTGTAATGGTTTAGAGCAGAAAGTTCTTAGCTCTGACTTAATGCAGAGAGCCAGTTTTGCTGTATGTGAAGCTGGTAGCTGAATCTGACTGAATGCACATCTGCCTTTATTCACAAGGCTGATAATACCCAGCTCTGTTTCCATCCCATCAAATACGAATGGACTCTTAGCAGGAATATTGTTGTGTCAGGAGTAATCTGGGCAAGTCGCTGAGGCATAACACAGTCAGACCCAAGATTCAGGACAGCCAGAGAGGTCAGCATTTCTACTGCTTGTACAAGTGCCAAAACTGCAAGTGCAAATCAGTTTGGATACACAGCAATTTTTGTACCCGGAGATGTCCCACCAACATATTTCTAGGGCCCTACAAATATCATTTGGATCTCACGCTGGTGTTTTGGGATTACACCCTTCTGCTTTCAATAGAGTTATTCCAGATTTATCTGGAATCTGAGTTATTTTAAGAAGCGTTGTGCACTTGCAAAATAGTTTGAATACCTCAGGTTTGTTTCTAGTAAGCTTTCACTCTTGCTACCAGCGCCTTGAAAAGGGTTTTATGAGAGAAACTCCATTTGTTTTAACAGTTAAGTTTTTATAGCTGGAAGCAATTTTCTTTAGTGTAACATTTCAGGAGCCCTTTATGGCTAGCGATATTTCATTGAATGCCTGAAGATTGAGACCGACTGCATGACTTTATCATGTATAAAGCTTATTATCTGACATAATTTGGTGCATAGCAGGCTTATTTATTTAAAAGGTCACACAATCATATTTCACCCCTGGTAATGGTATTTTTATCCATTTAATAGGTTTATCCTAAAGCATATTTATTCCTAATGCATTTTATTCAGAAGCCAGTTAATAACTTTAACTCTTTAGGCTCTTAGCAGAATACAGAAGCCAGCTTTTCAGAACAAGAATTTGACCAGTTGGGCCTAATCCAGCAGCACACAAGGTCCAGTACAGCATCTCATGAATCATCTCTTGATCCAACTCAGCACCTCGAAACTGTAAGTCATCTTTTGGCCTCCAAGTTAGCCAGGGTGAGACAACAATCAGGGGAAAGAACACTGTGCTGGATAGAGTCTGAACCTGCCTTGGCTCTTGAGCTGCCAGCTAGTTTTTGGGTAGTTACAGGTAGTGAGTCTCGGGGCCAAAATGTGTTTTGGTTTATTTCCCAGAGAATTTTTTCAGATTTGAATATAGTTGCCTTTGTTTTTGCCTGGATGTAAAAGGCAGCTCTCACTCTCTGGGCCAATGCGCAGGGACCAATGGCACCTGTAATGAAAGCTGTTCATTTTCTGCAAACTTGTGCTCTTTGAGGCCCAGATGCAAGTCACATTTGCCTCTGTTCATAACTGAGCTGACTTTTCTCTGGAATTTTCCTTGTAAAATACACCAGTAATCATAGTAAGCTTGTGCTGCTGCAGAGGAGAGAAGAAAGGGTGATACACACAAAACCTTGCAGGAGCTGGGGCTATCATTTCTGTCTGTGTGTCCCCTTCATACAACCTGCAGAATTTACCCAAAACAAGAAGGCATCATTTGCATCTCTGCTCTGCCCAGGTTGAGCTTTATTTTTGTGTTACACTACATCTCGCCAAGAATTAAGATAGCTTACAAAGAGAAAAAAGCCAACTGGGCTTATGTTTTGGTGACCTGAAGGGTTCAGAAGGGGAATGGTGAAGCTGAGCTAGGAGAAGACTTCTGAAGCAATGGTTTTGATCTGGTGACAGCAGTGACACCACACCAGGGATGTCCTGGCCAGCACCATGTCACACAGTGCCAACATGATTGCTGGCAGCCTGCAGCTTAGCTAACTTCCTAGAGAGCATCCGTGCTTTGAAATAAGGTGCTCTTCAGGACACTATGATATAAAAGTGTTTGAAAAAGGCAAAGGAAAATGAAAATCCAGACTTAAAAGGGTATTTATTACAAAAGGCACCAGAGTGGGAAATGCATGTGCCCCCGGAGAGATTTGGGTGGTGGGGAGAAGGGACTGGCAGCTGCCAGAGCATAAGGCAGCAGTTGTGTGCTGGCTGTGCTGTCAGTACAACACTGCTGATTCCTCTGAGACAGCACTATGTTTCAGGAATCACCCGTAGCTAAGTTGTGCGAGTCTTGGTTTTTCAGTAAAGGCTTCCTTTGCATTACCTCTTCTGCTTCTCTCCCAAAAATCACATTTGGCCCGATATACTCATCTTTGTCTCATTAACTGATGATTTTATTTCTGGATAAATAGATGATACAACGACAGATTAAGGAACTTACAGCACAAAAAGGAAAAGGTGGGCAGTGATATAAGATAGGTTTAATTAATGTAGAATTAATGCTTGGTCTTTCTAGACTAAAAGTCCAAGTCATCACCTTCCGTTAAAATCTACGGGGGCAGCTGAGGCTAGTTGTAATAAATCACTATTGCATGAGGCTATTTCCCATCAATTTGACCAGCCCAGGCAACCAATTGTATTTCCAAAGTAGGTGAAGAAAAAGCACACTTGCAGTAACACTGGGTAAGAGAAAAAAGTGGCAGGGTTATGTGCTTCAGGCTATAAACTGACTGCTGAGGAGCTTAATCGGGAAGAGAGTTACCCTATGGGCAAGTTAGTATATGACTGTCTATTAGGAGCTTTTATATCTTCCTCTAAGGCTCTGATACCGAGAGACAGGATGTGAGTGCAAGGGGATGGTTTGTGAGCCACATCCTCTGCTTGGTTATACTTAGCTCTGTGACTGCACCACTCCCAGTACCTAAGCTAGCTGCATTTGTGTCATGTAGGCATGCCCTTAATGGGCAGCTTTAAATTATTCTATACTTAGCTTTTGCTTCTTCCTAAAGCATTCTGCACACATTCAGCCTATGAAGGGATGTGACGACAAGCTAAAGACCTCTGGGACCTCCTTATCAGGATTTCTTTTCAACAGAGAGAAAAAAGTGCACCAGCTGAAAGAGCTAGAGATATATATGTTAAACTGGAATGGAAAAAAAGTAGGGCAGGGGGTCAGAAAACACTGTGTAGGGCTTGACCCAAGCTGACTCTAATCGATAGAAAAATTTCCACTGGCTTCCAGAGGCTAAGATTAGTTAGATGAGCTATGGCTATTTATATCATTTAATGTACGAAAGAAGTCACAGTTACAGCTATCTTTATAAAGACTTTTAGAGGGCAGTATTTAAGGTAGTAACTGTAGATAGCAAGTGAATCTTTGCTTCAAAGAAACTGGAAATGCAAGGATGGATTTGGTATCAGTTGCCTCACCTAAGTGTACTTGTATGAACTAGTTCCATCTGCAGCTGTGGAGCTCAAATTATTCAGGACAGACACATTACTGAGGGTTTCAGGAGGATCTTGTCACACAGACTGACCAGAGAGAAAAAGAGTGACAAAGAATTTTATATGGGGGAAAATAACTTTTATTATATGTAAGACACTGTCTGCTGTAAATAACTAGGAAAGAGAACTGGGACTTAGTGTAGATCTATGCAAATGTCAGCACTGTTCTGAGCATCAGTCAAAAAGACAAATAAGAGGTTAGGAATTTTTTCCTGAGGTAATAAGAAAAAAAAGAAATAGAAAACCTCAGGAGCTGTTGCGGCATGAAAAAATGCTGCTCCTTGGCACTCTTCAAGTAAACAATTTTTTTCCTCTTTGCAAAGTTTATGTTTTGGGAACAAACTAACATTATTGTAAATGTGCCAGGCACTGAAGGAATCCACCTCATCCACAAGCACAGATGTGTGCTGATGGAAACTCATGCGTTCCTGCCTGATGTGTGGATGTTTACCAGGATTAGGAGGGCCTCTCTACGGGGACAGAAAGGTGCAGGCATTCAGTTCCAACCTGAGGAACCACCAGTATTTCAGGCCTGAGGAAAAAGAGTCATCAGCCTCTGCATACCTCTGCTGAGGTGGCCAAAGTGCATCCTGTCCCACCATCCAGCTATCAGCTGCACTTAACATCTAAGTCAGCATTAGTTGGTGCAACACCATTGTGCCATCTCCAATCCATAGGTAGAAGAATCTGTAGCACAGATGGGAATCACTCCTCAACCTCTGGAATTTAAACATGCAGCTTGATCTGCTCCATGTGTGTGGGCTGGGAGGAAAGAGGGATAAATGTTTGTGTTCCTTCCCAGGGGTGGGAAGGGGTTTGAAGAAGCTCTCTGTCCCACCTTCTGTGCTTTTTCTCTTCTTCTGCCCCTTCATGTTCCAATGCCTCACTTCAGTCTCTTCCCAGAACCACAAGCCTTCTGCAGACAGCAGCAGTAAACAGAGGCTGAAGGATTCTAAGGACTGACCAAACACGGATTCCCAATCACTCTTCACTGACCATTCAAGTGCCTTCCCAGCCTTCAGGTTGGAGACATGCCATGCCACTGTGAATGCCAGTGGTACGCTGCCTCTCTGTAATGCTAGGATTTGTTTTGCCCTTCATGGAAAGCTGAATCACAGTCCCTTGTGGGGACCAGGGAATATCCACAGAGCATCAAATCTTCAAGGGAATGTTATTTGCAGCTCAGCAAGTAACACTAGAGCTTGAGCAGCCAAGCTAGAGTTGAAGAGAAGCCCCTCAAGAAGAAGCCCAGGGACCATGATTTGGCCAGCACCCAGAGCCACAAGTTATTATGCCAGGTGTTTGCTTGTGTGGGTTTGGAAGAGGTAGGCAGAAGGAGGCTCCAAGTAAAATTTGACCCTTATTACATTGGCAGAGTGAAGTCTTCTTCCAGGTTACAGGGCAGAAGAAAAACCTTGATGGTCTCTGAGACAGTTTTCTTCTTCAAACATTGAAGTGCCTCTCATGGTCTACTGTGGCAGTCCACAGCTTTGTGCTGAACAGCAGAAATAGAGCACAGGAGTGGACAGGGCCATTTCTGAGACCTCCTTTAGAAACTCCAGGACAGAAGTCACACTGTTTGCATCATCCCATGGCTACCCACAGCCAGCTCTACCTGCTGGACCATCTCAGCAAACACACCTCTTGGTGTCCTTGACGCGGACAGGGATCCTGTGAGGCTGGGTGGTGGGCCCATTATTCGCTTTTTGCCATACTCCATCCCCAAGAGAAGTACTTGGCTCTTGCAAACTGTGCGTGTGTGTGGAGCCACCTCAGGGAAGGAACCAGAAAGGATGTAGTATGGGAGCGTAGAGGTCAGTCCTGGGTCTGGATGGGTTCTTCTGAGATAGCAGAGAGAAGCAAAATAAATACATTCTTGAAGATAGATGGGGGTTGGCTTCAGGACTGCCAAGTGCAGAGGCAAGGGCAGGCTGAAACTGCTATAATGATCCCCGAGAGTCTCAAAAGTAGATGGTAAAAGATATTAGAGGCTGGAATCTCTCTGGGAGTGACAAAATCATGTCCTGGCAGTAGGATAGACTGAGATTGGGAGCAATAATGTGATGGCCTCTCCCTATGGCATCCTACGAACCTGCGTACATTGCCTTTCCCATTTGTCCCGCCAGGCAGGAGCAGCAGCATTTATCCTTGCCCACAAAGGAAGTGAACAAGCAGTCCTTCCCCTTATTGACCACTCTCAGGAATGGAGTCCACGCACTCGAAAAACCTGGAGCCTCCCTTGAGCACCACAAACGGCCTGCAGGCCAGGCGGACCTGTGGTCTGAGTGCCAGTGCCTCCACACTCAACTTTGGGTGCTTCCACCACCACCTGCAAATTGAAGCCTTATCCAAAAGCAAGAGTTCTGCAGGGTTTTTTAGCAGACCTAGTGAATACCTGGGGTTGATGACCCACCAGTTAATAAACATTACTCAAACATCTGTTTTGCTAAAATCCAAATATAACATTAAAAATCCCAGAGACACAGAATACACAGACAGAGAGGACTTGCTCTGCTGTTGTTCCCGATGTCCAAGCTAGTATTCTAATAACATTTCATTTACTCACTATCTTCTCCTTTGAGTCTGTAGGCCAGTTTTATCTGTTTAGAGGTTTGAGATGCCCTGATAGGCTAATATCAAATACATCTTGTTTGCGTTCTGTCCACAAAGACCCGCAGCCAGGCAGAGGAGCTAGGCAGAGCCCTGAGCACGGGAAGGGAGGGTGGGCCACTGTGCCCTGTACCTGACCACGGCCAGGGCGGGCAGCACTGCCTGGCAGCCAGTCGCACAGGCAGGGACTGTACAAGAGCCAGAGGGCAGCATGGCAGGGCTTAGGAAGTGTAGTTCAGAGTTGGTATGAGGAGGAGAACTGGGAATATAAGGAGCTTTTTCTGTAGGAAATCGGGGCTGGGGGATGAAGGGTCTGGAGATAGTGATGGATATTGAGTGTGGACCAAGAGGAAAGCTGTATGCCTCCCAACTGCTGACCAGGCACAGAAAAATGGGAAAACTCACCCTCTTACCTTATTCGAGAAGCGATGAAGCTCACACAAACTGACCTGTTTACCTCATTTGAGAGTAGAGGAAACTCACCCAAATTAGGAGGCAGTAAACTACATTTAGCTGCGTTTAACCTCAACTTGTTAACCTCACTTAACCCCACTGCCTCGCTCAGTCTGGAGGTCAGTAAAGTCCATGAAGCCACTCATCTGCCTCTGACTCCTGGGGTCGGGGAGGGATGGCTTCATTTTGGGTCCTGTACTTGCTTAAATGGAGAATATTCTCCAAGTTTAGGCTCCCTTTATTGTTGTGGTGCGTTTTTCTTCGTGGGTTTCCTTCTGAGAGCGGGAGATGGGGACCCCGGCGGGGACACCCCTGCTTTAGGTCCTCTGGGGGCGCATCCCTCCTCCGTTGTGGGGGATCTGTGCCCAGAGACATCACTGCATGGCAGAAAGTATGAGAGGCTGGAATCGCTCTGAGAGTGACAAAATCACGTCCTGGCAGAAAAGAGGAGAGACTGAGATTTGGATCAGCTGTGTGATGGCTTCTCCCTATGGCTGTAGAGGGAGAGACTATGGCTGCAGCGGTGTGTGTGCGCTGCCGAGAGGGGTCTTTCCCGGATATTCCCTTTTCCCGGCAGTGAGAAAACACGCGGCTAAGAGGGCACGGAGCGCTGACAGTTGGAACTGGGAGCTGTCAGATGCTCGCGTCGGGATAGGAGAGCGCTCGTCAGCTGCGGCAGTCACAGCGGTGGCATTTCCTGCCTGTGCTCGGCGGCGGAGCAGCTGACACACACCGCCGCCCCTCACCGTGCCCCGCGGCGCCGCGGCCGCGGTGGGCGAGCGCCGCGCCGGTTGCGGCAGCGGCGGTGACCTCGGCGGGGCTCCCTCGCCGCACCGAGGGGCGAGGGGCGG
>VYXC01011974.1:1038309-1098874 GCA_013397175.1 Platysteira castanea | reverse complement strand
GGGGCAGCGCAGGGCGGGCCCGGCTCTTCCAGCCCCTGCGCCGCGTGACCGCGGCAGGGAAAAGCCGCAGCCCCGGTGCGGTGGAATGGGGTGAGGTAGGAGGGCGGCTGCGGGCACGGCGACCGCGCTCTCCGCTCCCTCTCCGGTTTGCTAGCGAGGGAGATCGGGGGTGCCGGCCGGGGACCCCCTGCTGCCGCAGCGTCCCGGGGGCCGGTTTGGTCGCCCGGGCAGCTCGCCGCCTGCTGCGCGCCCCTGCGGCGTTACCGCTTCCCAGATCTCTATGTTGATGAAATACCAGCACGTTGCGGTGCCCCCCGCCCCATCCCTTAAGTGAAGCCCGCCAGGTAGAGCCCAAAGGGTTCTTGTCACTCAGCCGACGGTGCCTCCGCAGCAGCAGTAGCGCGGCTCCGCATAGCCCAAAGGACGCATTTCACCGCCCTCCGCGGGGTTGCCTAAGAAAATCGCGGTGGTTCACAGAACCGGGGCTGCCTTCTCCACCGAGCGCCCCGGTACCCCCGTTCTGCGGAGTGCCAGCAGCCGTGTGCACGTGTACGTGCTCCGTGTCTGTGCTCTTTGTTCTGAGATGTCACCCTGTGCTGTGCGTGAGAGTCAACTTTTGACTGCTGACCAAACAAAAACAGGGTTCACAGGGAAGTGTAACTTCTAAAATAACAAAAAATACGAGCAATCGTGACCGTGATGCTGGCAAGACTGCCAAGCTCTGTAGGGTGCCAGAGCAGCCCAGCTATGTGGGGCTCCTCCAGCTCTAAGGAGAAGAGGGGTGAAACTCCCCCATAAGCACACACTTTCTGTGCTCCTCTGTGACACTGGTTTTACCCTTGAGGGAAAAGAGCATCTCTTTTATGAGCAGGGTTGAAAGATAATGGGGCGCGGTGGCAGCGTGGAGAAACGTGGAGTTCCCTGCAGGGGCTGTGCTTGCGTGTCCCGATCTGCCCCTTGCAGATAAGGATGGCGCCTGCTGAGAAGCCCGGTGCCTCCCTTGGACCAGGTGAACTGTGAGCTTTGACCTGGCACCTGGCAGAGACGCGTGCGGCGCTGGGGGGTGGCACAGACCTTTGTCAAACAGGTGGTGTCTTAGCCCAGCACGGGTGTCTGATGATGCCTTGTTTCTCATGCCATGGCTGAACCCGTGACCCCCTTGTCAATCCTCCTTTCTCCGAAAACCTGATCCGGAATGCGTGCTATGCTGCGTGGAGGATTTCTTAAAAAAAAGGTCTGTGCGGGTACAACCCCTGTGGCAGGGTGCAGGGACACTGGTGTCCGGGAACGTGAGCAGCAGTCTGTCTGCACGTGTCACACGGCCCCTTAGTCTGACTTCTGCTCCCAGGCAGCTCTGCCAGGAGCTCCTGGGCTGCATGCTCTTTAGGGAACCCTCCTACCAAGGGTTTCCTTGGTAGAGAAAAATGAAATGTTGAAGAGGAAGTGGGCCAGTTTTGTTGCCGCAGAGGTGCTAAGAGGACTGTTACGTCTAATAAAAGTACTGAAAAATTTTAAGTCAGAATTGTTCCCTGCAAGCAGCAGTGTCTCCAGGGTTGTATAATACCACTGCTTTTATCTCTGAGGAGGTGATGGCTGATGGAAGATGCTACAGCCCCTGCCTGCCGTGCCAACTCAGTTGATCAAGGACTCTACAGACACTAGTGCTTTTTACCTCCAAAGGAAGGCAGTGCATGACCCTTTTAAAGTTTTGAGTTCTTACTGGTGTGTGGAGTTCCTTGCTGCAATGTCCTGAGTCATCAGTGAAGAGAGTCTACTGAGCAATAGAGGCATAAAATGTAGAACATACTGAGTGTAATTTATTTAAATAGTTTCATGGCTGTGGCTTTTGAAATTCTTGTGTGAAATATCAAATGTTTTTATACTGACTTTTGAAATGCTGAGTCTTGGAGACAAACTCCTATCAAGTGCAAACAATTTCTCTTCCTTACGAGCAAGAAGAAGGAGCCTGTGAAAAGCCAGAACTGCTCCCAGGTCTGCCTGAGGACAAAAAGCTGTTTCATCTCAGGGATTCTCAAGTGTGTCAGATTGCAAGACGCGGCAGGACAGAGACTGTTTGCAAATAGCAGCCTGGCAGTTGGAGTTTAGCTGCTGTAGAAACGCTGCAAAGGCTTGCAGTCGGACAAATGGCGTTCAGTAGGCTAACCAGACTGCAGTGCTATTTCCTTCCCTTGCCCCCTTCCCTTCTGCATTGTGAGCACCTCCTAGCCCTTCCTTTCTGTGCCTCTGGCACGTAGCCTGCATGAAGTCTTTCTCTCTGCCCTATTTCTGTCCCTAACCTAGCTTGTTTGCATTCTGGCTCCACAGCGCTGTAAGATCCTGTCTTTGCTGTGGCTCCAGATGAGCTCTGCTCAGAGGGTGGCCAGGGAATCTCTCTCTGGGTCACTCCATGCTCTGTCCCCCTGCTGCCCCACCTTTCCAGCACCATGGCTTGTTGCTCCGTCTTTTGGTTATGCCATTTCATCTCAGCCTGTACCAGAGGAGGCTGATAAGATGGGAGAAGGGGATGGGGCAGACTGGGAGGTCAGCCATAGAAAACGAATGGAAACAAGCTTGAGGGAGAGAGGGAGGGAAAGGAGTGCTCCCAGGAGCACGTAATGGCTGATGTGGTGGTGCTGGGTCACGGCGTGGCTCACATGGCAGCGGTGCATGTCTGCTGGTTATGTCACTACGTGCCGCCTTTTTTTTCTTGCCTTAGGGGGTGTGATAGCTTACATCAGCTCTTCGAGCTCGGCATCTAGCCCAGCCTCATGTCACAGCGAGAGCTCAGACAGCGGTTTCCAGTCGTCCTCTTCGCCTGTGCCATCTTCTCCAAACAGCTCCTCCTCGGAAAGCGGATGCAATGGCCGGAGCAGCGAAGGCTCTGACGGGGCACCGAAAAGCGATCGGCTGGAGGAGACTATTAAAACAAACCAGTCGAGTGTTGCTGGTTTGACAAAAGGCCATAATGGAGTCACAAGTATGTTTGGTGCCAGTTCCTGGAAACACCATTTTCCCCTTACGTGTTACAACCCCGTGTATTACAGCCAGGTCCCCTGTTTGGCTTGTGGTGCCGGTGCATAGCAAAGCCTCCATTTTTATCTTTTGGCATTATATGTGTGGTAATACATACAGTGTTGCCATGCAAGTGCTGATACGATGGGGGTCCCATTGCTGCCAACTTCAAACAGTCCATAAATACAGTACAACTTTACTTCAAATTTTCACTAGTGAAAACTGATCTTAGTAGAATCAAACACTTGGTTAAAAAGAAGTGATGAAGTAAAGGTAATATAATCAGAAATTGCCTACAAGAGTATTTATGGAGCTGTCTTGGGAATCTAGTTTCTCTGTTCTTTCATACTGTCCCCTGCTCCTTCACCTTCCCTCCCCCCAGTTGTGAGAAACAAAATAAATAAATTACCCAAGCATAATACTTATATAGCTGTGGGTGGAACAGTTATCTTTTTGATTCCAAGTCAAAATTTGTGGATGTGAAAAAAAAAATACTTGTAAACCATAACTAAAGGATGGCCTTTAAAAATACATATGACAATCTACCTCCACCTATTTACTTCACACTTCTTTTGGTAATCAGGAAAGATCAATGGTAGATAAGTGTATTTGAACAGTTTTGGAAGGGCCGGATTCAAAATGAGTACTGGAATGAGTGATTCAGCAAACAGATGGAATTTAGTCTTTTGGAGGCTGAATTCTTTTATTGGGAGAAATGTTTTATCATTTTGGATTGTTATGAAGCTAGCATAAGTGTCTAATAGTTCTACCTCAAATAGGGGTTTTTTCTTGGTTTGGTCCTTTTTTTTTTTAAAGCGTTCCTACCTTAAGTTCTTAATAAGAACCTTTACTTTAAAATTCTCTAGTAACTAGGTTTTTGGTATCAGGGCAGAGATTCCTGAAATGAGACCTGTTGTAAATTGTTCAGATAGATAGATAGATTTTTTTTAGCTCAGTACTAACTGTGTTTAAAAAAAAAGAAAAAAATTAAAAGTTGTGATTTGGTTCTTTTTCTTTTTGAAAACCTTAAAAAAAAGTTTTCATTCCTCTTTACAAATGAAACCCAAATTTCAAATAAGTTACTTTTCTGGTAGAATGGGTTTCTGTGGGAGTATTTCCAGCTGTCTCTGTTGGATTAAGGTAACTTTGTGGTTACTGAACTCACTGGTAGAATTCCCACTGGGTTCAGTGAAACCAGTGTAAGACCAGCACTTAGGACTTGCAAAAAATTTTATTGACAAGCTGAAATAAAATAGGTGGGGGAAAAACTTAAAAAACCCAAACCATGAGCGTTTTTACAGGATTAAGAAGGTATTTTCAAGTTCAAGTGTGCAGGCCATTCTGGATTTGCACTCAGATGAGTGGTCTCTACATATGTAGATATGGCTGAGTCCAGTCCTAAGTTGTTATCAAATAGGTACAGTGTATGGCTGGTGTTGAATATATTATAAAGTATCCTTTAGTACTTCTGGTTTTTAAGAAAAAAATGTTTATTCTCTGTTGGGGAAACTGTAGCCTTTCATAGGCTTTCTTGTCCTGATGGAAAAAACAGATTGAGCCTGAACTTTGGTGGCCTAGTTAACTGAATGGTCCTTTTAAAAGTGCTTAAATGTAAGCAGACTTCCTTTTTCTGCTGCTGAGTGCAGTGCTACTGTGTTTGAAAGCCCAGTGAATATGTGCTTTCTCCCTATTCGGTTGAGTGCTTTGTGTTTGTCCTCTTGTTCCCCCACCCTTGCACTGGTGCCTTCTGAACTGTTCAGGGGGTTTGTACATTCATGTTGTCTGTTCTTCTGCTGTATTTTTTCATGTGTTGAACTGACCTGACATATTTCGATTTAAATCCAAGTTTTAAAAGCTGGAAACGTGTTCCTGCAGTTGTCATTGGTTTCTATATCCTTGACTGTTTTGTTTGATTCTAGAATTTAATGGCATGGTCCTTCTTTGCAAAGTCTGTGGAGATGTCGCTTCAGGATTTCATTATGGTGTTCATGCCTGTGAGGGCTGCAAGGTGAGCTATATTTCTGCTCACCTTTCTGCTGGTGAAATGCTCAAGTTCTCCCCATAGGGGAAAAGGGGTGATACTGCCAAAAAAAATTTTGATATAGTTCTCTGTTAAACATGAGAAATTTTGGAAGCTGTAGGGAACAGGCAAACCACTTAGGAATATAGAGCATTTTCCAAACTCTTCAGTACTTTCTGTTCCCACCCCTTGTTCAATCCTGCCTGACTTGGAGCGCACAGCAGAGAACAAGAACTGGAAGCAGAGGTGGTAAGGACCATGTCACACAAGATATGTGCGTGTTACTTGCATTAAGATAATGGGTGTGAGTTGTCACCTGGGCTGGGGCACAGAACAAAACCGCTTTAGAAAAGCAATTCTTTACCACAGGGAAAGCCAGAACTAGATATGTATTTTCTTAATCTGTAACGCTGCAAATGTTATGTTCTGTGAAGGAGCTTATCAGCATAAAGGGTTATGTGAAAAAACCACCTTTGAAGGTCATGTGGTGCAGCAGGATGGTTTTGTTGCCAGACTGCAGAGATGGAAGTCAAAAGATGTTATTTTGACTCCCACCTTTGATGTCATAGGTGTTTGAGAGCATGTCTTAGGAAATGTTAGTACAGCGATAGAGGTGATACTGGAAATACTTTGCTCTTAGGTGCTGACTATTCAGGGAACAACTTAGCATCTTCTGCAATTAGAAATCATAACTAGTTCACATTACATACAGGTCACACACAAAGGGGAAGTAAGTCATGAGGAGTACCAAGTTCTTTAAAATCTCTTGGGGCTGACGGCTTTGAAGCAGTTGATGTGATGCAGTGAGGTTTTCTGTGCTTACAGATAGGTGAAACTTGGCAGAAGGATTTGACATGTGCTGTAATGATAGTTGTGGGGTTTTTTTTTGCTTGTTTACAGGGTTTTTTCAGAAGAAGCATTCAGCAAAACATCCAGTATAAGAAGTGCTTGAAGAATAACAACTGCTCTATAATGAGAATGAATAGGAACAGATGCCAGCAGTGTCGTTTCAAAAAATGCCTGTCTGTTGGGATGTCAAGAGATGGTACGTTCCTGTGCTGAGCAGGGATCCTCTGAGAGGGAATCTGCTGCCCATCTCAAAACCAGTTGCTGGGGGTCTTAATGGCAGTCAATGCAGCCAAGCCCTGTTGTCAAGGACAGGTTCCCTGTCGGAGAGCATTTAGTTCAGCTTGCTCCATGAGTGTCCTGGGCTGGTGAGGTAGTGCTGTGGACAGCCGCAGAGCTGTCCTCCTGCCCGTGGAGGCCGATGCAGTGGGATGTGCTGCGGTGGCCTGCTAGGGGGATGGTCGTAACGAGTGTCTCGATTTTGGTTTAATGAGTTAAGACTTACAGCTGTATCCTACCTGAATCTGAACAAGACTCATATTTTTCTTTTTTTTTTTTTCTTTTTTTGTGTTTTCTTTTGTTACTATTACTTTTTCAATGAAAGGGAATTCTGCCCAACCTGATAGCCTTAGAGTAGTCACCATAGAACCTGAACAGTTAGCTTTGGGTGCATAGTATGAGCATGTATCTGCTCCTTTTTTTTCTCTCTCTTTCTTTTCTTAGAGGGAGAGGGAAGGCAGGGAGGAAATGGTGATGTTGGTCTCTGTCTCTGACCACCTTGCTGGCTGTCCATTCCTTGTGACATTTTATTAAGCAATGCTGAAAGTGTAGTTCATTTGTCTGCTACAACTTACAGTCACAAACCAGAACTCTTCCTTCTGTTTCACTTTTTAATTTTCTCTGGGTGTTTGTTTCACAAGAACTAGGAATCTCGGGCTGTTAATAATTTAGTGGGTGGAGTGTTAGAACTTACTTTAAATAATTGTTCCGAGTTCTTGTCGTGCATAGGAGTTATTTCATCCCCTAGGCGCTTGTTTGCGCACATGGTTGCACCTGCCTTAATGAAAGAGACTTAGTTACATTAATGATGGACTACTGCATGAGCATAATTACATCAGTCGAAACTGGTTATAAGCCCTTGTGCGGCTGTGGTTGGACAGGGTGGTAGAGGCAGTTGTAGATTCCCTAGGACAGGGTCAAAAGTGCTGCAGCCACAATGATGCCCATCCCCTTGCCAGCAGAAAATGTCCTTGTCAAGGCAAAGTTATCAAGAAAATTTGCCAAGGTAAGCTTCATTCAGCATTGATCTCTTGTTTTGGTAAGTGACGTAATTGGTCCGTGAGGACCTGTCTTGTAGGACTTTTATGCAAAGTTGATATGAATGGTGTTTACATTCAGCTAATTGTCAGTTCACATAGTTGTGCTGATTTAATAGATCCAATCTTACAGCCTGACACTTCGTCAGTTAGCACAACTGTGTGTATACTCCATAGCCAGGTTTGAGACAAAAGGGGAAAAGCCATTACAGACTGGGTGCTTTAGAGCTGCCTTTTCCCTGTATGCAAACAACAACATACATTAGCACTCATGCCAGCCCTATGTCCCAGAAGCTCTTTAATTTCACTGGTAATACCCCTGCTGCAGTATTGATGAGAGCAGTTAAAATCTTGCCTTAAAAGGCAGCATTTTTAGTTGCAGTGTGTATTTTGTGTGTGCATGCTTACACTTTCAGGACTGACTTTGTTTTTGCCTTTTCTTTTTTCCTTTCCACCACCATCCATTTCTCCACCGTGGTAGCTGTTCGATTTGGCCGTATTCCCAAACGTGAAAAACAGAGGATGCTGATTGAAATGCAGAGTGCCATGAAAACCATGATGAACAGTCAGTTCAGCGGTCATTTGCCCAACGAAGCATTAACAGAACATCAAGACCAAGCACCTCAAGAAGATCTTTCCTCCAAGCCCAAACAAGAGCGAGAAACCATCAAAAGCCCTTCTCCCCCTCCTAGTGCTGACATGGCGAAGGAGGAGGTGATCGGCATGGTCACTAGGGCCCACAAAGACACTTTCATGTACAACCAGGAACAGTCCCAAAACCCGGCAGAGATGATGCAGCCCCAGAGCGGGGAGAGAGTGTCAAAGAACACCGAGCAGTACATCTTGAGCAGCGAGCACTGTGTTGGTGGCCTCGGTGGCCCTCAGTACCCTGAAAGGGAGCAGCACCTTGGTGGACAGTACAAAGGGAGGAGCACAATGCATTATCCAAGCGGGCACGCCATGTGCTTCACAAACAGCCACTGCATGAACTTCACCAGTGGTTACACTCAGCGAATGTGTGAGAGGATCCCAGAAGATGGCTTTTCTCCAAACAAGAATACCACTTACTCTTGCAGCACTGGAGGAAGAATGCATCTGGTATATTGATATCAGTTGTTTGATTTGACTTAGTTGTTGGTGGGTGTGATCCAGCTGTGCCTCAGAGAAGCTGCATGCAGTTGGCACAACTGCTGAAACTTTAAAGGGTGACACAAGTTTGATAGTGCAAATTGGGATGAAGGACAAAAACGGCTCAAGTTGTGAAGGATTTGAAATCATACGAGTGATGGAGCTTCTTGGCTTGGTTTTTAGCTAACTGAAAGTAAAATAACCTCAAAGAGTATTGGTTGAAAAAAAAAGGTCACGAGTTTTTTATGTGACTTGACTTTAAAATGAAAATAGGAGTTTATAAATTGCCCTTTTCTCTCAGTCCTTTTGAAGACTTTACTTTTTTCAAATAATCTATACAGTCAGATGTACTGTATTTTCGTTAAGGATATTCAGAGCAAATTTCTGGGGTCAAACCCCAGGGCTAGGATTTTAAGCCAGTCTACAGGCCTTGCTGTGGGTTCCAAAATCTCTGTTGCACGGTAGGCTGCTTTTTTGGTGATGGGGATTTTTTGGTTTGTTTTGTTTTAATGAGGCCCACAGGCTATGCATCCTTTTCACTGTAGAACATCTTCAGATCTGAGCAGAGGCAGGAGGCAGATGGCACAGCTAAACCATTAGAGTGAAGTTCAGGGTCTTTTCTGTAGTACTTATGCAAGTGAGGATCTGGACACGCTTCTGGGTACCTTAGATGACTTTGCTAGAGCATTTCTCACTGAATTCTTAACGAGGATGCTTCCCGGTTTTTTGCATATGGTTGTTGGTTTGGTTTGGTTGGGATTTTTTTTGCCTTTCCTTAACAGGTCCCTCTCATTTGCCTTGCACCTGCTGTTTCTCTGCCATTCAGGCAACCAGTTCTGTAAGCCCCTTAAAATAGATTGTCCTTCTCTTTATCACTGGAGCCGCCTGGGATGAGAGAACATAACATCCTCGTTCTCATCCTGCACTCCTGGTGTGAAGCGCGAGCCCCTGACCTTTCTGAAGTACTTGAGCTGCTGGTGTTTTTCTTCCTCCTACTTCGTAAAGATCCTTCACAGGTTCTTGGAGACGCCCAGAGGTCTCCACAGTGAAGGTGTTTATTTCGATGCTGTATTTCCTTGGGGATTTTTTGGTTGGTTTTTATTTTTACCCTTCTTTGTCTACTGCATCTATAGACCATGCCATCCCTAGCAGGGTCTGACCTTAATTGCAGACTCCAGGCACTACAACATGGCAAATGATAATTCCCAGCCTTTCTTCCTTGCAGGGAAAGTATGTGGTGTCACTACAATGGCATTCTTGGCACTCCTGAGAAGCAGAGGTTAAACCTGTCAGTATGGATGGGCAGGGAGTGGTGCTGCCTTGCAGAGGCTCAGCCAGTCAGTTTGACCTGTGCGTGGCAGCTGCAGAGAGGATTTACTCAGTCAGTGATGAGGAGGCAAAACCAAATCCAACAGAGCACTGCAGCTCCCCCTCCCCACCCCACATCCCTGATACGGATGAGGGTTTTGCCCAAGAACTCAGTGAGTTCAGGATCTGACCAAAATGAGTCAGCAGCAGTAACGGCAAGTAATTAGGCTCTGAATCAGTATGGAGACAGATGTTCAGGGGTTTGGTCGTTTTTACTCAATACCGCTGCAACCAGGAAAGCAGAACAGGTCATTCCTGAAGAGGTTCCTCTGAAGAGAACTGGTGACTGTACAAGCTGACAACTGCTTCCATACGAAGCCTGTCAGAGTTCAGGGAGTGCCTGAGCACTCTTGGGCATATGGTTTAGTTTTTGGTAGTTCTGCAAGGAGCAGGGAGTTGGGCTCAGTCCTTATGGGTCTCTTCTAACTTGAGATACTCTGACTCTTGGGCAGAGGTCTGTCAAGAGACTACAGACACAATGCACAGGGCGTGGAAGTGGTAGTTTCCCCTTGGGACTGAGTGCCTGTGGGTAAGGGTGTACTGTCACAGAATGAGAAGGTAAGGTGATTTTTGTGTCCGATGCAGAGCAGGGTACTGAACCAGAGATCTCTTACTTTCAGAGAGTGCTGTAGTTTCAACAGTACCTATGTGAACCATTGCAGTATGACAGGCAGAGCAGTGGTTGGCATCTGCTGTCCTTCTGGTTCTGTGCCTAGACCTTTCCTTTTGCCAAAATATTATAGTCTTGTAATCTTAGGACCTCCCACGCAAAGAATTGTTAGGCAATTACCATATTCAAGATGCCCTGAAAAAACAGCACAGCTCAGAGGAATTGCTAATCTATTTCACTGTTTTCTCTTTGTTTTGCTGACATTATGTAAGTTTACATACACCATTTAGTACACTTGTGAGGAATACTTAAAAGGAATTTTTGTCCTTGATGATGACAGGTGAAATGAATATTAAAGGGTTTAAACTTCATTAAAAGATGTAAATTTTACAAGCTAGAACTGAAAATACCTCAGAGCTTCTGGCTGGCTCTTGCAGAGGGAATTTATTGGCAGTCAGCCTTGACTGATACATCTGATCTCATAATGGATTCAGACGTTCCTACAAAAAAAAATGCTGTATGTTTGTGTAAAAGAAAGAGCATTTTGTTGTCTTGTGACTGAGAAATACTGGAATACCAGTTCCTTGGTGTTCCTCTTTCAGTGATACAAGTAAAAGCAAACTTGCAGAAGGTTATCCTTGCAATGAGGATATAAACCTGTGACTCAGGAAACCAAGGCTTGCTTGTCATCTTGACTGCAGCACTTCAGTTGCCTGCAGAACAAGAAAGATAGGAGAATGAATGTCATAGTGACTGTGAGATTGCAACTGATTGATTGTGAAATCACAATTTACTGTGAAATTACAGGGATAATACAAGTAAGAGAAATTCAGATGTCAGACCAGATCAGCTGGGATCAGGGAACAATAGCATAACCTTGGTTCTGTCAGGTCTTTTGCAGTGCACAGTGTTGTAGGCTCAAGAGTTAACAAATTTATGAAGAGATTGCTAACAATCCCATAGAATTTTTTCTTGTTTGAGAAGTCCAGTTCCTTTGGGAATTGACCGAGGAATACTGATCTTTTTTTCTCTGTGTCATCATTGCAAAGTTTTATTGAATAATAAACCTGTTTCTTTTAAGTATTTGTCAGTATTTGGAATGATATCTTTAAAAGTTGTTTTCTGTCTGTTTTGTAAACATCAGGTGTGCCCAATGAGTAAGACTCCCCACGTGGACCCAAACAAGTCTGGCCATGAAATCTGGGAAGAGTTTTCCCTGAGTTTTACTCCTGCAGTGAAGGAAGTGGTGGAATTTGCTAAGCGCATCCCAGGTTTCCGAGATCTCTCCCAGCATGACCAGGTCAATCTTCTGAAGGCCGGGACCTTTGAGGTGAGACCACTGTGTGAATATTGTGAACCTGCCGAGCTGTGCATCAGTCTGACCCTGTAAGAGCAGAACCGAGTAGAATGGGTTGCTTGTTCATGGATGCTCTGAGCATTCTTTGAGGTGATGGTGTCCAAGGGATCTGTTTGGCCAGACCTTGGTGACCTGTCCCTCTTCCAAGGAGCTCAAAACTGCTCAGCCCTTCTACCCTTCCCTCTTCCCTGGGCATTAATGAATGGGTAATTAGGGGTTTCTAGCTACCTTTGTTTACTCTGGGGAACTGTACTGCATCTGGAAGGGTGGATAGGTTAGAAAGCTGTCTACTGACTTACAGGTTTTGTCGAGGAATGTGTTTACCGCTCTGCATGTCCTTCCTTGTGCCACTCTGCTTCCTGCCAAAGCCAGAGTATCCATCCCGACCAGTCACCACTAGCCTTCGGTGGCAACTTGGGAGTGTCTGAAGCTTTCATGTCCAGTGCAGTAGCAGTGGTAACTACCTGTACTGCTGCATTTCTGTAGGCACTGTGTGCCAGCTGCAGCCTGACTTACTACAGACTAATCCCACTAGGTCCTCGTGGTTAATTGCATCCACTTGTGGTCATGACGTATATGTGAATTAGTGGTATTAATTTGGAAATGATACCACAGAGCTTGGTGCTGTTTTATAATTAGTGACCTTCACTAGATGACCTTTACTTCATGTTTTAGTTGCCCTTCCAGACCCTTGTGTCTATTGGAGACTGTACACATTTTATAAATATTCAAATGTGAAATTTGAATAGAGGGGGCCAGAGGAGCCGAAGTCCCGAGTGTTTGATGGTCCTTATGTTTTCTGGGGAGCTCTTGTAAACAAGAGGCATTGCTGATGCCTCTTGTTTACATGATTTATTCTTCCAAAGAGAGATGCTGGATTTTGTATTTACCTGAAATGAAGACATTTCTCGTGTGATGTGTTGGGTCTTCTGTCTATACTCACACAGCCCAGTTCTAAAATGAGTAATTGTTGGGTTGGAAGGTACAAGTTCTACTGGAAGACTTGGTGCCTGGAGTCTGTTAGTTTTGCTGTTTATTTCATTTTGCTGTCGTGTATTTTCTTCTGTGGTACTTCTTCTTGACCTTTTAATATCCATCTAGAACTCCTGTAGCGAAGGGGCTGTATTTTTACTTCTTCACTACTTTCACCTTAAACAAAAATGTTGGTTCCTTCCTCTGCAAAGTCTGACACCCTCGAGGAGGGTGAAAAATTTGGCTTGAACAGTCCCTATAATGTAAAGCCAAGCCTTCGTGTTTTGCAAGTGTTTTGTCTTGGCTTTGCTTCACCTGAAGCTTTTCTCAGGCCTCACTCAAATGCCTTTTTGCCAGTTACAAGCACTGCTGATAAGGAGGTTTCTGTATCCAGGGGAATTAATAATAATGTATGGCCGCATGCTTGTCACTATTCACTTATTTATAAGAAACATTAATGATTCCTGTTAGTGAGCTGCTACTTGTAGTTAAAGGCCTATGTGGCATCTTAGCAACAGAAACAGAAAAAAAGTAATGCTGCAGAACAGTGGAAAAAAATCCACAACAGGATTAATGAAACCATTGCGATAGAGGCAAAAGCATCTTGAAAACCTGGTGCATCCAGGGTCATTTCTGTCTTCTGGGTGACTGAACTAGGATATTCCAATGTCTGCCTGTTAATAGAAGAACCCGAGTGAAAGTGCTGCCTCCAAGTCTGGTGTGGCTGGCTTGGCAGTGTGCTTCTTAGCAGTTCGTATTTGAGGAGTGCCTGTTCCTTTGAGGGTAGGAGGACACATGCACAAGGGTAAGAGGGCACAATGCTGGTGCAGAAGCTGCACGGCTATATATATTCACACACATGTAAGCTAAAAAGGTCTCTTAGAACTGGGAGTACTGGGGAGCTCAGTGTATCGTGGTGACATTTGCATGGCTTCTATGAGAGCCAGCTCAGGAACAGCAGTGAGCCTAAAATAAGGAACTTGACTGGTTTTGAGTGGGCCCTCCTCCACCTCCCCTCCAAATGCAGTTGATGGTAGAACTAACAAGGCCCTTGGATCCATTTGAGTAGTGACTCAGTTTGACTATAGGTGGTAGGGAAGTGATCAAGCAACCTCCAAGGATGGAGGTTTTCATGTGCCTGTGTTGCTATGATCAGCTGTATCCTCAGCATGCACAAGTACGAGTCTGGTTTGAAGTGAAATGGGATGAATGAATCCTGTGCTATGCCATAGTCCCAACTGTTCTTCCTTGTTTAGAATGGTGACATTGAAATTGAGGTCTTTGCCTTAGAATAAGTCAGCACAACCTTTTGGGCTTCAGTTTTGAATACCAGCATTAATCCTGGTTGCTCGTTATTTAAAGATGTTTCTAAAGCCCAGTTCTATAGGGAGAATACCGTTTTGAACTGAAAGGTTGCTGGATACCTGGTGGGTCTGTGCTAATGCACAAGTTCAGCTTTGTCTGCCTGCCCTTTGCCTGTTTTTGTTGTATTCTGATGGCTTCTGCCTCTAGGTTTCTGCACTCTATAGTTAATGTCATCAAAGGACAGATAGCTTAGCTAACAAAGGTGAATAATACGTAGTGCTCACGTGTCCATCAAGGTTGCTGCATGTTGTTTGGCTCTTAAAGTTTAGTAGGTCACGTAATGTGCATGGACAGTGTTTGAATTCTCAAACATTTTCATTTGTTTTGAACACTCCTTTTTTTAGCTTGTCAAAGGCACTAGTCTTTGAAAACCTGGTTCTCCTCTCACCTACAGTAAACATTTAAATTAATGCAGTTAATAGGCTAAATGAGAAGAGACAACTGTCACACCAAGAGATTACAGTGAGTCTCAAGTTTTAACCAATGCCAGTTAGTTCATTTTCTTCGAATAAGAAGGCTGTTCTGTGCAACTTAAACCTTGAAAATGTAAATAAGGTTGTTGAACGTGAGCAAATGAAACTTCACAAGCCATTCCAGAGGGAAACATTTCACAGTACCACTGAGAAACCACAAGAGAAATTTCAGCCCAAAGGGGTAAGTTTAGCACATGTCAACTGCTGCAGCCCAGGTGCTTGTACCGAAGGGGTATTCCCAGCTGCTACAGACCAGGTGCCATCTCAACCTGTGCTTCCCTAGCCTTTTGAAAGCTCTACGTGTGGCTCCTTTCTACCAGGGCTCATTAACATTCCTGTAGGTACAGTGATGTGGCATGGTACTTCTCCAAAGAATGCCTAGGGGGCCCTGATCATCAGGTGGTGTAAATCAGCATTGTTTCCATAGAGCTGCTCCAGTTTAAGCCAAGTGAGAATCTGGTTCAGTACCTTCATTTTGCTCCTCATAAGTGCGGCCAAGAAAACATTTCTTTTAATTCTCTGTATGCCTTTGGCTGTTGTTTGGCTTAAGCAAGTTGTCCTACTCGCATATTTGTGAATGACATGGTCTGTGTGGCTCAGGCTGAGGCTTAAATTTTAATTTTCCTGCCTTTCATATGCTGTAGCCCCTCCCCTGCATCCACTCCCTAATTTTGTCTCTTGTTTGTTTCTCTCAGATTACTGGGCCAGAGCTTGCACTGTGTTTTGCAGCTCAATAGCATGCTGACGATTTCTGTATAGAATGCTTCTAGAACGGTTAATGAGACACTTTGAATGATATTAAAAGGTTTAATTTTTTCTTTGGCTTTTCTAGAAATGCACCTACATTTATCTGGTTTTGTTGCTAATTTTTTTCTTCCTCGTTCTTTCACCAGGTTTTAATGGTACGATATGCATCTTTGTTTGATGCAAAGGAACGTACTGTCACCTTCCTGAGTGGCAAGAAGTACAGTGTGGATGACTTGCATTCAATGGGAGCTGGTGATCTGCTCAACTCAATGTTTGAATTTAGCGAGAAACTAAATGCCCTGCAACTTAGCGATGAGGAAATGAGTTTGTTTACAGCGGTTGTCCTGGTTTCTGCTGGTAAGGAGAGAAAGTTAACTTGCACCTTTGCCAAAAATTGAATGTGGCTCTCTATTAAAAGTCTTCTGTAAAATGTATACCCTATTATTTCATGTCTAAGTGCAGAGTTAAGCTACTAGCAGCCTGTAATGTACTTTTTAACATACCTAGTCTTTCTAATACTGCCTTTTAAAAAAAAGTGACAATGGGCTTATGTTTTCCTACTGCTTTCTGTGTGATGCAAAAACACATATCTGCCCTGTGACCATTTAGATGCTATTTGTCTGACTCCTCTAAGTTTCACGGGATGACAGCACTGAAATTACTCCTGACTTGCACAGCATAAGTCTTTGGATAAGGTGGTATTTTTACTTCCAAGTATTGTCATTTAAGTCTATTGCGTATTTTACTTAAATCTAAATCCAAGAGTTTGATCTCTGCCTATGTCAGCAAGAAAGCCCTTTCATCTGCATCGTGACTTCTTACCACTGAAGGCCTGCCAATCCACTAACATCTTCACCAGCCTCCTATCTTGTTTCAGTCCCTGGATAGACAGAACACCCTGGCCCAGATTCAAAGAAGGATTAAGCACCTACTTCTGTAGTATTATCTCAAGCCTCAAATTAGGCACATTAGCTCTGCATATAATGCCTGGAATACAAGATGCAGTATCCCTGCTTGCTGGGTAAGAGGCTCTCTAGAGGTAGGTAGCAGGAATGCTCACAGTGCCCACTAGGAAAACGAGCCAGCGGCTGGGGAGCACTGAACTCTTCGAACAAGTGCGCCCCTTTCACGTGAGCAATTGAGACCCGTGTCTTACGAGGGAGGGGCACCCAGGCATGGTGCTGTAGGCACGTGAGGTCTCTGTAAACAAGGTAGGACAGATCAGTCTAACAGCTTCGTGCGTGGCCGAACTGAAATGTCACAGCACAGGACAGGGCAGCTGTCACCTCTTCAGTTTGTAGGCCGTGATAATGAGCAGAGAGTTAGCAAGCTTCAAGAGCCAGAACAAATGGCCGTGTGAAGGAAGCATGGCACTATAATTTGAAGGAAGCATGGAATCTGTTAATGAAAATGTTCAGGTAGCAGAGAGAAACCTGAAGTCTTAGTTGCTTTTCCAGACTCTGGAAATTCTTGACAAGAACCGGAGGCAGCCTTTAAATGAAGGACTGACAACCAGGTCTCTTCCCTTCTTGAGGACTGTAACTAGGCTTACAGCCCCTCTTCTTGCTTGCTCAGCTCCTGGGTCCTAGAATATCTCATGCCACCTGTTTTCAGTCTAAGTGGCTGTATCTGTTCTGTTAGATGTGCTTCTAGCCCAGTGCCATCTCCCCAGCCTTTAAAGCGCTGTGCTGATTGCTAAGCTCCCAGCAGGGATTAGCGTAGGGATGGCATGTAACATGCACAGCACGTAGTGTCAGCCGTGCAACGGGACAAAAAGAGAAGGTGTTCGGTATCCAGGCTTCTTGCAGCTGCTGAGGGTTTTTCAGATCATAGTTTGGACATTATTGCTGCTGATCTCAGCTTCCTCGTGATCTGATCTGCAGTCTGATCACAGCCTTCCTGGACATCTTCACAAAATTTTATAGGTACAGCTTTATTAGTCAGTGTTGGGGCTGTATTCCAGACACAAGGCTAACCCTGATGGTCACGGTGAGTTCAAAAATTTTCAGAGCAACTTTACTCTGTTATTTGAGACTTGGATTGAAATGCTGCAGTTGTTACTTTGCACAAGTGAGTAAGTGAGCAGGCTTCATGCTCAGGCAGGTACTGAAGAACAGAAGTGGCCTCAGCAGAGTTCCTGGGGAAGATGCTTACAGTGCGAGGGATTGCCAGTAGGAGAAGGTGCCCGTAGAACTGAAGGATTGTGGGCATATGTTGATTAAACAGATCTTGAAAGACAGATCCCTGCATCCCACTCTTCGAGGAGTAGTGTAACCGAAAGAGTAATTTCCTTGTAAGGGGAGGTGGAGCTTTGTTACAGATGAAGGAAGAGTTGAAGAACAGGATCAGAGAGAATGACATGGAGATGCAGGCAAAGGAAAAAAAGCCATAAACATAAGAACTGAAAGTGGAAGAAAAAGGCCATTAAGACTTCTTCGTCTCAGAATGAAAGTTATTCAAGAGAAGACTGAAAGGAAGATAGTAGTTAAGGTTTACATCAGTTCCAAAAGCAGAAAGGAGTGTGACTGTTGAATGCTGATTAAGTGATCCACAATATAAAGTACCATGCTGCACTAATTAAAGATCTTTTCAAAGACTTTTAGTTGATTAAAATTAAGAAAAAACCCAAACCTGCCAATGGAAAGAAGAATTAAGTCTCTAAATACTACTGGTGGGGAGAATGCTTGTCAGAAACATTTCCACTTAATGCTGGATGAATAACCACCCTTAGGAGGGGTATTTAGAATGTGCAGAAGAAGCAGGGGTAGTAGCAAGGGCTGTGTGTAACTCTGTACATCCTCTCCTTTTCATGTTGTATGGCAGAGAACGATAAAAGCAGGATCACACTTGTGTGGTGCTGAGGAATTACCTTGGTACCATTCCAGAATTAAAAGAATGCTTCACCTCTGGCTTCAGTTAGCTGGATGTGTTGAAGATGGAGGAGAGGTAAAACAAGGTGGATCGTGGGCACTGAAGGAGGAAAAAGCAAGGTGGAAGCAGAGCTGAAAGAATGTGGTTTGTGCAGGTCTAGAGACCAGATAATCCTTAACTAAGGGTCTTGGTTTGTGGTAGAAAAATAAGTTACACACCCTCAATTATTCTCTTACTGGCATAATACTGACAAAATCTTCCGCTGGCCACTGGGAGCAACTGGAAGTAGACTGCGAGGGAGAGGAAAGACTTGGGCTAATTGAAGAGAGGAGGCTACAGTAACTCACCCAAGGCAGCCAGGAAAGGCTGGGCTGCATTCTTCCACCTTCAGAGGCAAGGCAGTACTATGCTCACTGTACAGAGCTCTTGTGAAACTCCACTGGGCGTGTTCTGTGCAAATGTCATTGTACCTGCCCGGAACAGACCAAAGCTTTTGCAGAGCAGGAGGCAAGCAGGTGAGATCATTTAATAAATAAAGGCAGAGATGTCTCCTCACTCATGTTCTCTTGGACAGCAGCTGTCAAACCTAATTGACAGTCTTCACAGAAAAGTGGAATGTGTGCTAATAAAAATTTCAGTAGTAATCAGAGCTCCTAATTGTAGAAGATTCTGGAACAATCTTCCTAAAGGAACAAAGCACATGTAACTGCTTCAAGATGCATCCTTAAGTGGATTATGTAATAATTTTTCCTGTAGCAGTAGGGAACTGCACTGAGTAGTCCAGGAGGACTTCCTAGGCTGTTCACCTGAGCAATCTAATTGGATTGACACTGACAGCATAAGGAAGGGATTCCCAGTCTGACTGTAAGAACTGACTCAGTGTTACTCCAGAAAGCTGTTGTCATTCCATGTCCCAGTTCTGCAAAGTGCTTAAGTACATGTACACATCAAAGCACATTTCTGTTTGTGCCAGTCACTCGGGTATGTATGTGCCCTGCTGAATTTGCATAGTGTTTAAGAAAAGAAGCTACAGCTTGGAAAAAAACAGCTACTGTGCATGGTTATGAGGTGAGATGCTTTACTTAAAAATTCATTCTTTTAAGCTACTTGCTTAGGTTCCACCTAAGGATACCAGGTGTGTTCTTAAATACAGCTCTCTTGAAAGAGATGCTTCAGGCGTGGTGGGAGTGCAGTATGTGAGAACATAATAGTTGTCTTGATGTTGACATTCTTCTTTTCCTCAGCTGGGAATTTCTGGGTGCCTCATGTTTCATTTTGTAAGTGCTTCAGAACACGCTCAGAAATAGTGCCCAGTCATATGAAGGCTTGTACTCCCTTTGCCCCTGAGGATCCCAATGGGCAGATACAAGCGTGCCTTGTCCTGAGTGGGATTTCCTCCTCAAACCTTCAGTTTAAGTTTAGGGTTCTATATCTAGCCTTAAGAAATGTTTGAAATTTTTACTTTCATGTGCCCTGTCTTTCCCCTTGGGTTGAAAGTTGTGATTCAGCAACATATTTAAACGTTTGCTTCAATCTGTCCTTCTCTGGAAACATGGGTTAGGGATCACAGAAACAGTGATTGAATGCTGCCAGTTTGGCATGAACTTAGTACTCCAAAAAGTTAATACTAAATAACCTTTGAAAGACTTTTGGTATGTGATTTAAAACTTCTGGCATAAGTATCTGATTTTTCTTGTGCTTGTTAATTTGGTACGGGATTCTTGCCGTGGTTTTATGTTGCACACTACATCTGTTCAGTCAATTCCCCCCGCCCCCCACCAACCCTCCTGTTTTTTAATTTCTCTTTCTCCCTCTCTCCCTCTCACCCTGCCCTTTTGTTTAGATCGCTCTGGAATAGAAAATGTCAATTCTGTGGAGGCACTTCAGGAAACACTAATCCGTGCATTAAGGACCTTAATTATGAAAAATCACCCAAACGAAGCCTCTATTTTCACAAAACTTCTTTTGAAATTACCCGACTTGCGTTCCTTAAACAACATGCACTCTGAAGAACTGCTGGCCTTTAAAGTTCACCCATAGGCCTTTCAGTCTCATTTGTACTTGGACTTGCCTCGTGTTAAACTGTTTTGTGCTAAAATATGTATTTATACAGTTGTACCACTTGTTGGAGAGAGTTCACAGACTGTGAACAGTTGATAGCTGTCCCATAACCATGCAATAAAGCTTTGGCAGGTGCTTTCAGCTGACGGCGGCGCAGCCTTCGGAGCCCTCCAAGGCATCCAGGCCCAGCTGTGCCGCACTCCTGCAGAAGAGGCTGCGATGAGCCCCAGTAAATATGGACTCTTCTTTCATTTAGGAAAAAGAACCACCACTGCCCTCTCACATAAACTGAATGCAAAGTAGCTGTGTATGTGCATATGGAGCATGGAATGGGGTGGGAACAATCCTATGCTAATAGGAAAATGGAAGAGCTGATTTAATTGGTCTTTCACTTATCTAATAGATGTATGTCTGTGTCTCTTGATAACTCACTCATGGTTTCACTATTGTTATTCCATTAAACCCGATGGAATGATTTCAGCCTGCACCAACTCTTCACTGAGCGTGTGTTCATGCCATGTGTATATAATATAAATAGTTAAGTAGTGAGTGTTTATGGCTATATAAAGTACAGAGTTGTGTGTATATATGTGTATGTATATAAATAGTTCTATACATAAAGTATACATATAATTTCTTCACAATATTTTAAACTGTGAAGGAATTTAAACTTAAAACAGAAGGTGATCTATGGAAAGAACCAAATAGATGCACTTTGCATATTGCTGAACTAATTATCTGAGCATTTTTTAGAAAACATCGAATTTGCATTAATATGCTGTGTTTGTTAATTTAAAAAAATAAAACCAACAACCAAGAGTGGCACTAAAGACGCAGAGTCAGATTCAGCTTCCAAAAGGGTTTTATAGAGAATCTCAAGCAGAGATGGTTGGTTGTGGCACAAATGAGATGGATTGTCCATTGCCACTGAGGTTCTTGTGTTCTGATAAAGGTTAAATAAGCACCAGATGCTCTTCAAAAACTTCAGCACAGCCAGAAAGAAACTATCAGATGAATAACAACATCTATCAGAAAAAGAAAAAACGGGAAAAATGTATCCATGGTTGCGTTTGGGTGTATGTATGTTCCGTGACTGTTTATTTCTTGCAATCCATCATTTTGCTGCTTCATTGCTAAATGAGAATTGAAAACAGAAATGTGAGGTTCCCCATGTCTTTTCACCGTTTGGGCTTTGTGGTTCCCATGCCTGTTCTTCTGGAGCTCTACATTGGTGCGTGCGCATGTGAGCGTGTGTGATGTGCAGAGAAGGTGCATTAGACAGTCTGGATTTTTTTAAAAATTTTTTCTTTCCTTAAAGAAACACCACAGAAACCAACCAAACAAATGGGACTTTTTTTGTTGTTTATGCCAGTAGCAAATTACAAAGCAGATCCACAAGGTTTAAGATTCTGCCGCTTTTCCAGCTAGGAAAGCAGCTCTCTATGGGGTTTTTTCCATTTGTAGCAGGACCTGGCACCAGAAAAGAGAGATTAAAAGAAGTCAAAGCAGTTGTGTTAATTAGTTACATTTATGTTTTGCTAATGTGGGAAGAAGATGCTCCATCACCCTCATTTAGTTAACTTACCTTAGAGGTAGCCCTGTGGGTCTCTAGTGTGTGGTAATGCTACTCTTGGGAGGGAGTCTGCTCCTGGTAGTCAGGGCCAGGCCCCAGGAAGCCTCCAGCCTGCAGAGCTCCTGCCCACACCACGGTGGGTTGAGAGGAGCCCTCCTGCCTGTGGTGGAGCTGGAGCAGAGGCAGACCCTTGCCTGCTGCTCAGCGTCAGGATCTGGGATGGGAAGAGGGAAGGCTTGCACCCTGCCACACTCCCCTTGTCTTTGGGCTGGGGATTCCATCTCTTGACAGGAGGAAGGGGCTGAGAGCAGGGTGGGAAAGAGCTTGATAAGAGGTGTGGAAAAGTCAGCTGTAGACTTGGCTAAGGAGCAGAAGAGCCCACCCTTTCCCCTCCTCGGCAGCTGCTGCGGGCAGAGCTGTCCTGCCTCAAGCTGCTTTAACCACTGGGTAATGGCCCCTTCGTACAAACAGTTTTGCTACCCAAATGTGCTATCAGGGCATATTGTCCTAATTTCTGTTAACAGTCTGCATCCTACCAGTATTATTTGCTTGAGAGCTTCACTGAATTACGCATCGAACCGTTCAGACTTTAGAGAGGACACAGTCACACAGTTATTATTATTTAGTTGCTGAAATGACTTCTTTGTAGACCCTATTTCAAGCATGGAAAGTACAGTTAGCCCTTGGTTGTTTCCAGAGGGAAGAAGGCTTTTTACAGAGATTGCCACCCTACAGGTGTGTTTTGTTGTGTTTTGTTTAATTTTTTTTTCTTCTTAAAACTGTATTATTAAGCCTTTAGGAATGTATAACCAGGACTGAGTAATTACTGCTTAATAAATTTTTTTTAGTTAGATCGACCATGTATGCCTATAGATAGATATTCTAACTTGTGCAATTTCATTTGAAATAATCTTCCTGTACATAATGGAAAAACTCACATAACAGAAAAAGAAAAGCCCCAAACAGATTGACTGAACAACAAGCTGATTAAAGTACGGTTCAAATGTGACCCATGTATTACAAACCCTAGCTGGACTCTTAGAAGAAAATCTAAACTCATTGTGTTAGCTGTGTATTGTGAGCTCTTCTTTTACTGTGTCACTGGTTATACACTTGTTAAATGCTGAGATAATAGACTTCATGCCAGGCATTTGAGTACTGTAGATTGGGTCATTGCTGAAAGATTATTGTACTGTATGACTTAAATGAAATTTTTATTCTTGATTTTATTCTTGATTTTGTTCTTGTTTTAAAAGATTAAATATGGGCATTATGTCAGCAAGCTAAACTTGTGTGTCTGTGTTCTTTGTATTTCTCCTTACAAAATCTGGCAGGGAGGACAGCATGCTGGGATGAACAAAGCAGAAGAGATTCTCTTCTGGATGAGAACATCAGCTGCTGTAAGGTCACGGGGCTGTGCTAGGGCACAGTGTTAGGGAGAGCTGGCATCTCCCTCTGACTGACTGCTCTGTCTTCCCAGGTGCTTGGATGGGATTTTCTGGTGCACTTCATTTGCTACAGTTACAGGGCTTTTTTGGGTGCGTCATTAAAATAGTTATTTTAAGCAGTGCATTAATTTGGAGAATATAAATTTGTAACTGAGAAAATGATACACTAAAGGATAAAACTGAAAAAAAAGATACTGTTTGGTTAAGACAAGTCTTTGGGTTAGAGTGGTAGAGAAAAAACAGAATAGGAGGGGCAAAGATATGTTAGATTTTTCCACTTTAGAGTCTGCACTCTTTTAGGAGATACGTGAAGCTTCTCCAGGAAATGTTGTATCTACTGGTATTTTTAAAAAAGGCACACACCAAAAAAAGTTGAACAAAATTATGACTGCCAGCATTGGAAAAAATAACAGCACAAAAATGCTTTTTTTTTTGGTGCCATGTTTTCTCTGGTGCCATGTTTGCACATGGCTTTCCTTGCTGCCACAAAGTCTGAGCCCCTGTGAATAGTGCCACAAGGCACGGAGGTTCCAGGGCCCGGGGGGTTCTTGGGAAGAGCTCTTTTCAACTTTTTTGGAATTGCTCTGGATGGGCCACAAGTAATTCTTCCCTGTTGGGCTACAAGAGCCTTACCACAGCAGATGGGGAGGGCAGGGCAGGAAAGACACTTCCCAGCAAAACCCTGATTCTGTTCCCCTCACTCTCCCAACCCCCCAGTCTGGCAAGATGCTCTGGGGTGGGAGCATGAGGTATTTGTCCTTGTTCATGGGAAACTTGCTGGGTTCTGAGTCTGCAGTGCCGGCCTGAGTGTGAACACAGCAGCAGGCTGGCCTGCCCTCACTCCAGCAGGAAATGGTGAATGTCACAAGGAGCACAGAGGTATGAGTGTTCCTGTGTGAAAGTGTAAACTGATGAGGGTGTGGGCAGCCAGCTACCTCCTGTTCTGGCTCATGACCCAGGGGCTGTGCTGGGCGGGAGGGAATCGGCATTTGCAGCTCAACCGCAGAGCACTTTGATTACAGAAACAGTTCCTACAAGGAAGTAATTGGCACTTCCTCTTCTTTGATGAGTACAGCGAGCAGCTGCAAGAGCCTTCATCAGTGAATGCCGCCTTTTTTTTCCCTTTTAATTTACCTTTTTTTATTTAAAGCTGGAGTTTGGAGTGGGGAGGGGGAAACATCCAGGTATGAGGAGAGCCTGGAGGCAGCCGCCCCTGGCACCTGAGCGGCAATGGGCAGCTTGTTAAAAGCACAGTAGAGGCTGTGCTTGCTGGGCAGGAAAGCTGGCCGAGGACACAGGTGCATCACTAGGAAGAGAGGAGCTGAGCAGGTGTGCGTGGAGGCTGAGAGGCCGCACGTTCCTGGTTATTTGGAACAAAAATGCCCATTCACACCAAAAGAACCTTCGTCGGTGCAGACACTGCTCTGCCACACCAGGCCCCTTCACAGAGCAGTTTATACCCGCTGTAAATGCACACCCTAGTTGTTTGTGAAGGCAGGGCTTGCACTGATAGGAGGCTGGACTGTTCTGTCTCCTGCCTGGCCTGAATTCCCACGGCAGGGGTTGCTCCCGTGCATGGCACCCCAGGACTGCCTTTGCCTCCGGCTGGAGGAGGGCCCTCAGGGGATTAGTGGTAAAGTTACGTGCGTAAAACTTGATGGGGGGTTATCTTCTCAAAGGGCCCTTCTCTCTGCTGTGCCACCCCCTCAGTTCAAGATTGTAACTCAAATTATTCCGTGCAACATCATCGAGTTCTACTTGCAAGACGGTACAAAGGCAGAGGAAAAGAACGATATGCCAAAAGCCGATCTGGCCCAGAAGCTGCAGCTCGAAGTGAAGCACATCTAGAGGCCTGCTGCTGGATTGCTGCTGCTCTCCATCCTGTGTGATGCTCCATAGGCCTCATGGAGCCCTGGATTAGCTGCAGTGGTAGTGCTGTATAAAACAAGGCTGATGTTAATGCCCTCTTCTATGCCGCTTTGGCAGGTTCAGTCGCCAGCACTCAGCTGAAAATTGTCTCTGACCTAGGCTGGAGACTGACTTGGTTTTGCACAGTCTCAGAATATGGGAAGATCTTGAAGAGAACCTCAAGTATCTTTTGGTTCCCTTCCCTCTGCTCATGCAGAAGTCCCAGGAAGCAACCCAGATCTGTGCACAGCCTGGTTGCTGACTCCTCCTCTGTGCAACACTTTCGGATAGAGAAAACACAGGCGTAAATGATCAACCTAAAATGCACCTGGTTTCCCAGTGGCAGATGACAAAAATTATTTAGCAATTTAACGACATTGCATTTCCACGATGTCTAAACTAACACCCCCCAGGCTGGCTTGTGGTGCAGAGCTCAGTCAACGCTGCATGAAGGATTTTTTCTTTTCACCTTCTTATCCTTGCCCAGTAGGAGCCTCTCCAGCCTTGTCTCATGCTGCTTAGCATGTGTGTGGCTTGGCAGCCCTATTTCCTACTGTGCAGTGTGCCTTTGCCCTCTGTGTGCCCATGCACAGGCTCCCCCTTGTTGAGAGTTTGACACGGGGCCAAACTGACCCCCCGCGCACACACCTGCAGGGGAACATCTGTCCTGTTAGTGCCTTTATAAGGGTGTAAGCAAAACTGCCAAGTTAATGCATCACAAAATGAATGCTCGTTCTTACACTTCACAAGGAGAATTCAGTCATGTTTTCCATAACTTGTGGAATTCATGGAAAGCTGCCAGGTGGAAAATGTCCAGGGGAAGGGGTGTTGGTTGACAGCCATCTGAACACAAGACAGCAGTGTGCCCAGGTGGCCAAGAAGGCCCATGGCATCCTGGTCTGTATCAGGAATAGTGTGGCCAGCAGGGCCAGGGCAGTGATTGTCCCTCTGTGCTCAGCACTGGTGAGGCCACACCTTGAGTGCTGTGTTCAGTTTTGGGCCTCTCACTACAAGAAAGACATTGAGGTGCTGGTGTGTATCCAGAGAAAGGCAATAAAGCTGGTGGAGGGTCTGGAGCACAAGTCTATCAAGGAGCAGCTGAAGGAGCTGGGAGTGTTTAGCCTGGAGGAAAGGAGGCTCAGAGGTGACCTTATTGCTCTCTGCAGATACCTGACAGGAGGGGGTAGCCAGATGTGGGTCGGTCTCTTCTCCCAAGTTACAACCAACAGGACAAGAGAAAATGGCTTGAAGTTGTGTCAGAGGAGGTTTAGATTTGATATTAGGAAAAATTTCTTCACCAAAAGGGTGTTCAGGCTGCCCAGGGAAGTGGTGGAATCATCATTTCTGAAAGTGTTCAAAAAACGTGTAGATGTGGCACATGGTGACATGGTTTAGTGGTGGGCTTGGCAGTGTTGATGATCTTGGAGGTCTTTTCCAACACAAATGATTCTTAGATTCTATAATTATTTACAGTAATTTGCCCTGTGCCTCACAGAAGTGCTGTGCTACAATGACAACATACCAGGAAGCCCAGTACTGTCACTTGATGGCTGCTTGCTTTTAATACATCTGCACGCAGCAAATGCTGTGATAATCCTGGGCATAAAAGCACTGTTTTTATATAGGTGCTTCACCAATGGAGATATCCTTCCAGGGTATTCTGAGGCAAAGTGGGGTGTCACTTTTTAAACTTCACACATCACTTTTTAACTTCATCATAAAAAAGCCTTTCTTGGTAACTAAATTCATGTAAGCTCTGCACAGGGTTGTTCTTGCACAGGAACCTCACTTGAGCATAGGTGGGCTGAATTAAAGCACTGCTGTGAATAGCTAGGGGGATCGCCTGCCAGCAATACCAGGAATTAACTTACACCTGCAGCCAAAATTCCTTGGCATAAATGAGCAGGCTGTGGGCTCAGCCTTTGCTGCTTTGTGGGTGTCAGCCTCCCCTAGCTGCCCCAGGCACCACAGCTTCTGATCCATGCTCAGACCGAAAATCTGGCTCTGACAAACCTCCTAATGCACTGAAGCCAAGACAAGAGTGTGTCACGTTTGGGGGGTTGGGGGAGAGGAGGAGACAACAAACATGGGATGGGCCAGGATAATAAGGCTTGGTGACTACATTCACAGCTAATAATTATTTTCAAATCATGGAGAAGGTCCCTGTGTTTGCTCCTTCCCACTCACCAGGTATCTGCAGGTCTGTAACCAGGTCAGGATCTTTTAAAGTAGTTCTGGGCCTGAAGAACGAAGTGCTTGGAGTCTCTGATGTCCACACTGTGCTTGTCTGTGGTGAGGCTTTCCAGTTGTGGCTTGGCCTTAACACACTCAGCACAAACCCTGGATGGCTGCTGTGGTATTTGCTTTGCCTCTTCACCCATCTTAGCCCCCAAAATGGTCAGAAACAGTTATGACAGAGCTAAGTTTGCCTTAATGCCTCAAGTTTTCTTGTTCAGTCCTATCATTTCATTAGAAATAAGAGAAATAAAACTGTAAGGCCCCCAGAAGCTGGACACAGCTTTGTGTGCCTGTTCACATACGTCTGCAGGCGTGCATATGTACCCTTGCTGATGTAGTTACTGACCACAGAACCATAGAATGGTTTGGACTGGAAGGGACCTTAAAGATCAGCTCAATGCATGGGCAGAGACACCTTCCACTAGAACAGGTTACTCGAGGCCCCATCCAACCTGGCCTTGAACACTTCTAGAGATGGAGTATCCACCACTTCCAGGGGTTGGGCATCCTGTTCCAGGGCCTCACCACCCTCACAGTAAAGAATTTCTTCCCAACATCCAATCTAAACCTGCCATCTTTCAGTTTAAAACCATTAACCTTTGTCCTATCACAATATACCTTTGTAAAAAATCCCTCTCCAGCTCTCTTGTAGGCCCCTCTCTAGGTACTGGAAGGCTGCTTTAAGGTTTCCCCAGTCTTCTCTTCTCCATCCCGAACCATCTCAGCCTGTTTTCATAGGAGGGAGAGCGATAAGGTCTCCCCTGAGCCTCCTTTTCTCCAGGCTGAACACCCCTAGCTCCCTCAGCTGCTCCTTGCTAGACTTGTGCTCCAGACCCTTCACCAGCTTTATTGCCCTTCTCTGGACACACTCCAGCTGTTTTACCACCTTTGTGGCTCTCCTCTGGACTTACTTCAACAGGTCCATGTCCTTCTTATGCTGGGGGACCCAAACCTGGATGCAGTACTCCAGATGGGGTCTCATGAGTGCAGAGTAGAAGGAGAGAACCTCCTCTCTTGACCCGTTTGCCACACTGCTTTTGATGCAGCCCTGATACGGTGACTGCCTCTTGGCTTACAAACTAGCATAATTTAGGCTCAGTAGCTAGTTCAGCCCAGTGACCCAACCACAGTACTTTGCACTGTATGAATCCCCTGATGTCTACCAACTGCTGAGGTTTCCATAGAGGAGAGATCAGCTTCAGCCTGGTCCTGCTGGGGTGAAGCTGTGTTTCTGTGCCAGTGCTCTCCCAGCGCAGCTTGTATGCATTCCTGCGTGCTCAGCCTTGGCACTCTCGAGGCTGGCACAGGGATGGGAAGGTGCCCTCAGTCAGGAGTGTGCATCCCTCAGGACTGTGCATCTCCACCTGAGGCAGCAGCGCCAGTGTCTCAGAGCTTGTGGTGCTGCTCTGTCTGGCCAGCTCGGCAGTGGAAAGACCTGCATGAGTGCGACTGCATGGATGTGGGTCACATTCCTGGTGTTATTGCAGCTATGGCTTAAAATGATAAAGTGGTGCAGTGAAGGCAAGGCCTAGAGAGGAGCAGCTGGGGTTTAGTCCCTAGTCCATCCTTCACTCACTGTGTGCTCTTGGACACGTCATGTTCCCTCGCTGTGCCCCAGCTTCCCCGGCTGCACAGCACAGTGCTCACCACGTGTGAATACCATGATCTCCCATTCCATAGTGTTAGCTGACTGCTGGGACAGCCTTGGCAGGAGCCTGTGCCTGTTCCAAAGTGCTGAAGAGCTGCCATGTATTAGCAAGGGGCCTTCCTGCACTGGAACTTAAACATGCAGCTACCAGGGTAGGTTTTCTCTTCTTCGGAGTGTCTTAAAAGATACAAGAAAGAGCAAGACTCCAGTGGCTTAACTTGTTAACACAAGAGGACTTTATTGAAGTCTAAAAGGAGTGCCTTGAAGGAAAAAGGTGTTTCTTATATATTAATAAAGTTTAATAACAATAAGAAGAATATTTTTAAAGGCTTTCATAATGTCATTACCTTAAATCTGGTGTTCCAGTTTCAAATGAATCACATGTGTCCATACCTCCCTGGAATGAAGTGTGGACAGTATGTTTCCTTCACATTTCCTCTTGATGCAGGTGTGACCACAGCCCCCTCTGTTCTGAAAACAGTTTTAAGGTGAAGGCTGTCTTAGTCTCTGCGTTCTAGCTTTGAATGGACAAATATTTTCAGCACAAGCACTTCAGAGAGACCTGTATACACAGAGCTGCTGGAGTGAACTCACAGTTCAAACCACAGTTCAAGGTCTTAGTCATTTTGTTGCTACAGAAAACAAACCATTTGTGAGGGCCTTGCTTTAGAGAGTGGTGGCAAGGTAAACACTATTAAGCCCTAAAAATGACAGGTTAAGAGAGTATCATACTCCTCTGTTCCACTCACCTCTCCACCCAGCAGTATCCATCCTGTGTCTCCCCCAGAAACACTGGGATGCAGTGGCTGGCTGTGCCACTCCACTTCTGCACAAAGGCCAACACCTCCCTCAAAACCCATCTTCATCAACCCCTTTAAACTGAGCTGCCAGATTTTGCTCCACAGCAGCCAGAGACCAGAGACAAGGCCCCTGAACCACTCCATTCATGCCACCCTGCTGATCAAAAAATTGTAAGAATCATGGAACCATAGAATCATTAAGGTTGGAAAAGGCCTTTAAGGTGATCAGGTTCAACCATTGACCCAGCTCTGCCAGGTCCACCATTAAACCATGTCCCCTAGTACCACATCTACAGTTTTGTGAGCACATCCAGGATGCTGATTCCACCACTTCCCTGGGCATCCTGTTCCACTGCCAGATCACACTTCCAGTAAGGAAATTTTTCATAATATCCAATCTAAACCTCTGCTGGTGTAACTTGATGTCACTTCCTCTTGTTTTTGAGAGAAGAGACCAATTCCCACCTGTCTACAACTTCCTTTCAGCTGATAAGTTTCCCCCCGAGCCTCTTTTTCTCCAGTGATGCTGTGAGAGGGGCTGTTCCCTCCATAAGTGACTGGACTGGCCAGATGAGAGCAGTCTTTAACCACAGAGTGAAATTTGTCTGTGTCTGCCAAAGCTCAAAGGCCAAAGCCTTGCCCAGACAGAAACCACTTGCTCGGGGTGAAATTAGCTATTGCAAAGGGAAAAATTGCTGTCACAACCTGAGCATGCAGGAGAAGAACTCTGTCCCCAGCCCACCATCAGTGTAGACGCTTTGTCCGAGCTCTTAGCTGGAAGAATCAAAATGCAAATTTGAAAGAGACAAAAACAAGCACCTGAAAGAGAGCGGGAAGTGAAAAATCCAAAGGATAAAGGGCATTCCCTCAACCTAGAAATGTACTCCAAAAAAAACTTCACTTCCTTACACATCATTTGCAGCAGCATCCTTTTAGTTAGTCTCATCTAAGTACGTGGACATTAACCTGCGGCTGGACACCGAGCTGCGGAGTCCTGCCTGGCTGTGCTTCTTCCCGTGAAGGCAGCTGTGTTATTCCTCAGTGCTTCTGGAAGGGGGCACTCTGGCTCCAGGATTGCAGCCCAGCACGATGCTCTCTGCTGCTGGTTGCTGCTCAGCCCAAAAGGGAAGCTGTTAGGAAAAAATAAACAGTTTATATCCAGCTTTGAGACAGACACATTAGAAAGAGAGGGGTAAACTGCAGCTCTAGGGACAAAGATAATGTAGAAGTAAATTTATTGAAATGTCGGGGCAAATGGGAATGACATAACCAAATAATCAAAGGGGGAAAAGAAAAGAAAGTATCTGAGATGATAAAAAATTAAAATGGCAAACACAGCAAGACAAGGAACAATTACCCTGGGCTGGAAGCAAAGAAAATGTACAGCACAGAGATATACAGAGAGTAGTGGCAGAGCACAGCTCGAAATGAAAACAATAAAACAAAAATATAATTAAGAACAATTCAAGCCACCCAGATGCATTTGTAGTTCAGCTCGGATGCCAAACTCAGTTAATAACTGCTTCCAGCTGCTCAGCAATGCACAGCCATTTCTCACTGCAGCCTCCGCATCGGAGCTGGGCAGAGCATCAGCCCCACAAACAGGCACCGTGCTCACACACAGGCCTTGGGACACGGCAAGGCAGCAGGAGGGAATTAAAGGATAGGAAGAGCCCTAAATCACTGCTGAGCATAACCGGGATGCCACGTGGTCTACTGAACTCCTCTTGGTGGTGGCATTTGGTGAGGAGAGGGGGGATGTGTTGCAGCATTAGAGCTGGAGCATCCAAGTGATGTCTCTGTAGGGTGTCTGCCTTTGCCCGTGGTTCCTGCCCCACATCTCCCCTCTCAGCTACTGTTTCTTCTGGTGAAAGAAAGATGAGGGAATGAGCCTTAAGAGCAAGCAGCCTTTTACAGAACAGGGCTCAACACCAGCCTGTATGCTTCCTTCGGGGCCTGGAAGTAATAATACCAGATACTTTTAACTCTCCTCCTTTTCAGTTATTGATTTTTTTAAATTTTTTTTAATCTGTACTAGGATTCACCTTTTCCCAATTTTCATTGTTTTTCCTTCCCAAACCAGGAGGGCTGACAACTTACCTTTCTCCTGCTCAAACACACAGATTCCACCTGGCCAGCCACTGAGTGCTCATGCACACGCACACACAGACACATACAAACGCACGTGTGTGCACATGCACACGCAAACACGATTCCAGCACCTGGGGCTTGATGGGGACCATCAGCTGCAGGCATGCAGGCATGGACTTGCAGCATGAGCACCTCCTAAGTTTCCCAGGGGATGATGTTCGTCCTGTAAGACAAAACAGTCCTCATATAATCAAATAACCTTTAAATAACTTCTGGGAGGCAGGGCATGGAGACTGCCAGCAAAATTGAGAACAAAACAAAGACAGAGAAGAGGCACAAGGGGGAGCTGGAAAACATTTTTTTCCTCTCCATCCCCTTTTTAATTAACATCAAATCTAGTCCGTGATGCTTGAAATGGCCTGTATTTGTTAATCACAGCTCATTTAGTTGTGTAGGAAGGTATAAATAGAGTTTCATGTGTGACTGATGGGAGCTGTGAGCCAGCCCCCTGGGTTGTTTGCACCGCTCCCATGAATAGCAGCTCTTAATGTGTTTGTATGCCAGGCCCCAACTCCAGAGGATTCTGTTGGAGTCTGCTCTGGTTGGATTTTAGTTGAGAGAAAGGAATCCAGTTCTGCTGTGCCTGCTCTCAAGTCCCATCTCCAGCAACACCTCCTGTCCTTGCCAGATGAGGTAACATCAAGGTTTACATCACGTCTTCTACAGCTCACTTTGTTCCTGCTCTGCCCGCTTGCCGGTCAAAGAGCAGAGACGCCTGCTCTGATCTTCTAGCACCTCCAGCCATACATACCCTCTCCTTTCCTGAGACCCCTCCTCACCTCTGGTAGCCAGCTGGCAGGTTTGAAGCCAGCTTCAGACTCTCCCACATCCTGCTGTGTCCTGCCTGCCTTGTCTGCCTGCCTCCTTCAGTTCTTGTTGCCTGACTCAGGGCGGTTGGAGCTTCCTCGCTCCCACTGGCACTTCCCTGCTTGGTGCTGATCCTCTCCCTCTTCCTCTCCTTAATGAAAATGTTCCCTTGCAGCCTCTCCCATCCCACCACCCCATGACACTGGCAAGAGTTGGCTGCAGAGACAACTTGAATTTGCTCTGAGAGTCTGATTTCCACCTGGGACACTCAGTAGCAATCAATAGCATTTTACTAAAGAAAGAGTGATCAAGGAGGGGAAAAGAATTAAGAGGTGATTTGCCATAGGACCAGAAAAATGGCTACCAAGCACTGGGCAGCATGTGACTGACAGCTCTGTAATGCCACAGACGCAGCTGTGTCAGCCACAGCTTCCAAGCTATTTAATCTATCAACCATTTGAAGTATTTTGGTTTCTCTGCCTATTGACTCAACACCAGGCTAATGTACCAGAGATCTCAAAGATTATCTGTTCAGGTGGGAGGGCAAGAACCCAGTTCTGCTCCATTTAACTCCTGCCAAGACAGCAGCTCTGAACGATAGCAGGCTTTTAGATAAAGGTTGTAAGTGCATTTTCAGGACCAGTCTTGCATTTAAAATCTTCAGACTACATTGATCTTTTGCTGTGGGGAAACCCAGTTGATCTTCTTCCTTGTTTACGTATAACCCTGATTCAGCTTTGAGATGAGCAGTAAGTGCATAGGAAAGCCTGTCCTTCAGACACTCTGTGGCTCCAATGTTGCCTCCTGGAACTGATCTGCCGTTTGGAAATTACCTCCATGGCAAGACACCACACGCCTGTCGCAGGGCTGTGCTGGCGCAGGTACTGCTGGATAACCACAGCGTTTTCCTTCATCTGGAAAGTAAAGTAAGCCAAGAGAGGCTTTCAAACCAAACTTCTCTGTGACCCTGCCGTGCTTCTTGCTCACCTTCACCTGACACGCAGGGACTTGCTGCCATCTCCCACTATTCTGCCTCTCTGTGGTCTGTGCTCTATCTCCTGTGGCTCTTGGCCACTCAAAGATGTTTGGTGTGGGTATAAAAAAGGGCAAGAGGATTGATCCCCAGCTTTCCCACCCTTGGACATTCAGAGGGTGATTTCTGGCTACACATAAAGATGATTCAAAAACTCCAGGAGGATCTGAAAATATTTGAAAAATTAATAATTACCTAGTCTGGTCTGAACTGCCATAATCACCCTATATCCTCTGCAAGAGGTGTTTTACTCAGGAGACATAGGAATTGTCTTATTCTTAGGATAATAACTCTTGGAACCTGGCTGCTGCTGTGTGGCCAGGGGCTAAGCATCCCACAGTGAACAGCACGAGTTGTTATCTGGGGTCAGAAAGGGGATTACTTAAATTCAGGCTCATTGAGTGATTTGAGATGAGCATGAGAAAGCCACCAAGGATTTGGAGCTTGTGGGCTCTCCATCTGCACTGTGCTGATTCACAGTATCACACCCTAATCCTGTGCCTGACAGAGATTTTACATCAACAGGAAGGATTTTTTCTCCATCATGCCAGAACTATTGTGGAATACCTCAGACATTTCAACGCCCTCAGTGATAAATGTCCAAGTCAAGGAGATGCTCAGCTATTTAGCAATCTGTGTATGTGGCAATAAAGTTGTACAAGGCTAAGAATTCCTGCCATGTACTTTTCATCAGTGTAATAGAAAGAATTATGTAGTCAATCAAGCCTAATAGTGATTATGCATCTAATTTTTGTTCAGCCAAAACAACATCAAGGACAAGTTTTTCAAGTGCTCTTGACTATGGCAAAGAAATGCTAGCTCCACTTTTTTTTTTTTTTTTTTGGCTGCTACTCTCATTAATTAACATGATTTGTACTTCCATTGTGATGAGAAGCACTTCAGAAAGATGCCAAATATAAATATAAAAATTAACAGCAAAGTGAGATCAAACTAGAAGACACTGGTTGAGGGAGACACAGCTAAGTTTTCCCGCACCATCACTCTCTTGTATTTCTTTATTTAGTTGGCCCTTCTCTAGGAAGATCATAAATCCCTCAGAGAAGAGTGAGCCTTACTGCTGAGGCTGCTAATGTGCATGAAGATTGCTGAATTATCCCCCAGCTTCCTTCCTTATCTGCAGAATATGTAGAACACTTTGAGGGCTGGGGTAAATTATAAAAAAAAGAAAATACACCTGACAGTTTGGTTTTAAGCCTCTTCAAAGTTAATCTGTTTCTCTGAACTTTCTGAAACAACAAAACTGTGCAGGAATAATATTAATACATGGTTCAAAAGCATCCAAATCTCTCTTCAGACTCCAAAGGCCTCTTCAGACTACCACTTGCATGCCACACATCCCTGAAAACCACTACATAGCTGCACAAGATCACATGCCCCTTGGCAAACCTTGCAGCTCATAGTTTGAACCTTTGGAGCTGCAGTTCATCCACGAAACCCTCTTTTTTCTAAGCCTTCCTGGCAGCCCTTGCGTGTGGCACCCCTGAATAATGTAAACAACCTCATTATCCTTATCAAGAAAGAACATAAATAACAAATTTAATATGTGGCCTAAAGTATTAAAATAGCTTGTTAATCTTCTTTTCCTATTCTCATTCTCTTCCCCCCTCAGAAGCTCATATCTTCATCTTCTCAGTCCAGCAGCCTTAGAATTAGGTTGCGTACATTTTTGCAGACCTTATTCATTGCTGCTAAAGAATATACTTCATGTTTGATTATAAGAATGTAACATGGGGTGCAAAAAGTGTTGAGCGTGTTAGTAATAATTAGCTGTGACTCCATGTAATCTTGAAAGGATGCACTTCCACAATGTGGGCATTCATCCACTTTCTGCATTTTTTCTCTCCATCCCAAGTAGAACCCTCTCTGTTGAATAAGCCCTCAGCTTGTCTTTTGCCATAGTAAGGGGAACAGAACCTCTCCTTTAACTTGAGGCCTCTTAACCAGCGCTCTTGAGATCTCAGTTCCTCTAGAAAACACCAAGAATCAAAACTTACTGATGAGAGGGAAGGGTAAAATCAACGGGGGTAGATAAAAACAGAGAGAATGAAAGCATCATTACAGACATCTTAAGAAACTGGCATTTAAAAAGATAGTTCCTATGTGTTTCCTTGTCCTTCATTTATTCATGATGCCTCCCTCAGCTTTCGGGTACTTTCAGAGCAGAATTAATTTTGCTGTCCTTTGCTGGACACTAGTAGAGATCAGAGAATGGCTCTAGGCTGACACACAATTCCCATCAATGCTCAACCTGTGGTATTTTTGCCTTCCCCCAGCTCCATGTGTTATGTCTCACACCAGGCATGAAGATGCCAGTCTCCCTCCTCTTGAGGAGGCTAATCTTTTCCTGAGGTAAAACCTGTGACCACAATTTATTCAGGCTCCTGAATGGTAGAATAATAAACTCATTCTTGGACTGAACTGTAGAGTTTATCCTGCCAGCACTCTCCGACACCAATTATTGCAATGAAAGGAACATCCTGAATCTACAACTCATAAGCATTTCTTCCTCAGCATTAATACATATCCATTAATGCAACAGCCCAAGAAATCACAGAGAAAATATCAGTGGAATTTATGTTACTTGACCTGTGGAAGAAAACACCAAGTGTAGCAGAACAGGACCAAGCTCCTTTTCCATGTGGCTCAATGCCATGTCTTACATGCCAGGAGGGTACTGAGAAGAGAGAGTTGGAGGGGTTCAAGACACTTCTGTCTGCTGCAGACACAAAAAAGTGAATGGAGAATGAGGACCAGGCTGTTCTTTGTCTGGAAACCAGCAGGTTTTTTACTCCATTGCTACTGTTCCTCTGTCAGAACAGTATACCCACTTGCAAAATACCTGGGCTTGCCAGAAGGAAAGGTCTTGCCCTCCCTGGGATTCTTTTCACTCTGTTCAATTAATTTTATTAACACCCTATAGACTCAGTCCTCAGGACTTCAGGCGAGAATGTTTCATCATTACAAGTGTTTCACAATAAGAACCATGAAAAACCTACCAATGCTGTGTGTGTGCTACTATTAAAAAAACTGTCAGAAAGCCTTGGAAGGCTTGATAAAATGAACTGCATTAAATCCACCATCCAGAGGAATCCATTCAAACAAGCAAAGCTGACTCAGGCAATTGCAGGGAGACTTGCCAGCAGTGCTGTACACAAGGGGTGACATTCAATGTGACAGGTATGGAAGAGATCAGGCTGTCCCACACTGCTCTGAAAGGGGTAAATATGAGTCTTATTATTGTGCTATTTCTATGTCATCAGTGCTCTAGGAAGGCAGGGTTATGTTATTTCCTTTTTGCAGGCAGTTTAGCTTAAGAACCATGCCCGAGATCGCACAAAGGATCCTGGGCTAAGGTGGGAATTACTTTGGACCTCCTGAGTTTCAGTTTCCATCTTCATCAGCCCCTTTCCTGTCTCATTCTCAGCGGTGAACAGAGTCTATACCCAAACTGCAACCACAGTGCACTGCATAACCAGAGCCAGAGCTCAAAGCAAGGTACAAGTGGGTAAGAGGTGACACGGGCTTTAGGCCTGAGGGTGCCTCCAGAGCTGCAGGCAGAGAAGCTAGAGCTCTGGGAACAGAATTCACTTGGGCTGGTTGAGTCCCAGGAACTGAATGAGAAGCATATGAAGAAACCCCTATTCAAGGAAACTCCCACTGAATTTTTTCATCGCTCTCTACTACTAAAAAGTACTAGAGAGATACAAAAAACGTCATGGGAAAAAGAGTCTCTATTTAATCCAGCAAACCTTGTGAAATCAGAGGGATAAATATGTACAGGCAATTTCTGAAACCTGTTCACCATATAGTCTGGCAAGTTCCTTATCCTGGGGCTTGGTGAAATTTAGATTAGCTTGAGTCCTGAAGATCCAAAGAAAACAGTATAAAAGCTATATCTTCTCAGAGTATTTCTGGAGTCCTCAAAGGGACAACTGCAGGCTTCATCCTACAGCCCCTGCCTGAAAACTGTCACTTTTCTCCCTATTACATCTTGTCTGAGTAACATGAATTTTCCCAAGATGAATCAGTAAAACACACACAACATTTTGAAGCAGGGCAATCAATCTGTTAAGAAGTACGTAACCAACATTTGTGTCACGAATACTGATGTTAGGCTGACAGGGAGATGTTGATACCATCAGTCCTGGAACAGATAGCAACATGGTGATGATGGGATGCTCAGTTTGTCCATCCTGGGTGTTCTCTTGCTGGCAGCTGAATGCACACTGGGCCTCCTGGCTCTGGAAACAAGTTAGACATGCGTGGTGTGATCACAACACAACACAAGGCTTGGCTAATTGTCCTGCTTCAGGCTCTAGTGATAAAGGGCAGGTACCCATGGACAGCTGTGCTTACGTCATTAACATCTATTAGGCCTTTTCCCGTGTTTCGATCCTCCTTTCTCCACCCTAGTTTCCTCCCAAATAAACAAGACAACCCTAATTACTTCTTCCTTTTCAATCATAATCTGGCTGGGTCCATATCCAAATTATGCACTTCTGATAATGATATGTGGATATTCTTAACCTTGTTTGACCCACCTTGAGTCATGTGTGCAGTTTTGGGCACTACAACATAAAAAAGACATTAAGCTATTAGAGAACGTGCAAAGTAGGGCCACAAGGATGGTGAAGGGCCTGGAGGGGAAGTCTTATGAGCAGTGGCTGAGGTCACTTGGTTTGTTCAGTCTGGAGAAGAGGACACTGAGGGGACCTCATTGTAGTTTTCAGCATCCTCATGAGGGGAAGGGGAGGGGCGGATACGGATCTCTTCACTCCCTGGTAGCCTGTCATGTCTGGCCATTGCTCATGTTGTGCCCAGTGGTTTCTGATGACCTGCTCAGTCACTTCAAAAGTAAGGGCACAGTCATCTGCCTGCGGATTTAAAATGTACTACATGATTTTCAGGCAGCTCATGATGTCCACACCAGCTGCAAGAAACATGGACCAGTATGAAAAAGTCTGGATGGAATTGGACTGGTATCACCCTGGACCTACAGAAGTTCTGACAGGAGACCAGATTGTGTTAGGACTCGTAGCCAGGCTCTATTTCAAAGCAGCAAGGCCTTAGAGGATAATTGGTTCCCCGCATCAATGTATTGGTATGTCTGTCACAAAAGCTATTGTTTGTGCTGCATAGGTGCACAAAAACACTCACAGCACAATGAACCCACCATTTCATGGAGAAGAACATTTTGAATGATGGAGTTGCAAACATTCTGCCCCACAGCTGCCATGGTCTAATGAAGCACCAAGCCTTCTAGCCACAAATCACAGCTTTGTGTCAAGGGCAAAGTCAGGCTTCCCAAACATCCACACTTCCACTTCCTTCGCCTTTTTTGTAAAAGTGACAGACAAACTTTACCTGACGAAGAACACAAATTTTTGCAAGTGCAGTACTTTTATAATGAGGATGGATCCAGGAAAGACGTCAACCTGTTGGAGCAAGTCCAGAGGAGGGCCACCAACATGATTAGAGAGGTGGAGCACCTCTGTTGTGAGAAAAGGCTGAGAGAATTGGCCTTGTTCAGCCTGTTAAAGAGAAGGCTTCAGGGTGATCTAATTGCAGCCGTCCAGTGCCTGAAGGGGGCCTACAGGAAAGATGGAGAGGGACTTTTTACAAGGGCGTGTACTGACAGGATGAGGAGGAATGGTTTCAAACTGAGAGTAGGTTAAGATTTGATTTGAGGAAAAAAATTCTTTACTGTGAGGCACTGGAACAGATTGCCCAGAGAAGTGGCCAGGTTGGATGGAGCTCTGAGCAACCCTGCGTAGTGGAAGGTGTCCCTGTTCGTGGCGGGAGGGCTGGAACTAAAAATCTTTAAGGTCCCTTTCGACCCAGGCTGTTCTATGATTCTGTGATTATTCTGTGGAGAGCACTGGCCTACACACAGCGTAGTTTCCCTCTTACAAAACCCTGGCACTAACCTCAGTGCCTGACATCGAAGCTGCTACCCCTTCTTCAGATAGAAAATGCCAAAGGCATGCATGTGTGTAAAACGTAGGAATGAAGGCTAAATGGTCAGTGAGGAAAAGTGTCTTCCCTACAGATTAATCTCTGCATAACATCCACATGAAGCAAGAGGAGAGTGTTTCCTCTGCAACAGGCGCATCACAAAGAGGGATTTTTCCCTTCCCCATGGTGATTGTTGCAAATGTGAAGAGCTGAGAGTGGCTCACCAGTGGAAGTCAAATATCATCTACCTCTCCTTTGAAGCTCAGAAAAAGAAAAAAACAAATATTCTTTACTTTATCAGTAAAATCAGGGAAATTGCAAAACTAGTCCTGAAACAATCGTTTAGAATGCAGCACTGCAGTTGCTGGCTCATGAAAACAGTTCTGAAACCTGTATTTTAAGTCCAACCTCTTCTCCTGGCCTAGACACCTATCTTGTGTTGACATCTCCTGGTTAAAATCCTTATTACCAACTTCTTTCCCACCAAAAAAGAAAACAACAGGTAAGATTGTTAGCACATTCTAAAGCTGAAAACACTGTCATCATGACCAGTTCTGGAAGAAGCACACTCATGGGAATAATGGAATATAAGTGCGTTCAGCTGTCTGAAGCCAAGGCTAGAGTCAAATCAGATCAGATGAGCACAGCTAGAGGTGTGACAAGCTGTAATTAACATTAGGTGATTGCCTAGTTTCACTACTGATTTCTTCAGCAGAACTTGAACTAAAAATGAAATCAAGAAGAACCCCACACCTCACACCCTGAGTGGTCTCTGTGTGTCCTTTCTGCCCTGGGTTCAGACCAGCCGCCAAGCCCTGGTGCCGGAGCTGGAGCTGGAGCTGGAGCACAGCTCCAACAGCTCCAGGCTGACAGGGCTGTGTGCCTGTCAGCTGCTCAAGGCACGTGGTGACTTCACCATGGATATTCGCAGCCCCGTGTGCTCCCTTGCCCTCAGCACAGGGCAGCCTGGGACTTGAAGCCATCCCTGGCTCCCAAAATGAACTGCCCCAGAGGACCTTTGACTAAAAGGGCAATGAGGAAAGCCTGGGGGATGCCAGCTACTGCTGGTCAAACCACCAGTGGGTCACTAGCTGCCCATTGTGTCTCTCTGCTCTCTGCCCTTCAAAATGTCCCAAGCCTCACAACACTTGCTGGTGGCCCAGATTGCCCTCATGGTCAGCAGAGTTAAGTCTGGGATGGGACTAACTCAGCTGTAAAACCTGATATCCACAATCCAAGTGCAGGCTGTAGTTCTTTCCCAACGCCTTTGCCATCCATTTCAAGTGCCTTTTGCTGCACGATGGTCTGGCAGACTTGCTCTGACACATTCTGGAAGCCCCTGCAGACATCCTTATGCTATTTTTTAAAAAACACAGACTTCGCTGCTACAAATGAGAGCTGAAAATGTCCCAGCCAGAGCACTGGCATCTGTGGGAGCAGAATTATTTCTTCACATCAAGTAAACAAGTTTTTACACACCAGATTAATTCCTTGTCCCAGAGCTGGTCCTCAGTGCAAACCCAGCAGAGGCTTTGGCAAGGCTTCCCCACGCGGGTGCCTGAGCTGGAGTGCTTGAAGGGATTCCATTTAAGGCAGAGCAAGGATTTCATGCTTTCCTTCTGGCTCTTGCCTTTGAAGGCAGCCCCTCTTCCCACAGGCCACAGTGGCAACAAGCCCTCGAGGTGCTGGCACAGCACTCCGCAGGGACACCAAGCCTGGAGTCAGGAATGTGCTCCCAGGGGTGCCAGACAGAGGGAGCTCAGGGAGCTCAGCATCCCTCTGAAGGCTCCCAGCACCTCATGTGGCAGGGCACCAGGAGCAGGAGCTGGCAGCCAGCCAGGAAATGCCTGTGGAAATCACCGTGAAACAACAGCCCAAAATAGGTTTCCCATCTGGGACAGGCCAAGAAATTACTTTGGTTCCAGGCAATAGGTCTGGCTTTTCTTCTTGATGGGAATGAAAAGACTGGAGAATAATTCAAAACTGCAAAGGAATATGGGAACAGAGATAAAATCTGAATGAGGAAACCTTTTCCAATAGGTAGTACACCATGAAACACATTTGGCAATGCAGGAAGACTTTTTCTACTTGAACTCTTCTGTATTGCCCTTACCCAATCCTTCTGTAAAGGTTTTAATTAAGAATGTATTTTTCACATATAAATACCTCTTCTTCCAAGACTGCATTTAAAGATCGCCTGATGCACTTAATTTTCAGCTTAATTTCACTAAGTAGCTTTCCTTCAATACTTGCCTCTTAAGAGACAGCAAGTGCACAATTCACATGTCTTTTGGAGCTGCTGGGTCTCACTTTCTGGGACAATTATGTGCATTCACCCTGCTGCGATGATGAAGTACTTCTGACAACACCAGAAAACGGCTCAGAAGTTTCTCCTATTTAAAAACATAAGATGTGATGGATCATTATGCCCTTAGGATGATCCAGGCCAACAAGGATCTTAAAACACTGTGCCTGTGAAGGTGTCAGACAGGAACTCCCAGCTGTATGTCATAGAGGCAACTTTCAATTAATATTAAATAGACATTTACACTGACACTCTTAAGATCTATCAATCTGTCCTGCCAATTGCTCCACCCTGGATATATGTTGGGAAAAGCCTGGAATTATATCTGGTGCAGTGCACTTCTCTAGCCTTTCAAGTCCAGTGGCCCCCCACTTACACAACTCTCCCATTTAATCGGGTGTCACTTAATGGTCCAAGCCCCACACACCAAGCACATCCTGAGTTCTCCTCTTCGAACAGTGATGCTCACTGGACATGTTTTTTGGTAACATACTGTAAAATGGCCTCTCTTCACTTGAAAAAATTATCTCCCAGCTCTGACACTATTTTTTCCAGACAAGAACCTGCTGCACACCTTTATAAATGAAAACAAGCCAGCAAAAAAAAAAAAAATTGGAGTTTTGGTCATATTTGGAACCTGTAAACAACTAGAGTGTTAGGAGCTTTCTAGAAAGACTTGCATGGCCCAGTACGTAGTTACCAAACAATCTCTGTTTAAGTCATCCTCAAGAAAGGAACTCATCAATGTACTACTGATTGAGAATTCCTCTAAACTACCACAGTTTGGGAATTTTAGCTGCAGGCCACATCTGTTTTACTAAATAGGTTTTCTAAATCTTTTACTTTGTAACAGCTGTTGATTACATAAATACTAATTGCACCACTGAACAATAGTTGTCTCTATTGAACTGCTCAGTAGATCATGAAAACAGACTGAAGATATAAGAAAGCCCGTCTTCAAATTCTTCTGTTCTGCTAGGCATCTCCATCCAAAAGGTCTATCCTTCACTGACATTAATGTACCCTTTTTATGATAATAAGTGAAAATTGCTTTACAGTTACTTCAAAAGCAGTAATTATGTTGTAGACACAATGCCTAATTTCTACTTAGATTTGTTTACTTTTGTCTGGAGCCATTTTCATTATGGAAACAGCACTGTCAGACTGCTGGGAGACCTCTGAAATAAAATGGGAAGGCTCATTTCTGTTACTATCAACCTCCATTTCACCATCCAAGTGTTTCACCATCTTCAGCAGCACACTGTGGAAATTCTCTAAGGAAAAATGGTAGAATTTAATGAATAACAACATTTTTAGGGCAGCAAACAAGTTCTATTGCAATCAGAAGGATAAATGTACTGTGTAGAATTTTCAAATATAAATACAGGTTCATAAAAGGTACTTACACAGAACACAGGAGCATGGAATCATAGAATGGTTTAGGTTGCAAGGGACCTTTAAAAATCACCTAGTCCAACACTCTGCCGTGGGCAGGGATGTATTTAAAACTAGAGAAGCTTCCACTAAAAATGGAAACAGCAGTCATTTATGTGTACCTCGTCCTTGGGAGGTTTTGTATTTTTTGTTTCTTTAGCTCAAAATCACTGGCTTTGTCTGCATAGATTTTACAGTGGTGTAAATCCATTTGTTTTGTTTAACTTTTCTTGACTGACATCAAAAAAGTTGGAATTCACTTTCCTTCTGTCAAGTAAGTTTCTGTGGGAACACATTTCATTAATCCAGTGTAAAGACCCCCCTTTGAAATCTATGATGATACCAGAAAGAGTGACAATCTCTTAGTCTACAATATGAAAAATGATGAGCAAATCAGTTAATTAAAGCCTCTGTTTTAGTTCATAGTGTTACAGAAAGCCAAATCTGCATTTCAGTTTCTCTTCTTCTTTCCCCGACTCTCCTTTCTGTCCCCCTGTTCCTCCTTCCTAGCTGCTCCAAACATCTACCAGCCTCCTCCCAAACACACCCCAAAAAGCCCAACAAGCTCAGGGAAAAGAGGGATTCCACTGGATGTTACGGAGAAATGCCCAGCGCAGTGATGATGTTATGATACTGCACAATCACCTTCATCCCAACGCCCCACAAACCTTCCACTCTTTTTTACCCCCACAGTTGGGCATATCCCCCCAAGCAGTCAATGCTTCTAGCTCAAGTGACTCTCTACTGTGAGCTGATGTTTTTTCTCCATGAAGAGGATGCTATACTGTATCTGTTAACGATGTTCCTTTACTGCGGGTAAGTGTATTCAAATGGCAAAACAGTTGTTACAGTCGTGTGACTGGAGCCGGTGGAGGATTCAAAGGTAAAACCTCTGCTCAGGTTTGATCTCACTCTACTGAGTCATGTGGATAGAGTTACATCATACAGTTACATCAAATCGAAGGAATCAGAGCTGTGACTCTGGCAGCATTCCAGGCACTTCTCATCGGAGTTTGGAACTCAAGCTACACGCTGCTGTGCGACACGTGGTGTAGAGGTCAATGTACAGCACCAACGTGGACTGTAGGTAGTGCTTTCAAGTCAGAAGGTTGCTTTTCCCAGCTGAGGAACAAGCTGGATCTGAAATGTCCTATCCAGTGTTAATTAGTTGGTTTTGCTGCGCCCATGATCAAGTTCTACAGATAAGAGGAATTACAACATTTCTGTTGGATGTTTGTAACAGAAATTGGTAATGCAGTCCTTTGTAGAAAAAGATTTAAAGATTTTTAGTACTTTTGCTTATTCACCAGTTTAGTGTAAATAAGTCGGTAAAAGATGAATAAACCTTCTCATCTATTCATGGAGGAAATTCAAAATGAGAAAATACATAGGGGGTTATCATATAGATCAGAAACTGTTGTTTCTTCTACTACAGGCAAAATTTGTTATTAATACTTTAGCATCGCCCAATCTAAGTTCAGAAAAAAGCTAGAATGCCACAGGTATATCCTCATCTCACGGCACTGTTAAAACATACATATACCAATTAACAACACTGATACTTTTACTAATCCAGTAGTAACATGTATAGCGTTATTATATATATATGTAATGAAGAGAGGAACACAGACAGTGAAATGTATATTTGCACTTCGCTTTTTCTGAACTCCTCCATGGAATGTGTATCTCTAAATTATCCATTATGGATGCACACAGAAACCTGGATGCTGGTGGCACAGTGCAGTGCAACAAAGAACATCAGTGACAATGCTCTGTGTCCACACTGGCATTGTTAAAGGAAGTCATACAGTCTAAAATTCCTGGAGATGGAAGTTCTCCGATGAAACTTAGATGCACTGGCTTGTTGTGGGACCTAGTGCCAGGTTTGTGTTATTTTAGCTGCGGGGGCAGAGCAGCAATCACAGCCATCGTCACTTGGTGGAGCCAGATTACTCTGCAAATGGAATCCGCCTTGCGAGTGGCCTGCGGAAAAGCTCTCCAAGTCAGGACTTTTAAACAACAGATTGGAGAAAGAAAGGCGGGAATCAAAAGACTGAAATGCTTTGAGAAATCCAAATTTTTACACTTTTGCTGTTAGTCACTCTGTCATAGCCTTGCCAGCTGAGGAAGCAGTCACTACCACGCACTGAAATAGGACAGAAGCGAAGTTGAGATACATTTGGGAGTTTATGTGTAAACATGCAAGATGCAACCAAAAGCTGTCACTTTTTGGTTTTGCACAGTTTAAAGAAGTTCAGAAGGTTGCTGCTAAACTGCAAAATCCTGTTACTGATGATAGGTTTTTTAGGTTATCTGCCAATTTTTCCCATTTGTCTCTTAATTTCTCTTAATACAAGTGAGGAAGGACAAAAAGTATTTATAGTGTAATAGACAGAACATTCTAAGAGGAAAAAATGAGAGGATGCTAAACGATAAAAACCTTCTCTAAACTATGCTCAGACTAGCATGTTTCTTTTCCTGACCACATGTATGGGACATTTTAATTAAAGAAATGTGATTAGTAAAAGCTCCTCTGGCTTCTGATTTTGTGTTATATTTATTATAATTTCTGTAACAGAGCATGGGGAACTTGCATTACTCTCCACCATCTTGCTCTTCAATGACCAGGAGTTATTACTAAGAATCATAAAATCACAGAATGGCCTCGATTAAATGGATCCTCAAAGATCCAACCCCTCTTGCTTTCAGTAGACCAGGTTGCTCAGAGCCCCATCCAACCTGGCCTTGAACACTTCCTAGGGTGGGGCAGCCACAATTTCTTTGGGCAAACTATTCCAGAGTATATGTCCTCTCTAGCAAGTTTGTATCTTCTCGTTACATAATTTTCCTCTGCGTTGAATTGCTCCAAACCAGTGAGATAAGGATAGATGACAGGTCTACTTTTGTGGGCTTGTCCTGACTGGCATGAAAACAAAGTCTTACCTGTTCTTTCCATACCTTTTTTTTTAGACCTGCCAGATCCCACACACTGGGAACAGACTATCAGTTGGCTCCAGCCTGCTGTTTTCCTTCAAAATATATTGAAAAGAATAAGAGAGCTCTTGGTAAGTGACCTCACCTGCCAGAAAAGGCTGGCTCAGTCTGCAGTCTGTCCATGGGTGTATCTTACAAGCAGGACAGGGAAGAGAAGTCAGAGTCCCCTGTCAGAGCACTGGGACTGTGGTTTAGTGCCGACTTGAGAGGCCATCTGCTTCCATGACTCACTGGAGAAGATAGATGATGGTCATGATTTTCAGATTCTTGAGACACTGGCAAGCCTGGCACACAGTCTGGTTGTAACAGGTGCTATTCTATCACGCAAAAAGGTGAGAAAGAACAAGAACAATGCTTGTGTTACAGCTTTTAGATAGAAAGTTTAAGTACAAAAGCATACTGGACAATATTAAGTCCTACCTTTGCTTGCCTAGATAATTAATTTACTCAATTATTTCTGCATAAGTCCCACTCTTTCAAAGTGGATGAGCACATGATCATAAAACCAAATTATATATGATGGACAATTAATTTTATTACTATGGGCAGCAACAGGACTTTTATGAAATATTAAAAACTACTGTGTTGTCTTTGTCAAGGAAAGCAAATAGAAGAAGTGAAAGTTATATCTGTATGTAAACAACACACCACATTTTACAGAAAAGCAGAATTAAGTTAGAGATAAAAATCAGCAAAGATCAAACAGAAAAAATGGGGCTATGTGAAATAAAGGAGTGACTTTCCCATGTACAGGACAGCATTGTCTCTCAATGCTGGAAGTCAGACTAGAGGCAAGATGAAAATGCATCATTGGTTCTGCACACCTGGAATAGCTGGAAAGGGGTCCTGTGATGGCACAAGCTAGGTAGGAATTAGTATTTTCAACCAGCAAGTCGATGGTTTTGCTCTCCCATCGGGTGTGGCTGGAGCTGACAACAGGGTTGGGATCTGTGCCCTGGGTGGGAGGAACAGTCCCACCACTGGCCAGGGAGGCCAGGGAGGCTCACAGAGCTGCTGTTCAGGCTGGAGAGGTCTCCTATCTGTGCCAGGCCTGTTTGGGCTCCCCCACAATTTGGGGAATGTATTTGTGTCTCGGTGGCAGTTTCAGAATTAAGTTTGTTGAAGGGAGAATTGATGAACCATGTTCCTGTGTGGTCCCATGGAGCTGAACACACCGGGATCTGGTGCAGGAACTCCAGACTGTCTCTGTGCAGGGATGGAATGGGATCAGTGGTGTCAGGTCATGCAGCACGTTGAGTTTGGGGTTCAGGTGGGCTCGTCCATTGGACTCGATGATCTTGGAGGCTTTTTCTAACCTCAGCTGTTCTGTGATTGTATGTCACTCTCTTCTCCCAGGTAACAGGACAACAGGAGATGGATTTGAGTTACACCAGGGGAGGTTTACATTGGACATTAGGTAAAATTTCTTCACTGAAAGGGTGGTCAGGCACTGGAACAAGCTGCCCAGGAAAATGGTGGAGCCGCCGTCCTTGGGACCAAAAGACGTGTAGATATGGCATTTAGGGACGTGATTTAGTGATGGGCTTGGCAGTGCAGGGTTAACAGCTGGACTTGATGGTCTCAGAGGTCTTTTGCAACCTTAATGATTCCAAGATCAAAGAGCTGGAGACCTAGAAATGGTTGTGTGTCCCAGCTTTCAACCTGACTTTGGAAGGTTTCTAAGACCCGGGAAACAATGAAGTGTGGTAGCCACTCCTTTCCCAACTCACCTTCTACCACTGCCCATCCTGGTCGTCTTGACCAAACTGGCCAAATGCAAATGTTCTTGGCCACAGCAAGGGGATGAAGGTGCTGCTCCTAGTCAGTGCCATGTCAGATCCTCGCCTCCAGGCTGGGCAAGAACTTAGTAGGAGCCTTTGTTCCTGGGAACCAGAGCCCACATCCTGAGCCGTAGCCAGCCTCCTGCTGAGCAGCCAGGTGGGCACAGTATGGGGTGAGAGGAGAGCTCAGGGCTGCCCACCACAAACTCCAGCCCTCAGCTTGGCTCTGAGGGATGACCAGGGAGGAGGCAGCAAAGACCGAGGCTGTGACAGGTACTTGAAGCCTACTCCCATGTCTCAAGGGTCTGTTTGGTATTTAGAAGAAAGTAAATGGACATTTTCTGACCTTTTTGGAACGACTTTACCATCCCTTTTCAAGCTTTAAAGGCCATATTAAACCTAGTCTTCAGTGGAGTTCCTTAGCTTGTGAAGCCTTAAACACTTTCCCTAGGTTTTTTGCACAGTTGCATAATTTCCCCTCCCAAAGTGCAAAATAAGATTTTTAGCTGGACTATTTCTTGTCTTTTTTTCTTTCTTTAAATGGATCTCACATCCTCCTTTCTGAACATTTATCATTCTTATTGCCCTCAAGTCAATATTTAGCATTTTTCAATCAGTGAATCCTCTTTAAACTGAACATTCAGGATTCCTGTGGTGTAGAAGTCTCTTGTTTTTCACTTAAAGCTCTCCTGTACTTTTTGCTATTGGTTTGGGCAAAACTTATCTATTTAATCTATAATCTCCCTAGCAAAACTTGTGAAATCAAACGACTGAGGAGAGGAGGCAGAAGGGTAAATATAAGTAGGTAATTTGTGTAGCCTGTCCATCAGTCTGGCAAAGTCCTTGACCTGAGGTTTGCTGTAGTTTAGATTAGCTGGATTTTTCTTCTTTCTGTCACTTCTGCAGTTTTGGCAAAGTACTCTGGGAAAGAAAATAGTTGAAAGAGAAGCTTTCAATCGCTCTCCTGTAGCTAATCAGGAATGGCTGAGATGCTTTCTGAGAGCACGTGGTGTGGGTGCTATGTGTCCCCATTCTGCTGCAGAGGAGGGGTCTTTGGAGTCCAGAGCTCATGACACGGTTTCTGGCATCGTGCACAGACGCCAGGTGATAAGGCATGAGAGAGGCTGCCTGGCTAGGGAGATAAGCTTCGGAAGATCCTACGGTTATATTTCCAAAGCCAGTTTTGCTTTGTTCCAGCTGAAGGTGCTCGTTTCTGGGTTTTTATGGCCAGGCTGCAGTCCCAGGATAAACTGCAATGCTGTATCTGAAGAAGAACACCTGAACTGCAGAATCAAGAAAGTTGCTGGAAAGAAGAATGCTTTTACAAAACATCGAATTTAGTTGGAAAACCAGCTTTCTCCCTAAGCCAGTTTGAAATGCAGTCTTCCAAACAGCCCAGTGTGCATTCACAAGGGAGGATCCAAAGGAAACAACTACCTGTGCTTTCAATGCACTTCTCTGCCCAGACTCCTCAAAGGGACAAGCTCAGCCTGTCTGTATGGCCCAGTTACAAAGAGTGCAACTGATGCTTGTGTTGTGAATAGGACATGATGTTCAGGCAGCAAAAATTCCTACCTCCCTCACGCATATCTGCACCAGCTGCGTACTGTAAGAATCATGGAGCTGTTCAAAGAAGGCTGTGCAGAATCAGACCAAAACCACCCTGCTCCTTACAAAGGCTCTGACAGCAATCCTGAGGCCCCCAGACTGACAGCCAGGGGATATTTCTCAGCAGAGAAATTTTAGATGATAAACAGCTTGCTGAATCTATTCATCAGTGTGTCTGTCACACAAGCTACCACTTATTGTCTAAGTGCAAAATCAACATTGACAGCATAATGCACCACCTTTTCCATGTGGGAAGAGTCCTGACATCTTAAACAACAGAGGTGCTGACACTCTGCCCTGCTTTACAGCTGGCAGGGTTTGACCAGGCACTCAGTGTGCTAGGCTGCTGTCACAAAATCAGGGCTTGGTAAAAACTACTTTATTTTGCAGCTTCGTTTGTGTATGTGCATTGAACCTACGGCTGCAACATGGTGTTTCAAACTGGGTTAGCTAGAAAGTTGGCTTTCCAACCAAATGAGATGTTATGCAAAGCCCAGTGCCTTTTTCTCCCTTACACAGGCTCTGTGTAGAGTAAAACTGGTGAAAAAGGCCAAAGTTCTCTCACTTTTTGTTAGACAAATATACCACTTCTCATTGCTGTTATTTCCACTTGAGGAAAAAAAATTAGATGTTTTATTCAGAAAGATTTCCACTAAAATATATTTTGGGGATCACTGACTTACATGCAGGTAAGATTTTTTTCTATATCCAGAATCTCGATTTCTGAACAGCTTTAACAGCTTTTAGGCCTGAACCCAAACACATCATCATCAGTTAGATCAGCTCTTTAAACAAAACAAACCTTAAGCTATCCCTTCTCTCTCTGCTTACTTGTAGTAGGTTATAGTTGTCATCTGTTGGTTACCCCAATTGCACTTAAAAATCATTAAAATACTGATGCTCCAATGCAGAAGCAGTAGGAAGCATTTCTTATGTGTTAGATAAGACATTTTACCCAGAGATTTATACAGAGAAGGGAAATGGAGGGGTGCTTCTCAACATCTATTTTCAAGAAGTGGAATTTCAAAAGCAGCTTCAAGTCTTGGGTCTTATTATTAGTCATCAGTTAGTCTGCATTATGCAAAAATTATTCCATCCAGTGGGCCTGGAGTGACAGAGTAAAAAAATAAAGGGAAAACTCGGTACAGACTAGTCAGTACCCATTTCAGGAACATCATGGATGCTTAGACAGAAGGCAACAGACTTCTTAATACAATGATATTAGGTCAACTTCTAAAATAAGTGCCAAGTGAATTAAAGCTCAGAATATGTTCTTATATTCTGTGCTAGGCTACTCCAAATCTGGTCCAAGAATAATGCAGTCCTGAGCTATCCCACAGCTTGCAAAAGCAAAGAACAACAAGGTCTTCATAACTGACCCTTAACTCACACAACAGGGAAAACCTGCACCCTCTCACAAAGAATATAAGCTTTTGCAGTACTTGTAGAGTGATGGCATAGATTTCCAGTCTATGGAGAGCACTGGCACCCACCCAGTACAACCCTCCTTCTTGCAAGCCCTTGGCACCTGACCTCTGACCCAAGGGCAGCAGCTACTGAAAAATGCTGGAAAAGAAAATTCTGGAAAAGACAGGAGTCAGCGATTGCATATGGGTGACGTGTAGGAATGAAGGTCAAGTGGCCAGTGCAGACAAGTGTTCCCTCTTCTTGATCAACCTTTCTGCTTAAAATATATTTTGAATAGGAAGAGAATTTCATCTGCAGCAGAGACAAATGTCAACAGCTGAGAGGGGCTCACTTGACTTTGAAGAAGTCAAGCATCTTGGCTCTGAGGAAGGCAAACATCTCCTAAGCCTCTAAGGAAGCCCAGAAGAAGGGAAAAAAGTCATACTTCCTTGATGAAAATGAAAATATTACTGGTGTCAGTCTCCTGGAGCTCTGGATGGCTAAAAGTGCAGCATCATAGGTTATAAAAATTATTTTGAAAATTGGCTTATTAGTCCAGCCTCTTCTCCTGGCCTAGACACCTATCTTGTGTTGACATCTCCTGGTTAAAATCCGTATAAACACCTTATTTTCCACCACAAAAAAGAAACTGATATTGTGAGGTTTATTTTAAAGTTGAAATACTGTCATCATTCCCAGTTCAGGAAAAAACGTGTGTGGTAATAATGGAGTGTAGGTGCATTCAACTGTCTGAAGCCAAGGTTAGAGGCAAATCAGATCAGATGAGCACAGCTAGAGGTGTGACAAGCTGTAATTAACATTAGGTGATTACCTAGTCTCACTACTGATTTCTTCAGCAGAACTTGAACTAAAAATGAAATCAAGAAGAACCCCACACTTCACACCCCGAGTGGTCTCTGTGTGTCCTTTCCGCCCTGGGTTCAGACCAGCCGCCAAGCCCTGGTGCCGGAGCTGGAGCTGGAGCTGGAGCACAGCTCCAACAGCTCCAGGCTGACAGGGCTGTGTGCCTGTCAGCTGCTCAAGGCACGTGGTGACTTCACCATGGATATTCGCAGCCCCGTGTGCTCCCTTGCCCTCAGCACAGGGCAGCCTGGGACTTGAAGCCATCCGTGGCTCCCCAAATGAACTGCCCCAGAGGACCTTTGATTTAAAGGGCAATCAGCACTTCTTTTTCAACATAAGTTTTTAGGGATATAGCCCGGAAATGGCTTGGTGCAGTTTGGTTTTTTAGCCCTGTGTTGAGTGCAAAGTTGTGTATATGCACAGGGTCTTCAGGCAGCTCAACCCCCTCTCTTTGTGGACAGAACAGCTTCCTTCCCCCATAATCTCTCCTTTCTCCCTTGGGCCTTGGCAGCAATGTTCACAGCTTACAAGCTCTGGTGACAGGATACTTCTGAGGAGAACAAACAAGTGAATGTTAGGGTTTTAGAACCAACAAACGCACATTTTAATACTACAGAGTTCTGACAAAGAATACTCTGCTCTTGAGCTTTGCAACCGGCTTCAGAGGCCACAGACCTGTCCCTGTTGTCATCACCCATTTCCTCCAGGCAGACCTTTGTGACCACCACTCCATCTCTGTAGTTTTTGACCTGATGAGTTCTGGTGCCCTTCATCCTGTCTCTGGTGTCAGCAGGACTTCCAAGGGAGGCTCATGCCTCTGGGGTCATGCCTTCTCCACACATGCTGCTCTGGAATGCTAGATGGATGTCAGGACCTGCTTTCACAGGTCATTAATGGCAGCTCTGGAAGAGCTCTCTGTTCTCCCTGGAAGAGAACAGTGTCTAGGACTGAGGTGATCAGCACCTGATAGACAAAGCAGGCACTGACTGAATGGAAAAGTGCCTTGTTCACTGCCCAGGCAGTCACAAAGATCGGCTCCACCTCCAAGGGACCCGGCTGAGTCAGCACAGGGCATGCTCAGCTGTTCCATTCCACAGGGGAGTCTCGGGGATGGAGACATGATTGTGGGCACAGAGAGCAAGGAAATCACTTTGCCAAGAGGGAGAGGTCAGCCGCTCTGTGTGTGTGTGTGTGTGTGTGTGTGTGTGTGTGTGCTCCGGCATTCAGCAGAAACACCTACCCTGCTTGCCCCACCACTTTTTTGGAAGTTTGAAAAATCTGCCACCCTGGTCAGACAGCAGCCAGGCAGAGCCACCACACTTGTTCCCCAGGCCGGGGGAGCGCAGCAGTGCGAGAGCAAGAGGACATCCAGGTTGTCCAACCTGCCCATGCAGCCTTAAAGGCACTGGCATCTAATGTCTGTCAGATCCCTCTGAGTCTTTGAAGAGGCCTTCTCCTGCATTTCCTGCCCAGAAGAAGTAAAGGAACTCCTGGCAACACAAGCGCATTGAGTTAGTTTTTCCAACCCCTCTCTGACTCAGTCCTCTGGGATGTTCATGGTTATGCATCTTGCCGGTTCTCTGCTCCTCACATTCATGGATTCTGACCCACTTCAACAAGATGTGCTGTTTTTAAAGTGTGAGTTATGTTTCTCTGCCTCAGTTGCCAAACGCTTGTGCCTTTTGTGAAAGCAACTGACAATATCTGTGACCTCTCCTACTTCATTGGAGCAAGGAACAACTTCACCAAAACACAGCCTGGATCTCACCTTTTGTCATTATCTACAGCTTTGACTTAAGGGGGCACAAGATTTGGCCTCTCAGATCCTTCCTTCGTTCCTTCCTTCGTTCCTTCCTTCGTTTCTTCGTTCCTTCGTTCCTTCGTTCGTTCGTTCGTTCGTTCGTTCGTTCGTTCGTTCCTTCCTTCCTTCCTTCCTTCCTTCCTTCCTTCCTTCCTTCCTTCCCGCTCCTTAGATTAGAGAATCTGCCTCTACGGTCATCCCAGCAAAGACAACTTCTTCCCCTTTTTGTTCCTATCTCTGAGCAGGGAGATACCAAAGACATTGCAGCTACATATAACACATATTTTTTACCCTTTCAGTACAGCTTTTGTTTGGATTTTGCAAAACTGTTTTTATTTCTTATAACTAGAGCATTTCTGTTCAGAGAAACACTGTTTGAAGCTACCCCCATAACCACTCAGACAGCCTCTTGCAATTTCAAATTCCAATGAAATTCAGAAAATTACTCATTCTGGGTTTTGTTTTTGATTTGCTGATGTCCTTCTCTACTTCTTTACATTGTGTTCTCCAAATACAATCCACTAGGGATTGTCTTGTTTTCCCTGTAGGTTCCACCCTGGTTCTGCACAGCAGGGTACTGAACTTGGACCACTTTTCCATGTTTGTAATTTTCCAAGGCACCACAAGGTCAGGATGACATGGGAGCCATTTTATTTCTCCCTTTGGGACCTCTGACTCAGGGATCCCACAAGCCTTTCAGTATTCCTTGACCTTAGGAGTCTCAAAGCTCTCCCAAATTATACAAAGGGACTTCCTCAGGTTTTTTTAAAATTTTTCTGAGGGACTTCAGGCATATCGTAGTGTGTACCAAGGCAGCTTGTGGCAGTACCTCAGGGTCATACCTCAGGCACAGGCATGAGAGGAGAGAAAGATGCTGTGATTCGTTTGGAAAGGAGTCTTCTCTACCTGGTAAATGGGAAAGGAGGGCTGCAAGGTGATAAACGGAACGCAGGGACTTTTGTACATACCCTTCACTTATTCCAAAGGTGATGTGTCTGCAGTCACTTCTAATGTGCAAGTTTTCATTTCGAAACTACTGATGCTGTGGGGAATATCACACAGCACATGTGACCATGAGACACCCATTTGTTTGTTGTTAGACTCCCAAGTTCACAGAGAAAATCCTTCAGATGTGGCTCAGTTTTCAAGGACAGAAAATCCTCACAGACTGTCACCAAGAGGACAAACACCATCTGCGTTCACCAACAGGCTCGGGGTGCAAGAGGCAGCCCACAACAGGTCAAGAACACTGCTCTAGTGGCAGAGCTCCAGGGGAAGAGCTGACCATCTCTTATGTCCTTCTCTGTAGTGATAAACCGACCCTGAAGCAAATTCATGTGGCTCTCAGAATCCACAGACATCACACTACTTTTCGAAAAATAGAGATTTCACCACTACAAATGGAGCCTGAAAATGTTTTACCCAGAGCACTGGCATCTGTAGGAGCAGAACTATTTCTTCACATCGAGTAAACAAGTTTTTACACACCAAACTAATTCCTCACTCCAGAGCTGGTCCCGGGGGCCAAAGCAACCCACGTTGCTGCTCGCTCAGTGCAAACCCAGCAGAGGCTTTGGCAAGGCTTCCCCACGCAGGTGCCTGAGCTGGAGTGCTTGAAGGGATTCCATTTAAGACAGAGCAGGGATACCACGCTTTCCTTCTGGCTCCTCACATACAGCTCCTGCCTTTGAAGGCAGCCCCTCTTCCCACAGGCCACAGTGGCAACAAGCCCTCGAGGTGCTGGCACAGCACTCCGCAGGGACACCAAGCCTGGAGTCAGGAATGTGCTCCCAGGGGTGCCAGACAGGGAGCTCAGGGAGCTCAGCATCCCTCTGAAGGCTCCCAGCACCTCATGTGGCAGGGCACCAGGAGCAGGAGCTGGCAGCCAGCCAGGAAATGCCTGTGGAAATCACCGTGAAACAACAGCCCAAAATAGGTTTCCCATCTGGGACAGGCCAAGAAATTACTTTGGTTCCAGGCAATAGGTCTGGCTTTTCTTCCTGACAGGAGTGAAAGAACTGGAGGAGAAATAAGAACTGCAAAGGAATATAAGACTAGAGAAAATACCTGAATGAGATCTCCGGCAGGTAGGAGACCAAGGTAGGGAAAGTATGAAAAGATGGGAAGCTTATTGCTCCTGTCACACCATCCCTGTTTAGACTAGGAGTGGAGAAGGAAAGAAAGAGCGTTCCTTTAAAAAATGTAATTGAGTGAGACATAAATCAAGGGTTGGTTCACTGGAGTAAATTAAGGTTGGCTGCTGTGAAGAGTGAGGAAGTGAAAACCTTTGGCTGGCTGCCCAAGGGAAGGGAGGAGAGGAGATAAGATATGAGGTAGGTGATGAAAGGGAGGCAGAAGCACAGAAATGTGAACAGGTTAGAGCTGATAAAACACTGTGCTCTAGGCCCTACTTTTCCCATTCCATTGGCTTGGAAGTGTGAGACAGAGCTGACAAAAGCGCCTGCAACAAAGAGAGAGAGACACCAGGACCACTTTTCAGTTATAAGCTTTTTCTTTTTTAGAATTCAAGCTTACACAGTTATCTATGCCCACTATATTCATAATTACATTTTAATATCTGCATACAAAAGCTATGTAAAAATTATTTTCTTCCCCAAATATACAAATTTTCTCTTTAGATAGTTTAAAACATTTGTGATCACAGATTTTTTTTTAATATATTTTAGGCTGAAAAAATATTACCAATCTAGCATAACTCTTAACACTGTTTGCAAAAAAATACATCATCCAAGGTACTTTGTTTTTTACTGTACGGTGTAATGTTTGCCTTACCCTCAGGGCATGAAACTGATATAAAAAAATAAACCAAATAAGCAAAACCCACAAACCTCATAGACAAAGTAGTACGTCCTCCCAACCAACTTCATAAAAACAAATAAACAACCCAAACCACCCTCCTCTTTAAAAAAATTATTAATTACTAATTTGATGTATTTATGAGCAAACTGAAACTGTAGAGTGCTAAGGAAGTAGGAAAAGAGAAAAAGAAATTACAGTATGTCAGCTAGTTCATGCCCTGATACTATCTTTACCAACATTAAATGTGTAATTAAATAAAGTGTCTTTTAATGTTTTACATTGTGCTCAGTAATTTACATAAATTTAATCCACACCTGGGTGCTGATGTAGATTTACATTTGATTGTCTTGTGCATAAACAAAGTTAGCTTTTAAAGAAGGTAAACTGTGCAATGGACAGTCACAAACAACTTATTACCTGCACAATATTGCTTTTTGAAGGCGACATCAGTCAATGTGGATACACACAAATAATGCATACTCTTTGCATTTGCTAACATCTATACTAAAACTTTGTGATAAGGCCAAACCTTTTTTTTTGTTTTGTTTTTAATTTTAAAGCAAAAATATACCATAGTAAAAAAAACCCCCAAAAACGTGCTCACACCGTTTTGTGTCTTAAAGTGGAAAATAAATCTCTATCACACTAGAATAAAATTCTCTCTATAAAATTTAAATACAGATCACTTTATTACTATATCAAAAGGAAACGTCTGGCAATCATTTCCAGATGATCACAATAACAAGACACATTAAGAGGCTCTGTTGCCTCTTCCTTTGTGAAAAGATAAATGTTGAACACTTTCAATTGCTCTCACAGTGAGAGGAAAACGTTCCTTGGTTGTGGATTTTGATTCTGTCAATGAAAAAGGTTTAGCCTTAGGAATGCTGGCTACATCTCAAAACCGTAAGACTGATTTTTAAAATTTATGATTCATGCAGCAAGAAGTCAATATGACACATACAGATTAGAGTTCCATAGCATAAAAATACATCACTAGTAATGACATGCTCTGCTTGTGATTAACAGCCCTCTCTTGGCAGATTTCTGATATAAATGGTCTTTCTGGACAGTTTTCTCCTCTTTCTGATACTTGCCTCTGAAGAAGCAAGCAGTCTACTCAAGGATGATTCTGGACCTGGGAGGTCTAACTCTAACGTCTACATTTTGGCAGAATGTAAACAAAAATCATTATCACACACTATATATGCTGTTATAAATATCACAACTTAACTGAGATTACACATGAAATGAGTATCTAAATGCACATGTTACTCAGGGCAATACCATGAATGGTGACCGTCAGGTTTGACAGGAAAAACCTCCTGTGTAAGACCCACATGTAGACCACAAAGCAAACATGAGAGCCATGTGGCCCCAGCAGAAACAAGACTCTGGACTGCACTGGAAAGCACAAGTTTGTTATTTCACTCAGAAGGCCAGTTACTACAAAGGGTGCTGACTGTGGCACTGGTGTCTGCCCCAGAGGCAGCCAGTCCAGGCCTCTATCCCACAATGGCTTGAGATCACTGATAGCTAGGAGTATGTCTTTGCAGAACTAAGGTCAGCTAGTTTTGCTGTCATGATCACGTAAATCAGCAGTCGCACCGAGGAAGTAAAGGAAGTCACACAAAGTAAGATTGGTAGGAGATCAGAGGCCATTAGATGTCAGTACATCAAATCTGTCAAACTAAGAGCTTGGCCTCAGTTTTCAATTAGGGAATCCTACTAACTCAGTCTGTTAATTAGTGTCAGACTCCAGCTTAACCTAAAAAGCTAGAAAAATACGCTGATGTATGTCCTTTCTGCTTAGAGCACTGCCAGAACTGCCAAAGATGGTTGCCTGATTTTAGGCACTTCATTCCATCTGCCACCACCTAAGGAAGGAGGCCTGATTTTCTGAACCCTGACTAAGCACAGCTCCAAACTGCATCAGCATTTTGGAACTAGAAGAGATGTGATGTTTCCTCTCCTGGGTCTCATCTGCAGCACAGTCAAAAGCTTGAATGCCTCCTCAAGCTCACATTAAACAAACAGCTGAGGTACCTGCACTGGCTTCAGGAGGAATTCCATGCTCAGGTCCATGGCAGAACAGAGCTTCCAAAGACATGCACATTTCTCTTTTCTTTGCAAGCCACTGTGGACATAGGCGCTGATGCCTAAGATTTTTATATATTTGTCATATATTTGTAGCTTTGTAGATTTCTAATGCATGGCTGTAGCTCCCTATACTTTTCCTACCCCTTTTCCCCTACATTTTAGAACAATAAGCTGACTTTCTAACACATATTATGCTACATTCCTGAAATATTATTTAGTCTTGCCTCTTTAGCCAAGGATGTCTTATTATCTTTTACCATGTATCCTAGACATAATAAATATGGGGCTAGAAACTCGGGGGTGGGGATGGGGGTGCTCCAAATGGGGCAGAACCAAAAGGGGGAATTACTTAACTAACTGCTCTTCTAACTGGATACTATTGTTAAATATGCTAGTTTGTTAGACTTATAAAATTGTAGAAGTCTTGTATCACATATACATTTTGCCATATAAGCACCTGGAGGTATCCAATTCAATTTTTATATTCCTTGCTATATTAATATTGTCGCTGAAGTGTGTTGTTTTGTTTCTAGATTGTGAAGGCATCAGTGCAAGTAAGGAATTGACTGCTTTCCCGAGTTCCCTACTGTATGCTGTAAGTCCTCTATCAAGTCACCCCAAAGAGCTAGTTTCTGACTCTTTGTCTCCAAGACAGTGCTCTATTAGGAATTTGGATAGAGATGTTGTTTAGACACGCTTCAAGACGGAGCAAACACAGCCAACAAAAGAGGTTCTACAGCAAATATTTAAAGAATGAGTCTCCAGTGGTGTGTCTTCACTGCTACCTGCAAAAACACTCCTAAACACCCCAGTGTGTTTCATGTTCTGACAAAAAACCCCCTAAGTGATAACCTTTGTGCTCATAGCTCGTCACAGGTGCATAAGGTATCAAAGAATAGGGAAAGCGAGATTCCACATCCCTAAAAACATGCCCAATAGAACTCCAAATACTTTATCAATGATGTAGGGAAAGAAGGGTAGAAAGAATTTAACTCTTTACATGCATATGTCGCGTTCCATCTATAAGTTTTCCTGAGTATCCTGTTTTTATGAGGGGATAAGCACATAACATATGGGTTCAGATATTGGCCATGAGCTTTTAAAGTCAACACATCCACTCCAACAATGCCCGCAACTTGCTGGGCAAATGGGTCAATAAATAGCAGAGAAAGAAACTGAGATTTCTTATCAAATCAATGCACAACATGAAAGAATGTGGGGTATGAGGCAGTGCAAAAACACATGAACTATGTCTCTGGTTCTTAGGAAGAACTGAAAGATGCCTTTGATGTGTCATACAAATTCAGAGAATGGTTTAATATCAAGTTTATAAAACCCAGGGACAACATCCCTGAATGGAGATGGATGACAGAGAGGAACCTCTACCTACAATGTCCTCATCACCGGCCTCCAAATGTTCCAGGACTGTGAGTACTGGCTTGCAGACTTTGGCAGCAGGACATTTTGTCATTGCTCAGTTTGGTTCCTGCTAGGGCAGTTAGTGGAAATAAATTAAAAGAATCAAGAGAGCATCTAGCCAAATGAAACACATACAGACACCAGGCAGGGAGAACCCAGCTGATCCACATGCACACACACACACGGAAGAGAGTCAGAGAAGGAGAGGGAAAAGATAAAAATAGAGAAATATGTTTAAGACATCTGCTGAAGATTTGTAATTATATATATATAAAATTATATATATACGTGCATATAAACTTTT
>VYXC01011974.1:989688-1038279 GCA_013397175.1 Platysteira castanea | reverse complement strand
ACTTTTTTTATATATATATATATATATATATATATAAGACAAAGGACTACTGCTGAGCAAAACTATTTGTATTACTGGGATAAAGCTGTACAGTCTTGAGTGTTGTTAATAACACGGTTGGTTTCTGTCCCATCTGAAGGTCACCCTGTATGTTTCATTCTCTTTGTCCTCATTCCGTGAGCCCTCATATCCCTGAATAACTCTGAGACACTGCCTGCTATCCTGACAGAGAGCCTTCTCCCTCTAAGTGACGGATTTTCCACACACCTCAGAAAAAGCAGACCCCTCCACTCTCAGGAAAAGCACCTCAGAGGATCAAATTTCCCTCGTCACTCCAACAAACCTTCCAGTGAAGTCACCTGGAGTCCAAATTTAATAACTGAAGGTCTTAATATCTTATACACATGGAAAAAAAAAGACTCAGTCCTTTCTAACACTCTGCATTATTTTAAGTACTTGTTTTATGGGGCACAGTTAAACTGCATCTGCTGGAACAAACCTCAGAAAATGATGGGATCATGATGATGATGAAGATCCTAGATCATAGTGGTAATTGTTACAATAGAAACAATCACAAAGACCAGAAATTTCATATTATAAATTGGTCATTTGTATCCTGCAAAAGAAGGTAATACAAGATAGAACTGTCAGGGTCAAATTAACAATAGCTGTTTTAACTTGAAGGCAAATTTATTTTTCTGCCACTTCCATCTCTCTCCCCTGTTTTCCAGGCAATGATGGGTGTGAGCTGGTGACCACGCAAATGCTGGTGAATGAGATTGGTCTGTTCGTATTTTTCACTGTTAAGCTGTCAAAGCACTCACATCAAAGGACTGAAGAACAAATTGCAATAGTCACAAGTACCCGCATTAAAGGGATGTTTTCATCCATGTGTATACAACTGCCCCCCGGCAACCCCAAAAGAAAACCCAAACAAAACCCCAGCCTCGTCTCAAGAAACAGAAGACCACGAAATAAGAAGAACAAACAGGTGAGAAGAGCTGGGCAACGGGATGAAATGACAGCCAGTAGTGCGACGGGGGTGCAGAGAACCACTTCAGTCTCTCTAATCCTCAAACACTTCCAGGAACAATGGAGGGAACAGTTCTGTGGGGCACTCCACCTTCATGTGCAGGAAGCGGCTGGCATGGCAGGCTCCAATCATTCGCAGGTCTGTCACTTTCATCAGCAGTTTTGGCCAAAAGTGTGCAACATGGTGTTTTCTGTAATTAATGTAGTGTTCGAATGCCAGGAGGAAACCCTCTTGACACTTTTCTATTCTCTCGACGCAAACAAGGCCTGGGCGATCTGTAGATACAAAGCAGCAGAATTATCATTCTCACTTATTTGCTTTAACAAATTCCTGATCATAAATCAGGAAAAATATGATGATTCTGATGCTAGGAAAGAAAGGAGAGAGACCACGGACATTTGTGGCTCTGCTACAAACTTCTTTCACTCAGGCCAACTCACTTGTCAGCACTATCCTTGTTAAAACAAGAAGATAATCCCTCCTTTCTTCATCCTTTGCCTGCTTTGCTCACTTAGAGTGCAGCTGTTTGGGAAGTGTTTCCTTACAGTGACTAGAGCAACAGATCCCTGATTTCAGCTAAGGCTCCTATTCACATCTTCCTGTAAAACAACTAATAAAGAAACAAAAAAAATCCTTGCCAGATATCTAAATTACAGTTCCTTTCTATCTGTTTTTCTACAATCTGACCAATGGCTCAATCATGCTTTGATCATGCTTTGTTCCCAGGTGAGCTGTTATGGAGCACCAAGGAACAACAAAGGCCAAAAATCTGGCTGTCTCAACTGGCACCAGATGGGGACTGGGAAAGCCCCTTTCACAAGTCACTTCTCAGGAGACACTTCTGGGAAAGCAGGTTTTTTGAACTGCCTTCTGGAAACCCTGCTCCTGTATCACTGTGTAGGGACCTAAAAAGAAATCAAAATATTTTGATGGGGAAGATGAAGTGCTGTGTTGTGATTAATGTGGAAACCTTTCTATGTCAGACATAGTTAATGCTTGTAAATCACTGATTGTGTATTGTTATTCAGTGCCCAATCTTCAAAGCCATCTTCAAACAAAATCTTGCCAAATCTGCCACTGCCTAAGAATGGAATTTCCTCTTTGGGCTGGCACAATCACTGGAAGCATATTTGAAAACATACTCAAATTGAGAAGGTTAGAAACTCTTCGGAAACCATATGAAGTTGTCTGTGCTGCTTTTGTATCATGGCCCGTTACAAATGGTCCCAGTGTAGGGAAACAGCACAGCTTGTAAATGCCCATTAGGAAGCAGTGGTGCTGTTAATTAGGAAAACAAGAAGGCAAGTCAAACTGAACATATGAGACTCATGGAAATGTGTATGAACTGCCCTGTGCATGACATTACTCAGGGGAAGAGGGAACTTATCACGAGGAACAGTGTTGCTAAATTATCCATTTTTCATTTAAGGCAAACTGGCTCAGAATCAGAACTATTTCTTCTTGATGATCATTCCTGGGTCATCCCTAAGTACCAAATTGAGCAAGGTGTGTTACCAAAACCACTTTTAAGTCCATCTCTTTGGATACTCTGAATTTTTCTCCCACTGCTCACCAAAATAAGTGTAAACTGCACTGGGGTTTTGAGAGAAATTTTCTCCCACATTACTCTAGTCAGCACTACAAGATCCAACATTTCTTATTTCTTTTACAAAGAAGCTTGTGACAAAGACCAAAGAGTTTCAAAATGATTGGGATCCCAATATATTTCTGGTCTCACCTGATGACATGAGCAGAACAGCCTGAAGAAGGGCAACCTCGGTGTCATCCAGGTTAAATGAAGAAAGAGACATGCCCAGGTCAAAAATGGCATCAGACACTACACCAAGACCCCCATTTTTCAGCTGGCCCCTTGTCACCGCCATCTCCCCATTTAGTGTTAAAGTCTCACTCTCGGGGTCATAGCGAACTGCTGCTCGGAGGGACATGATCTCCATACAGCAGCCTTTCAGAAGGATGATCTGGTCTTCACATGGCAGCTGCAGAAATTATAAATGGAAAAGAAAAAAATCATGCTTGTCAAACTGAGTGTCTTTTACAACTACAATAAATCCAGGAGCATGAAGTTGCAGTCATGCCCTGTGGAGTGCAGCTCCCCTCCAAACATGCTGCTCACTGACTGCACTGCACAAACCCCCTGGATCCGTGTTCCTGCCTTCAGGAACTGCCACCAGGTTAACATTCCCTGGTTAGCATCCCCACACACCCTTAGGAAATCTAGCAATGACACAGCTGTTGGCTCCCTCAGCTTACAACTTATCACAGCAGAATAAATTATAACTGGGGCTGGTACGGACCTCAGCCATCCCAGGTAAATTCACTACCAGTCATACTTATTTCTTACTTGACCAGAGGAAAAGAAAGACATTTGGGAGGGTCTGTAAGAGTGGACCGTATTTTAAATAAAAGGAATTAAATAAATGTTTATATCTAGAGGATATACCTCAATTGGTGGAGCAGTAATTCTCACTGCCCATTTTAACAACAGGGAATTTATTAATCCATTCTTAATCTAGTAAGGCTGTTCTCCCTGAGCTCCCTACATTATTTCTGGACAGACAGAAAATCTATGGTATAGCTACAGCTTTTATGCTGGTGTATAAGCTGTGATCTTCAGGGCATGTGTCTTTTCCATGACATTAACAAAGGCAAGCTGTCCAAATTGTTAGCTGTAGGTTCTGTATTTACAGAGTATGACCAGGATGCTGATACATGAGCAGAACGTTCTATAAAGCATGTCTTTATGTTTTCATAGGGAATTCAATGATAACAAAACCCACCAAGACAATTTTGAGACTGTTCACATATGTGAACAGCAAGGGTCCCACATATAAAAGAGCAACACACTTCTACTTGGCTTGAAAGAAGGCAAAAAGCCATTTATTTTTGATTTATAAAAAATTATTATATTTACCTGTTTTGTAATTCAAAATGAAACCCCCATGAACTATAGGTTTACATGGCAACAGTGTACTTGCAAAGCAAGTGCATTGATTTGGTGGAAAATGATGCAGAGCTACCTAATGCAAGTGGAAAGCAGCTCCCTGTTAGAGAAGAGTTTTAAGCACAAAGCTAGCCATGGTCAGGAAAAGGAGTTGAGTCATGTAGCTACTTTTCCAGCAATGCCAGCCTCAGGTGTGAAATGCTTGATACACAAGAAAATCGATTCATCCTGTTCAGGGCAAATCAGTTTCCCTACAGATGACCCTCAGCTCAGCAGCAGTGTGAGGGAGACTGCACAGGCACAGCAGCAGTCTCGCTACCCAATGATAATCCCACTGTTTGGCAGCAGAGACTGAAGGAGGGAAAGAAAGAGAGTTAAAAAAAATTAATGAAAAAACTGCGAACCTCTAAAGAGAAGGAAGAATAGTAGAAAAGAAACAACAGTAGAGAAGATATTTTATGATGCTTCAGCTGTTTTATTAGTGAACCATTAAATGAATGAGGAGTTCTCTTTCTACTTGATCCTTCTTAAAACTTTTTTATGGTAGTGGTGATCTGACTATGCCTGTCCTTCACCTGCTTTCCTAATTCTGAAGGATACATGGGACACCTGTTTCACAGATGGCAGGCCTCAGGTCTTATCAGCCAGTTGCAGGAGTTACCAGAGGCAGGAGGCTTGAACATCAGTTCTACTCTCAACTGTGCAGGTTTCAATGCTACCTACACCCATCACTTGAGTGTTGCTACATGACCATCTTCCAGAAGTGGGGTCAACAAATGTGACTGAAACTCTGCCGTGTGTTGTCCTTTCCTCTCTCTCTGTAGGGAGAAAAAGCACAAGGCAGGAACCTGAGGTGCTCACCTCTGCAGGACACATGTGCAATGCAGCACCATGGAACTGAGCTGAGCTGAGCTACATCAAAGGGTATTTACACAGCTTCATCCACTGTGGAACCACTTGATGCCTTGACATTTAAAACTCACATCAAACATTACATGCTCTTTAATCTTCATCTTCTAAGCAGAACGGAAAGCAGGAAGGAAACAACAGCAGAAATGCTGAGAAGTAAAAGAAGTTTTCCTTATACTTTGGTAACTCTGGGATTGGACTCTTGTTTTGAGGCAGGGACCAGTGGATGCACACAAACTAAGCTGGGCACTCACAGTGCTTTGCTGGCTTCTGCATGTGTACAAAAATGTGAAAAAGAAGGAAAAGTAGCCATGAAAATTTAAGTGGCCATGCATGTTCCTTGTCATGTCCCTCTTTCATAGAGATTTAGTCCATTCTCAGACAGCTTCTGGAATTATGAACTGAGTTAATGTTTAAATGCTCTGCAGGTTCTGTGGAAAAAATGAGGGTTTTTTTCTTGAAAAATAATCCACAGCCCACACAGTGTTGCTTCTAACAAAAAGATACAGTTTAAAAATCATAATGGAAACAAAGTTAACAGGAAGGTGCCCCTTCAAAAAGGAGCAAACATTTGTCATTTTCTTCATGCTACAGCAAGTGCCATATGACAACTCAGAGGACAGCTGTCCTACTCCTTTGTGTTTATGAGGAGTTGTCCCCCATCCTGCCATCAGATCTTGCTGCATATGGGCAGGTGTCAGGTTTACACAGTGGCTCAGCTGTAAACAAAGCCTGTCCAGCTGAACCACATAACATACAGAGGTTATGTTCAATGATGCCTTGACTTCTTCATCCATGCTTCCTGCCTAGTTCTGACACAAGCGGGCCCATGGTAGCCAGGAGGGGTAGGAGATGTCAGATGGGCACTGAAGTCAGTGTGTGACTGGCAAAGCTTTCTAAACTAAAAAGACTACCTTGGTACGTCACTGCAATTTCCCACCAACAAATGTCAGATCAGAGGAGACAGACTCCCTCAGATGCTAAATGCTGCAGGGACCTCATGATCTATGGACATATTCCTTGTAGTTTACAATCTTCATGTTTGGCTACTATTTCATGCTTCCTTGACTGATGGCGCCAATGCAGAGGCTGGCCAGGGTGAGATATTTACACTATGACAGCTATTGATATTTACCTCTTGTTCTGTACGTGCCAGAGGACATACAGAGCTCTCCCTGACTGACCTTAAAGAAAGGCTGCCAGCCACAGTAGAGTAGAATGTTATGGCTGCCTTATCCTTCCTTCCTGGTAGGGTGTTGACCTCTAAGGTGCAATGGGAGGTGTTCCTGCCGATGGCAGGGGGTTTGGAACTGGATGATCTTTAAAGTCCCTTCCAACCCAAACCATTCTATGATTCGATGAAAATGATTTAGATTATTAAGACTGAAATATTATTTCAAGCTGCAGTTCTGATACCATTTTTTAAATTGGGGGAAAAAAAATCAGCCATTGCATCTGGTCCTTCGATAAAAATGAAACCTTGGAACAAATGAGATCAGCGTAAGGCGTCTGCATTCCTAATGTGCAACCAAGCCTTTGAGTCTATTTGCTGTATATTTACATGTGAGTACCTACCCAGAATGACAATCCATTACTTTCACAGACTTTTTTATGCACAGCCTCCCCATTCAGGAAAACCATGCCTAGGGAACCCAATGAAGCAAGTGCCACTCCTGGATACGGGTGCTTTCCTGAATTTGAAGAATTTTTTACTGTGTAGACCCAACTCTACAATACTGTACCTGCCAAGGCACCAGAAGATATGTAGGGAACTGTGTACTGGAAAATTTTATTAAACATATCAGCGATGCTTCTAGACAGTATCTTTCTGTTCATTTGCTTTGTTCAAGGGCACCTCTAAAGACACATCTGAGTCCCTAATGAACCATGATGACTTCCAGATTAACAAACTCAGGATTTCAGTAGTCACAGGAAAAAGAAAACTCATGAAAATCCAGATGATTCCAGTCCCATCAATTTTGAGTGTCTTTAATTTTTTAATTTTAGACACATTGAATTTTTGAGTTCCATGCCAGAGTATTTTGACTAGTTTTTAACAACAGGCATATAAATGAGGAGTGCAAGAAAGTCTTCTTACCTCACAAAACATAGGCAACTTTTTGGCAAAATCCACCACTCTTGTAATCGCTGGTGTGATAATTTTTGTAAACTGGCTGAAGGCTTCTAAATCCACTTTCCCACCTTCTGGGGCATTAACTATTGGTGCCTGCCCAATATCTTCTGGCTAAGGATATAAACAAAGATATTTAAAGGAGCAATCTGTCTTAGAGCAACTGTTTTATACTCTAAAAAAGTCCTGCTCGGTGACTGAAGATATGCTAAAATACAAAGCAACACTATTTGCTTTATAAGTAAAGTCCATTACATCACAAAATGAGAATTTGTTTGAAAGGCATTTGTGAAAGAGGTGACTGCACAGAGAAATGGGTGACTGGTATGCCGCTACCCATCCTTTGTGGGCAGCTGGACTGTTGTGCACACACTGTTTCTTCCTTGTGTCTGTATCTGTGTATTTTATGGGTGAGCACATGCATCTTTTGCTTAAAAACATAGGCATGTTTTTCCTTACAGGTGCCGAAAGCTCTCAAGTTTCTCTAAAAGCAAAGAGAGTTGAGGAGATGTTACCCCCGAGAAGATGCTGCAAGCTTTGCAGAATTAGGCTCTTTCACCTACTCAAAGCTCTGAAAGTCTCCCTTGACCAGATTGCCAGATATCACAGGGCCCCCCCACAGGCAATTGCCAAGGCCAGTTTCCAGAAAGCTAAAATAACTTACGTGCAAGGCTAAAACAATTTATGAGCAAGAACCAGCTAACCTAAAGGTGGCCTGGGTAATGTGAATAGAATTTGAACTCATCTGGGTAAAATTTTGGTTGAAAACCGCCTGTTGCATGACTTCAGCTCAAGGCTTCTCCAAATGGGAAAAAAACATATTTTGAGGATTTCAATAGGGATATAGAATGAAATAGTTTCAAGGAGAATCTGTAATGAGTGTTTTTTTATTCTGACTGCATTTGAACTTGTTCATCTGGTTTTTATGCAGCTGGTCAATGTTACCATGTATTTTAAAAACAGGCGTATCAAAGCTGTTCTGTTTAAGTGTGGCTTTGCAATTACAAAAGATCTACCAACCACTGAGCAGAGGTTTCATTCTGTTCACAGTAAAAGCTTGATAAAATCCAGAGAAGGAGACCTTTAGGACTGATGGGACTCTGACATTTACATAAGACACTTAAACAGGGGAGCTGCTGAAAGTGCTGTCTTGTAATAAAAACTTGTGTTCAACCACTTTTTTAAAGAAACACATCATAAAAGATCCTTCCACAGCTCTGTCACCAATGTGAATCCAAATCTAACTTCTTAAAAGAAAAAACTCAGCAATGTGTTAATAAAGCAAGCATCAATTGTAAAGGAACAATGAAGAGGACTGGGCTTAATTATCTGACGGTTTCTACTAAAAAACTCAAATAAACTAATTTCTAGACTCTCTCTCTCTCTTAATCTTGGGTAGCTAAACCACATTGTCTGTGTGCTCGTGATAAACAACCTTCATCACTTCAAGCAAAAAGACCAAATGCTTAAACCCACGCGAACCATTGTTATGGAGAAAAAGAAAGAGCACAGCATTTTCTTGGGAAAGGCAAAAGAAGTCAGGAGAGCCAGCTAAAGCTAACACTGGAGGGGAGCCCTTGCCACCTAACTCAACAGGAGAAGAGGTCCGGACCTCAGTGAAGTTCCTGTTGTCAAAGAACCAACCTCAGCTGCTTAAGGACAGAGCCATAGCTCCTGGGGCAGGCTGTCATCTTCTCCTGCTCTTCAACAGCTCATTCCCAGCCCCAGCCTCGAGCTCCCCAGGCCTTATCCCAAACCAGGTGACACTCAAAGAGCAGCACTCCTGTCTAAGCAACCAAAAGTACTACTGCAGCTGCTTCTTGATCTGCTCAAACCAGCACCGCAAACCTTGCTCTGCAACACCCCTGGAAAATTCTCTCTTGCTTCCTGCCAGTGACAACTGGCTGTGGTTTCCTGACTGTAGAGTACTATGAACACAAGCCATTCATATAGAAATTTAGATGGTGTCACTAGAATTAAAAAAATCCCAACATTATAAAAGAGATCAGCTGCTTTGAATACATGATTTTTCTCAGCAATTCAACAGTGAGTTGAAATTCCCATGGTGAATTACGCAGTAGGAGCCTAGGCTTGCAAAAAGATGAGTGTGCTCTATCTGATTTGGTATATGTAGACTGTTAAAGACCCCTGTGTATTCCTGAAATGCAGTCTATAACCCCTCTTTTTTGCTCTATAAGCATTTTGCATTCTGCACTTATTTCCTTTAAAAATCAATTTAGAAAAATCAAATAAATCCTTTTTTAAGGCTGAGCATCACAAATCACCATTTATTTTCTGATCCTGAGTTATAGGATGAAAATGTAAGTTGTTTTGTAGGCTGAAATCCCAATGGTGTAGTGTATGTATCATCCTGTTCTCACTGAAATTAATTTTCTTTGCCTAATTTATTTTCATTAATGTATTCACCATTAACCAAAAGAGGCAAAACCCATGAGTTTTTTACAAAAAATACCAGCTTTCATCTAGAACTTATATTGTTTTAACACTTTTAATGTTTTATGGTAGTTCCTAATAAAGACAACTATCCCTAGATAGAATATACTGAAAAAGATACAGTATGCATTATAGACTGCTTCTGTTCTTAATTGGGAGTGAAACAATTTTTCAACTTTTTTTTATCATAGCACAATAAAAGTATCCAGCTGAGTAAGCCTTAACATAGCAACATGCTCTTTATCTTTTGAAATACATGGTCTGATCAAACACTGAGGTTCAGGCATGAAAAAGGAAGTAATAACTACTTTAAAATCATTCTTTTCCCATAAACATCAATACACTGGCAGATAAAATCTCTTTGGCGTTGCGATGCTGGGAAGGCAGAAGAAAGAACAGAATGTGGCTCCAAGAGGCAGCGTACAAGGCTACAGCCCTTACCAGAAATTTCCTTTTCTGCTTCCAGTGGCTTCCTTGTGCATTGGTGGCCACATGTGCTTCAGTAACAATTTTGATGAGCTCCCATTCCTCATCCGTTGGCTCTGGTTTGTGCCCAATGGTTTTCTGCAGCTCTTCCCGACGTCTCTTCTCTCGATTTTCTTCTATCAGCTTCCTCTTTGCCAACCTCTTGCTGTCATCCAACACCACTAGCAGGGGAAAAAGCATACCAAAATGGCAGGAAGCTCTTAAGGCTGTCAGAACTTTGGTCTTTTCTGTGCCTGAGGTACCATTTGGTTACAAACACCTTAACTAGTCAGTAAGGAAGCACCTTGACAAGACCCACAGTTGAGACAGTTCTCTTATTTCTCCCTTCAAACTTCATATTCTCAGAAGCCTGGATAGCAAAGAATGACTTACCATCCTGGTAATGCTTTGTATACTGCCATTGCCCTCAGGGTATTCCACCAGTAAAACTAAAATGTAAAACTCTGTGAGGTGTCAAAGTGCTCCTATAACAGACTTGGAGTAATCCACGCTGGGAAAGATGCACCTCTGTTTTCTTTAAAGTTGTACTAGCACACTCACACTCACTGCTCTGAAGTGCAGAACATTTCCTTGGAAGCCAGCAGAAGGTAACATGGATTGAAGAAAGTGGGAGCAGTTATTCACAGAAGGCTCATCTGCCTGAAGCATGACAGAATCAGATCAACCTGCCTTTGGCTCCTTCCCTAATGCCCACAAGTGGCTACATGGTGTTCCTTTAGAGTCCTATTAGTTCCAGTGACTCCAGATACACAGGCCCCAGGGCTGCTCTGCTCACCACTTCACTGGTATCCAGCCCCTCTCCTGAAGGTCTATCTGGCCACAATGAAATTGTCTCCTTTATTCTATTTCCCTCTAGACAGAAGGCACTCTTATACATTACATTAAAAATGAAAATACTAAGTTAGACAAATTTTCTGTTGTTTACTGGGCCTGTTTTCCTGTCACTTCTTCTGCAAAGGAGTGTACTGGCGACAACCATGAAGACACAAGGGGATTTATGTGACTTCTGGGGGTTTTACGTGACTTCCTCTCATTTGTAGTAATTGAAGTTATTGGTGTAAATCCCTGTGCAACAGGAGGAAAAGCAGACCCCTAAGGGTTAATCTTACAGCCATATTTTCTAGTTCTTTAGAATTAGAGTCAAAATCTTTGCAGCAGATAACTTCTTCAGGGCTAAAAATAAAACAAACAACTGCAGGATGACTCATACAATGACATTCAATTTCACATCCTCCAGAATTTTCTAAACAAGATGTTTTTATCTCAAGCAAAGTGTCCATCCAGATGCATTTCTCCCTCCTCTCCTCAAAAGAGTGAACATTCCTACTGTTACTCAGCTTGGTAAGGCCAGGAGAAGGTGCAGCCTGATGAAGGATAAACAAAAAATTACAGCCCTGTGAAAGTGGCTTAATGCAGTGAGTGCAATTCCCTGGTACAAGTTATTAAAACCAGAAAAGTGCTGGCAGTTCTACTTTACTTTAACAAGCTTCATCAATCAACATACTTTAGGCAAACACAGACACAGAAAAAAAAGAGAGAAAAGAAAGAAAGCCGGGAAAATATACTTACAATCTGTTGCCATGCCAACAAAGATACATTTTTTGAAGCGACATTCCTGGCACTGATTTCTTGTTACTTTGTCTATCACACATTTTCCTTCATATTTACAGGAATAGGTTGGATGGAGGTTCTTCTGAATGGTTCTTCTAAAAAAACCCTAAGTGCAAGAAATAAATACATTGGAAAACATTAGCACTGGGCAATTTTTAAAAATTGGAAGATGCTTTGGTTTGCTAGGCAGGTACCTAAGGATGCAAGATAATACACTTCATTCCCTGAAACTCTCAAAGCTCTCAAACCAGTTTCATAGTGTGTGGCATTTTTCTTGATTTTCCTTAAAAGTTAAAAACACATAGATTTCTTAGGTAAGTAAAGGCGCAAGTAATGCTGTCTTGAGGCACAAATACTGTATACATGTCTGCTTGTAGTCTTATGTTTTACTGTGTTAAATTTTTTTTGTACACTAAGTATTTTATTTTGAGCCTCTTTCCAAACTCTGTAATCATTTTGAAGGATATTAAAAGGCATACATACAGTTTAATTAAAGAGCAGCTTCTGCAAATAGTAAGAATGATGGTGTGTTTGTGCTATTGAAGGATTGAGGACAAACAGTTCTATTCCTTTCTTTCCATAAAAGCTGAATAACCAACCAACAAACAACCAAATCTGGGCAAAACGAAGATTTTGCAAATACAGTGTACTCAATCTTTGAGTCTGGTTCTAAACAGTGGATCCCTAATTTATAAATTATTTCTAAGAAGCAGATTAATTTGTATTTAGCACAGAATTTCAAAAGTCCCATCACCACCAAAGATTTCTCTCTATATCCATCTATCTATCTATCTATCTATCTATCTATCTATCTATCTATCTATCTATCTATCTAATTTATCATAATACAGATCTATATTGCAAATTTAAACAGATCCTAAGACCATATGAATTAATGCAACTCCACTGAATTCACTCATTTATACACACCCCATAAAGCCTCACTGTAGGTAAAGAAATCAGATAAAATTTGTTTCTGAACATTATGGACATAATCCTGGCATTAATTTCAACATGACCTTTCTCACTGACTTTTGCAAGGGCTGGATAAACTCCTCAAGATATGAACAAGATAGGCTGTAAAGCAAGAAATTTAGACTTCACTGAAATTTCAAGTTTCATCATCGTTTGAAACCATCTACATTCAGCAATGCAGCTTGGGATCACCTTGACACAGAGAATGCACTGACATCCTGGTCCTGTTTGACTGAGGCTGCTAAGAATGGCTTTGGTTTCAGTCAAAACAATGGCAAAATTCATGTGAGATTTTACCTTATGAATAGTCTCTTCAGCTGGGATTTTATCTAATGAATAGTCTCTTCACTTCAGTAGGCGAAAGGTCTGTTTTTAAATCATGTTAAATAACACCCAGTAAAATCTTACAGCAGTGCGCAATTTCTTTTAACACAGAATGTTGAATTAACATGTACAGATAAGTCTGTATTTCAGCTTGTACTCCTAACTCCTGTGAAGACAATAAAGAGCCTTGTCCTCATTAGAGTTTTATCTTACAAGATTCAGCTTGAGCTAAGAGTACAACTCTTTCTTCCTTAATTACACTAAGATCTGAAATGTTAATTAAACTGAGTGGCATAAAGCCTGTGTGTGAACCTTTGCAAAACTGCAACTAGTTGTGTTGAGGTAAAATCCAGGAAATCATGGGCAAGATATCCTTATGTAGGGTTTGGAATAAATCTCAAACTCTCATCTACTGAACACCAGATGGTGTTTTTGGTTCTGTTCTCAACTCTGTGAAGAATTCCTAGAGACAGGATCTGCCTCTCTCCTCCCTGGAGACCTAAGATGGCTGTGGACAACCAGGGTCACCGGGTAATCAATACTTAGAGCACGAGATGGAAAAATCACTAATGAATTTCAGCAAGCAAGTTTCTGTTTTCCAAACCTTGCACAGGATTTAATGTAGCTGTAGCTTTATGATGGCAAGGCTCTCCATCACCTCTGTTGGCACAGCCCTTTTCACCTCCTCATTTCTTTGCATTTCCCAGAAACTTTTTGCAAAAAACCTTCTTTGTTCATCTCTAGATACAATGCGCTAAGGAAGCTGCTCTCTGTATCTGTCCAAACACTTCACCACAGAAGTGTTATTTTCATCAGTAAAAGAAAGCACATTGTATTGTAGGCAGTAACTCTTCTTAAACTCCTTTACTACGCAGTAGGAAAAAACCCCTCCTATATAGCAGCAGACGCAATGGATAAAGTCTGGAAAAACATTTCAGTGATGTCAGAACTCACTGTTCATTTATTTGTGTTTAAATTCCTCACAATTTACTCATCAAAAACCATGTATGAGGATGCTTTGTTCACAAAAGCACTTGCCAAAGCAAATCTTTGGCTGTCAGCCCTGATTATTCTTGTTACAAAACTAAAGTGACTTTGAGTGGAAGCAACTAGTAAATGACAAATTAATTGAAAATTTATTATATATTTTGTGTATTGTTAAAATATATAACTTTGCTGATAAATCATACAACTTGAAATGTGTATGCAGCTCCTCCAAGAAATTAATTACTTTTTGCAAATTGTTAGCTCAGTTCCTTGTGCACATAAGCATTATTTTAAATTGTACATCAGACAGAAGAACTGTATCTGAATATAAAGGCAGATTTTTATGCTATGTCTCTAAAACAGCTGGTAGGCATAAAAAGAACTACTTGAGTTGAAGTAACAAAAATCTTAGCAGGAAAGCTGGCAAGAGATACAGCTGTTCAGCTGGGAGCTAAGTATACTTCATAATGCCACAGTGCTGCTTACTTCCCATTATATCTGAATTAAGTTGTATCCATACATGTTATGTATTGTTATCATCTGGTATACAGGATGAAAATGTGTAAGAATCACTTGTGCAGCTCCACAGTCCTTTTTAAAGATACAAGGTTTTTTTTTCATACGCTGTATGTAATTGTATGTATAAAAACATTATGAATATTACCATGAATCTGCTATACATAGGATATTTAGGTCTCTATGTATTTCATAAATGTAACTTAGGGCAATGACATACAACCAAAGGAACTACTTCAACACAAGAGTTACTGTGATGAGGGGCTCTAAAGCCAATTCAAACCCAAAATCTCAGATCCAAATGTTCCAGACTTTGTGGATGAACAGAATGAGACTTTTGTGGCTTTGTCTCATGACACTGGTCCAAGACATGTGTGGTCCCATTCGTTTAGAAAAACAATATTTTTTTTATTTTCTGCAGGAAAGAATAGCTTTCTTACAGAATCTCAAGCTATTCAGGCAAATTCATGGCAGTGAAATCATGTAAGATGTGCCTGATCCTGTTATTCAATTTTTTTATTTACTTGCCCAAAGCAATCTCTTTTTAAATTTAATTTTGCATGTAGTCTTGGAGATGCATTTTAGGGCTGAAAGCACATTTCAATATGCTTAAGTTAAAGAAGTCAAAATCTTTTTGAAGCTATTTTAGTTGGGCGTGCTTCCCAAAGTAGTATGAGCATGTGAAAGGGATTTTGATTTTTGCCTCTTCACAGGGATGATGAGAGGCACTGGAACACTGCTAATCACTACAAACTCTTCATGGCCATAAGCAGAACCTCAGCTATTGCATAAACAGCTTCAGTGGAGTTGCTGGGAACATGCTGATGTACTCTGGCTTGAGAACATGACTAAAGAAACATTAAAAAATGGAAATTCAAAAGCTAACTGTTAAACAGCAACAACAACAATCTAAATTTCTTGTTTTCTTTTCAGAAGCAAACACGGCAAAAATCAACTATATTCCTTATGCATATGAAGAGCAGCAGCACAGCCAGATACGGCTTATCATCAGTACTGGATGTTCTTATTAGCTTCTAATCTGCCTTTATTTGATTTGACAGCACAGTTCAGGAAGTCTGTATAATGGAGGAGCTGGAGAGCTATTTCTGATTCCCACTTTCCCACCGTGCCATTTACCTTGCAACCTTCGCAAGTGATGCAGCGATAATGATATCCGGTGGCTTTGTCCCCACACACTACACACAGCTCATCCTTGTCTAAGTAACTGGGTATATACCCTGCAAAGAAAAAGAGGATGCGGCATGTAAAGTCCATATAAAACTATATGATACATTTATATAAAAAGATTGTATTAAAATCCACTGCAGATCTTGTCGACCAGTGCCATACTTCTGAACTCACTGAATTTCCTGAATAGAAGTTTGTATTGTGTTACAGATGTAATTAAACACAGTCTGTAAGATCTTCTACCCTTCAGACTGATTCAGTGTCTACTGGTCAAGAAGGAGAAGTTGGAACATGATTTCTCTCTCCTGAGTTAAATACTGCCTCAGAAAATATTCATTACTTCAAAAGATTTGATGCTAAATAATAAAATAGCAGTTAAAACATACGATATATTTCTGTTCTATATATCAGAAAAAACCTCAATATACTTGTACACTCAGATGAGACCCCAGGTTTCAGCATGACTGGGAGACTTGGTAGTAAGAAATATTTACTGACAGATGGTTTGTTTCAAAGCAGAGAGGTACTACCAACATACAGCCCAAGCTGTATTGATCACGCCTGACCCGGAGGTGTTCCACAGGAATACTTAACATAGCCTGAATTTAAAGCAAAATACGTGGACATTCAAATGTATGTGTGTGTGTGTGTGTACATGTATGTGTCGGAATGAAATTTTTGTCTTCTGAAGTGGTTTACCAGATCCAGCCAGTGAAAATATTCCTGCTGTGAAAAAAACTGACAATGCTTGGTTCTTTTTCCACAATGATATTTGTTTTGAAAACACAAACATATTTTCAGTTTGAGCAAAAAACAAAAACAATTCTGATGGCAAGCAAAAAGTAATTGTAACTACAGACAACTTTTAAACAGGATAAAATACAAACCTTTCCAAATCAATGTTTCCGTGACTCATGGACTTACGGTTTGGAACTTTACCTTCTGAAAAATCTCACTGTGAAAATGTATATAGAGATCTCAGATTCCCTTGGAGGGCAGAGAGGAAAGTGCACCTATTTGTATAGCTGTAACATTACTGGAGTGTAGTAAACATTTCACAGAATCCCACAATGGCTGAGGTTGGAAGTCACTTCTGGAGGTCAACTGCTCCAACACCCCTGCTCAGCACAAGGCCACCTACAGCCAGCTGTCCAGGACCATGCTCAGACAGCTTTTGAGTATTTCCAGGGATGGACACTCCACAACCTTTTTGGGCAATGTGTGCAAGTGCTCTGCTCTGTCACTTCAAAGTGAAAAGAAAATACTATTTTACTATTCTCAGAAGGAATTCCCTGTATTTCTACTTGGGCTCATTGCCTTTTGTTCTGTCGTTGGGAATGGAGAAGAGTCTGGCCCTGTCTTCTACAGTATGGGGGATCAGGTATTTACACACACTGATATGCCCCCTTGAGCCTTTCCTGCTCCAGCTTTCTCAGTTACTCTTCATAGAAGAGATGCTTCAGTTCATCATCTCTGTGGCCCTTTGCTGGGCTTGCTCCAGGATGTCTGTGTCTTTCTTGTATTGGGGAGCCCAGAACTGGACCCAACACTGCAGATGTGTTTCACTAGAGCTGAACAGAAGGGAAGGATCACATCCCTCAAGCTACTGGTGATGATTTTGCTAAAGCAGACCAGGATGCAATTTACCTCCCTTGCTTCAAGGACACATTACTGGCCTATAAGCAACTTGCTGCAGACCAGGAACCCCCAAGAACTGGCATGTTCCTGCCAGTTGGGATCCAGCCTGCACTGCTGTGTTTATTACTTCTCCCCTAGTGCAGAAATTGGCCTTTCCCTTTGATGAAGTTCAAGAGATTCCACTCATCCCATTTTTCTAGCCTGCCTAGGTTGCTCTGAATGGCAGCACATCTGTGTGGTGTTCCAGCTGCTCCTCCTGGTTCTGCATCAACTGCCAGCTGTCTGAGTGAAATTTATGAGTGCAGTGAAGGAGAGCCCTTTGTAACACTACCCCCTGCCACTGGCTTGCTGAACCCATCTGTAGCACCACACATGAGGCCAGACATGAAGCTTGCTGTCTTTATGCAGCCCTCACAGCAGTATGGGTTGGTACAGCTTGGGGACTTGGGACACCCATCACTTGGAGGACAACCAGCAGCAAGACTCAGGGCAGCAGAAGGCTGCTGGAGGATGCTGCAAGAGGGGTGGCCATCATCCTCCTGCAACTAACATGCCAGAGGGTCTGCTCAGTAACAGACAGTTTAAAATAAAGTGCCTTCCTAAGGCTATGCTTCCAAAGGTTCCCCAGAAAGGAAAGCCCAAATCAGAGACGAAACACTTAAAGTCAACTGAACTTAAAATGCTTAAACTTTATGGAGGCTGGTGAGTAAATCAGAAGAAAGTAAGGAAAGCAGAAAGTATTTGTATGGCCTAGTTTGAGTGTAATTATGAGAATCTCAAATTATAGAGGAACATATATTCCTCTTCTCTAAAACAAGGAAGCAGTAGTACTTGGAAGCCATGCCTGGATATGGGCATCTCAGGTCTGCCAGTATTCCTACTGACATCTGAAAGGGGAGAGGGGGAATGAGCTGAGGTCTTAATGTTGTATCCAGCCAGCCTACAAGACAGCAGAAGACCAGATTTATGTTTAGGCTATATTTCTCCATGATGAACAAATTATGCTTGGATAGACTGGTGGCCATGTGACATTGAGGGATGAGAGACAGCAGGGTTTCAAGTCTAATTAATCACTGACTCCTAACAGACACTATGCCAGTGGGGAATTAGCAGAGGCTATTATCTCCATCCTGCCCCCACTTTGCTCAAACCTGCCTCTGCACATGCAACACATACACCACATAGAGCTGATAGAGCGGGCAGAAGATGCAGCAAAGGGATGCAGAATTTTCCTCTAAATTTCTCATAAAGATCAATGGCTTCTTGTTATTGCTGGTTGCTGCTATTCATGAAATAAAGACTTTGCAGAGCATAAAGTACGTCCTCTAAAATTCCTGGTTAGCTTCCTCAAGAATTGCTTTCGAATTAAATGCCTTGGTATTTCATTATTATACAAACTGCTTAGTGCTGCTCATGTAATGGCAACTTGTTCTACTGGAGGAGCAGGAGACCACTTGTCTAAACCGCTTCCTTAAATATATACAGTAGGTCATGCATATGACCACTGCTGTTCATCTCCTTCCTGGAGTTTCATGATCTTATCCAATGTAGGAAACAGTTTCCAACCCGGCAGAAGACACAATCTCCTACAGGGACTCTTAGTAAGATATTAAAAATGGCATCCTTACATACAACCACATTCCCAATTTTCTCACATCAGAAGCATTAAGTGCCACCTACTTAAGCTACCTAAACATTATGTTCAGTACTTCCGCAGGACTGAGCCTATGTCACAAGGGAAGTACACTCTTAGAGCTCTTCTAGGGATTCAACAGGAAACAAGAATAGAAAAATCTTATCCCAAGAAATCATTCGCAACAAAAGTGTGTAATACACGTATCTTTTCTTTCTATTACAGTTTTCTATATTTTTAAACTTCTTCCAAGAGCTAATGGGGTCAGAAACATCTAGAGTGGGAAAATTGGACCTTCGGTAGTATTTTTAAAAGATATAATTCAGACAGATATCGCTGCAAAAGGATTTACATTCAGTTCTGACAAACATTAATGTCCACTCTAAGTAATCTCTAGTAGTTGCAAATATCCTGTATGACCTCTGTATAAATTCAATACAATTTCATTTGAAAGACATGCAGATAAACAGACTCAGTACATTTTTTCTGCTTCTCAGAGTTAGAAACAGCATTAGCAGGAAGAAATTCAACACTTGTTTTCCTAAACATGGTACCAGCATGGAAGAAATGAATACTGCAGTGGAGATTCTTGGGGAAGCCATGGATGGCAGCAGAGTTGTCTGTTAGATGTTTTGAGGAAGGAGCAGAGCAACAGACTTGCCTCACTCTTTGCACCACTATTAGTAACTTGTCTTTCGTACCAACAAGTGCTTTTGCTTCATGTATGTGTAAAAACACTGAAGCAAAAATAAAAACGCCTATGTGGAAAAGTAGATGCTGTCTGGACAGAGTAACTCAAGTGCTCTCTTACTGGAGAAGAATGTCTGATAAATCTCATGGGAATATCAGGTAGGTTCCTATTTCAGGTACTCATAATTTACCTTTTATTTCTTGGTCAAAACTTTTAAAGTAAATAGCTAAGAGGAACTGTTCAAGAGCAACACCAGCCTCACCAAATTGTACAAAAACAGCCAATATTGTTCCTTGTTGTTTCCAGTCTCTACTGTATTCAGCATTCTCATGGACTGTCATTTGTTGCATCCTGTACGATCCTCCAAGTTAATTATCTTTCAAGCATGACTTGACATTGTTTATCCCAATGCCCACCTTGGATCTTTGTTTTGAGTGGAGAATAATAGTGAATGACCTTGATCTACCATGTCTGCTGTTTCCTCTGCAGCCTAAAGTAACACCTTTGGTCCCCAGACTCCCACCTGCCAGTCTGCCTAATCTTACTGTCTTGGCAAGGCTAAGCACACAGAAGGACCAGTTGCCCCTCTCTAGAAGAATATGTCATATAATCCATTATAGCCAATCTTGAGAGCAATTTTAATCCCAACTGTAGCTTTGTAGAGGTATGGAAGGAAACAATTCCCTTCAACAGGAAAGTGCACAATAAGTCTGCCCCAAGCAGCCATAAGGACAGAAGGAGATCTGCTAACCTATGCAGTCACCTGAGGTACTCCTTCATTAATACTGTATGCATGCACTCTTGAATTACCACTTGCAGCAATGATGCCTTAAAGCAGCATATATGGCCCTGCACAGTGTAACGGGATGGAGAGACACAAATGAAGACACTCAGTGGCTATTCGTCCATGCAACAAGGCAAAGGAAAACTATTTCAATTATAACAAACTCTTAAAAATCATAGTGTTTCTTTTTCCTCTGTACCTGGTACACATTAACAACAACAACAAAAAAAGCATATTTTGAGAAAAGTAAAGAACCAGTTTCAGGTTTCTTAAAGTATCATTGCACATACTTTATATCTCCAGGTCTGTACAGATAATGTGATATTCACCTAGGGAATTAATCCACACCTTAAAAAAGTTGTAGAACCAAATGGTATTTGACTACCAAACAGGGATATGAGTAACACTGATGCAAACAAATTATGCCTGTCTACCAGATGTTCATTATTAGCTTGTCCTAATCCACCATAGATTTATAGCTTGCAGGCAGAAAATGCTAATTTTTGCTATTGCAGAAGGACACTTACATTTCAAGACCATAATTCAGTATTTTAATTTTCACTGTACACTGGCAGAGTCATGTATTAAATATATTCCCTGAAATCTTTCTTTCCCCCATCTGGTATGGTTTGCATGACTAGAGACCACCACTAAAATGAGGAGTTAGGACTTACCAGTAAGCTGGTATTCACTTACTAGACACTGCAGTATTAAAATGAAAAAGATGAAATTAATTACTACCTTGAGAATCCCCAACTCTATTAAAACTGAAATGTAAATTTGTACTCCTGTTCTACTGCTTTCATAGTCACCTTGAACTCTTTACAAATTATAAAAAATTACAAGGACCAGCCATACATCATCCTTAACTTGTGCAGAAAAAGCTTAAATGGAGTGTTTGTTGGTGAAGGCATAGAGCCAAGAGAGAAAAAGCATACTCCATTCTTATTGTGCTATTATCAACATTGATCTGAAAGGCTGGACTGATACATTGATCCTTGTTTCCCACTTTCTTTAAATTACTCCTACTGAGAAAAATAGCTTATTTCTCCTTCAAGCTTGGAAGCACTGAGAATATTGGTGAACAGCTTCACGCTTTTCTTGTTAGCTAACTGGTTTGCTTGTCCTCAATTTTGACCTTTGTTGACATTCTTTGATCTATGAAATTACTAAAATACTCCATAAAATTTGGCAAAAGATTCTACAAAGATAGAACCTGAAACATTTTATAGTCCTTTTTCTCTCAACGATTTTTCAGTGTATTCGCTCTGTTCCTTAGGCTGAGTCAGAAATCTTATCAACAACAGTGCTTTTGCAGAGAATGTGCTGAAAACATTTTAGCCCAAACTGTGCTATCACTTAAACTTCTGCAATCAGTACTGAACCTCCAGCCATTAACAACTACAGCTACAAAACACACCATTTTAAGAGTCAGATCACGCCATTTCCCTATCCCTCAAATTATTTAAATGTTTTTAGAGACAATAGCTTAGTACTGCAAGAAAGTTATTTATTTAGAAATCTAAGCCTCACTGAACAAAGCAAAGTGTAACTTACTTCACTTTCTCATCCTTCATCTGGTTGTGGAAAGGTTACAATATAAGAGATGAAAACACATTTTTCCATTGACTTTTTATTATGAAAGAAACATAACTCCAAATGTATAATGATTTATGCAATGGATTAGGCAATTTTTCTTAGTGCTATTTCTTTAGAGGGGTGGTCAAGAGCAAAATTAGCATTTTTCAGCCTTGAATAATCATTAACGTACTGGGAGCTGCTCTGCTGCAAAGACCGGGATGACAAATTCTCAGTGTTTCTGTAAAATGATTATATCCACACACACTCCCCTGCACTGATGAGATGACATTTTGGCATAAGCTTCATGTTACTTTTTCTTAGCTGTTTAGAAAGTGCCCTAATGTCTTCACACTGCTGAGAACTCAGTTTGGACTAGCTCAGTTGCATACTCTAGTACTCACACAGGATGTATTCTCAGCTGCACGTTAATTGCCAGACAAACTATAAAGGCAAATAATTATGGCAAATACAATTATAAAAATAACAGTAACAACAACTTTCAAAGCCCTGTTCTCCCACCATACCGAGGGCCCTTCAAGAGACGGCATTAACCTCACCAGTATCTCACTGGTATCTGGGAAGCAAGGTGAGCTGCAGGGATGAGGAGCCAGCTCTGCTACAGCCTAAACTCAAGAATTACCCCCTGCAAACCCTTGGTTGGGGGGCAGCCTCTGCTTACTGCTCTCCGTCCCCACAGAATTTGAAGTTAAAGCCTAACCTCATAGACACCTGTGGACATCTTTCATTAACCTTGTCCAGGAAATTCCTGTGCAAAGGAAAGTGAAAGCCAACTCTCATCCCAGTTTTAACTTTGCAGACATTTCTCCTGTGTTGTCCAAATGTCCAAAACACTGTGCAGACACTAAGTGTGGGGAGACTGAGGTTTCTGGACTCCTGTATATATTTCTTTTGTACCTTCCTAACTGCATTATCTCCTCCCTGTCACCGGGTACCCCTCCTCACAGCATAGGTGGTGTGAGGAGATCCAGAGACATTTTTGCCTGTCTTCTCAGCCTCTGCACAAGGGCAGGGGGGCACAGGCTCCCCCAGAGCATCACCCATCCAGCATGAAGTGCTGCAAGCTCACCATGGCTGGCAGCACTGTATGAGGGGGAAAATATTCCAGTTTAAGCTCTCTGGGACAAAACTGAGAACAACACCATGTTCTCACAATGATGAGCCCTGTTCTGCTTATCAGATTTCACAGCATTATGCAGAAAACAAAGTGTATCCAGCTGCCTGCTTCCTAGGGCAGGATCAGGTCCGAAAGGGCTTCCTTAATAAAACAGTAAGCTCTTGCACAAATGTTGTGCTGTCACCTTTTAACAGCGTACACCTGAGCACAAAAGGTAATGGAACAACAAGCAGATGCAAAGCTAAACCCACATCTCCACCTCTTGATTTTCTGGACTACAATTATTTTCTTTAAAAGTTAATTCTTTCATCAGAATTTCTGACAGATAGTCAGGAAATAATAGTTTTTAATGTACTGCAATAACTGAAACAGCTTTCTTATATTTAGAATAACTGGCTATGCTTTATAATTGCTTATTTTGTTTTCCCTTAGTGACACATTGCTGGGGTCTTTGGTTCTTGTTTTTCAAGTTATTTTCTGAATTCTTTCAAAGTGACATAAAAATAGAGAAATAATTAAATACCCTTTCATAAATTATAAGCTTTTCAGCATTAAGAATGTTGATTTCTTTTTCTTCCCAGAGGGAAAACAAGACTTTAACCATTTAGTAACTAGCAAGAGTTCTGACAGGAAGAGTCCATGTGCTACTGTAAAGTACAATCTGATTTGAACAGCACATTATTGAGATTATGACAAATTTTAGGGGACTAACAAAAATACCAACTGCAACAATCAAGACTCCTCACGAACACCTGTTAAGGGACTTAATTTTGTTTTAATGGGCTATTACCAAGGCTTCTCTAACAAACTCACTCGCTCCCCCAATCAATTCTGGATCAATATGGACACACATGCCCCGTGAAAAGCCTTCTGTTCTTAGGACAGGATTAAGATTCGTTAATTTTACGATAGCTTCCTTAAAAGATGGAAAATAAAAAAAAAAAAAAAGAAGAAGAAAAGAGAAGATGCACATGTTCCATGCAGTTTAAACCTCTTCTGCTTAACAAATTCAACATTTGCATAGGTTTGACAGAAGGGAGGCCACTTTTTATTGATTATCACAGTAATAAGGCTCTAAAGAATCCCAAAACACATTGCTCAATCTCTGTGAATGATCAATTAAAAGCTTGCTCGAGAGTCGGCTTCCACTGCAATTCACAGCCGTTTCTTAGTGAAATTGAGGTGGTAGAAAACAAGGGCAGACAAGAAGTTTTTAAAAACAACTCTGTATTCTTTCAAACAAACAAGTACAAAAACTTTACACAGGGCAGATGTCGGGGGTCTGAGTACTGAAATAAAGCTCTGATCTAGGTGTATCAATTATTATTTATAACCTCTAACATTATGAAAAATGTATTCCTTCAGTGACTTTGCAACAACAAGTTTTTATTTTTTCTAAGTTAATCCTGAGATAAACTTTTTCTTTAACCAAAAATAAGGCATGGGAAAAGTCTGCAAAGGCTATGAATTCATTAATTAAAAGCCAACAGCAGATAAATAGCCTTAAAAAGCATTAAAAATATTGCAAAACACAAAAACATGCATTATCCACAACCACATTTAGCCTAAAATTTGATCATGTTTTTACAGCTTCCAAGAAGGATTTTAAAAATCATTTTCTTATGAAATATGATGCTGTTCAAAGTATAAAATTAAGACATTTTTCTATCATACAGATTTATTGCTTCAAGGGTTAACGAATATTTTTTGCCCAAAGGAAAATATTTCAGTTTTCCATGTAGTTAATAAGATTAAACAGTCTACTTTTCACTACAAAGATACTTCAAAAGTATCTTTGCTTTCTTTATCTCTCTAGATACATCAGATTCATCTGGATTTTGGAAAATTGCATAGAGAAAATCTGGTCTTATCAGAAAAGAACATTATTTTGGTATAACATACTGTTTATTTTTCTTCTTTAATAATTTAATAATTTTAAAGAAACACAGAGAATGTACACTTTGTATGCATCAGTTCAGTTGTCTGAGTTCAAAACAAACAACACTGAAAACGTTTCCGAATGTTTGTTGGTATTTTGGGCTCTTTTAAAATCTCCTTTGCTTACTTGAAAGCAAAAGAATAAATTCTTAAAATCAGCAATGATTTAACCCTGAGGGACCAGACATTGCACATGTCTCATAAACATATTGATTTGGATTTGCAATCTTTTGGATGCAAAGTCATCTTTCTTGCATAGATATATTCTTGAATTTTTAGTCTTTTTTGCTCTGCATAATCAAAAACTCATGGTTTTCACTTAGAAGATAGTAACTCAAACACAATCATTTTCCCATACATATTTACAGTCCTATTTTCAAAATCTTTTGCCTGAGTTGCTGAGCAAACAGAGTACACATTTACTGAAAACAAGGACTTACACAGTTTGTATATAATCAGAAACATGGCTTTAAGACGCAGAATATATAATGGAGACATTTCAGAAGAGAAACTTTCTTATCGAGCTCACTGGTGAATAGCAAAGGAACTTAACAGCCCAGGAAAGCAGAAAAAAAAGCAATATATTTGCAAATGTCTCTTATAGATTAAGAAAAAGTGCTTGGAAACCCTCGTCGCTCACCGAAAACCTTACAATCACCTAGCAACCTATGTTACTGCTGCTTTCAATTTTGAACAGGCAGCCTTCACATTCAAAGATGCATCTGAGCCAACTGATGCAACTGTAAGTTTAAAGCAAAACAAAAACAAAAACAGAGATAAATTTTTTTTTGTTATTTAAATAAAATGCCCCTACCTTTCTTCTGAGAGTACGATGGCGACTGCACTTGAGAAAAAGTAGGTTTTTCTTCTGTGAAAAATTCAGGTTGGTTGTACTGATTCAGGGCCATGTCCATGTCAGAGTACTCGCTTTTAAACACGTTTCCAGGGTAACTACAGGTATAAGGCTGATTCACCGCCCAGGCCTGTTCCATATATATGTTGTTACTGTGCAGGACCTGAGCATCACAACTGCTGTAACCCTGATTATCTTCGATATATGTGCAATAATCAGTGGACTGCATGTAGCAATTGCTACCAGCAGCTGGGTGCACTTCATATATTTCTTGCATACAGTAGTTCATTTTGTTAGCCTATCTCAGTACTTTACGTACACACACACATGCATACACACGCAGGCATGCATACACATGGATCGGGAGAGGAGCAATGAATATACGCCAACAAAGTCAACTGCAAAACAGCCCGTTTTACTTTGGATGTGCTAAAATCCTATTTATACTGGGACGGCTTGTGAACTCCCCTGCCAGTCAAACATATTGGGAAGCAGATTTATGACAGTCAAAGGTCTTAATCTGTGACTGTAAGTTAATTCCAAGGGAAGATGGCAGTCAGGTAGCAATGACCACCAGACAAAGAAGCGACATCCTGACAACCCTCCTGTTCCCCTGTTTGTCTGGAATAATCATTTTATAAACCATTTCCAGCCTTTTCCAATATGATTAGAAAATGATTACTAAGGCGAGGACACAGTTATGTCACTGCAGTTGTCAACTTAAGTGTGAAGAATTATAAAGACTGCTTAAGAACTCCCGGAGGGGATACGCTGAAAATCCTAAAATCAATAATCCTGTTTTTCAGCATTAAACCATAGAAAATCCAATAGTGCTGTGCTGATGACCCAAACAGTAGTCTAGTTTTACAAAATTTAGCAACTTAATCTGTCATCAGCTTTATTGATTTTGTTTTACAGAATTACATGCATGAATCTCCCCAGCCTACCACACGCACACAATCCTCCCCATTGCCTGGTAATGCATTTATGGGAAAGCGGCTTTTCTAAACTTCAGTGATTTCAAGAAGTAATTTCTATTGAGTTCAACAGGTGGGAAACTTCAAAATAATATAATCAGCAAAAAGAACACTGCTTAAATATTATCAATACGCTAATTGCTTTGCTATTCTGCTTTGTTATCTTTTCTGTTTCAGTAATGAAGTACTTTTAAAGAGCCTTTTTCTTGATAACAGAGCGAGGAAAGGTTTTTGCTCATTTTGGCTCACCTATGAACTATGAACAGTCAATGCGACTACAACAAAAACTGTATGATATCTTAATTGCTTAATGCACCCCAAACATCAATATGGTTAATATACCTTCTTTAATCAGCCATTCTTTTTTGATCTAAAACAATTAATTTATTTTTAACTTATATTAGCCACTATTTATTTTTTTACTAGGAAAAATGTGTTTTTTCTTTACAGCACAGCTAAGATATGGTAAAACTTGTGAAGTCAGTAACAAAATGGTACCTCTTTCTAATATCTCTTCTAATTATAAGAGAGCTGAATTATTACTGATTTCATAATGAGAGCTTTCTTATTTCACTCATTTTGAACTAAAGGACTGCCAAAATTACTGTGTAACTTGATCATTTTTCTTCTAGGATCTTAAGCATACATCTAACAATCTTGATGAGCATACTCTCAAATAGCCCTCAAAAGTTCAGTGCAATAGGTAAGAACTGGGCATGACAGATACATATTTTTCCCTATCCAATATTGGTTAATATTTCAGACTAATAAAAAGAGCCAACAGAGGAACATTTTCCCTTCCAACATACAACTGTAACTGACCTATCTAAATAAGCAGCATTGCCAGTTGATGTCTAATTAGTACCAAATTCAGGACAAGTCCTTCCAAGAATCAGAGAAGTTAAAATTCATGCTTGGTGTTCTTTTTCCCCCTCTAACTATAAAAGAAGCATCTTTAACATGCATTTCTTATTAACTTGCTCATAAAATAATAATACATTTGGTAAGTCAAACTGAACTCTATTGAGATTTGTGCTACTGAAGTCAAGTTGCCTCCAAAGTGAACTTATTATGCTAGAACTCTGAAAAACCTAACATTTTCTTTCGTCAAGAGCACTAACAGTTACTGAAATCCAACAGGTAAAACCCTAATGAACCCTCATTAATTTACCATAATCTAACTCAACAAATACCATTGTAAAATAATGTGTGAGAAAGCACACAATAAAAGTTAATTTTCATCTTGGTTCAGGCCCATCATCTAGATTTCACAAACAGTGAGTTTGTCTGTGATAAAAAGCACATCTCATGTAGGATCTGATTTTTCAATAATGGATGTTCAGCACTTCATAAAAATCGCCTGTGTTTCATTCAAGAAATTCTGCAATAGTTGTTTATACCAAAACCCCCAAACCATTCCCACTGAGGTGATGGGTTGGTAATACTGTATGTAACACATACAGCTTGCTGAGCTTACTTCTCCACACTCCCAATAAAATATTCCCAAGTACAGTACCTGGGTTGCTCATTTACCACAAAAAGATCCCCTGTACCGCCACCAGGAATTTCTGTAGTGCTCCCACAGAGGTGAGGCTGTGTTTTACAGGTTAGCAGAGCACAATATCTAGATACTTTTACACCACTTAGAAGAGCTTCGGAGAACTAGGCTTTAAATTCTTAGTGGGATTTTTTCCCATGTGGATTTGCTTTGCCATCAAAGTCAAAATTCCCACAAACCTTTTCTTCTCTTTTTTTTCACCCTCTGATTGAATTTAGGTTTGCTACTGAAAAACTAAACAGAATTGAAACCTTGTATAGACAGAGCTGTTCCAGCCAGGATGTCACCTGAGGAAATGGTATTTCAACAGCCTGCAACTTACTTTCTGTTCCAAAATAAATCCCTCAAACATTTCTTATTTTCTATTGCTATGTCAATAACACTTAGAAATGTGTCACATGTACTATTTTTGTCAAGAGTTACTTTCATACTGCAAGGAAGTTAAATTACATGAAACTGTGAGGGATGAGGAGAAAATCAAAAATGAATGAAAGACTTTTCCTACAAAGAACAAAGACGAACGCTGCCAGGGAATGTGGGTTCCTTACCTATGATATGCTAATATTAAAGAGATTTATAGCACTGCAGATTGTTGTTCCCTTGGAAACAAATCAGCTCAAAGAACACTGCAAATGTTTTAAAAAATGAAATATTCCGAAAATATTTTAATTTTAATCTTTTAGGGTCCAATCCTGTAGGTTCATTTAATGTACGCCTTTGAATTAAATTGTCTGATACAAGACAGTCAGACAGTGTCTTTACCAAAAGTCTGAAAGTGGAGTAGAATAATATTAACAGGTTTTTTTTGTTTTGTATTCCAATTGGAGTATTTGCGTCTTTACATCATGTCATGTTGAGCTCTCATTGCCTCCAGCAATGTAATATCACACTTGGAATTTTATTAGTTCACAAGTGTCTGATTATGTGAACACATGGAAGTTAATCACCATCACAATAAACTCTTCAATTCAAGCAAACAGGCCAGTAATAAAACAGAAATTTTGATACTGTAACAGCAGAGGATCAAAGCTTAAACCTCCCACAGTCTGAGATGTTTGTTCCTTGTTCTAAAAAAGGCAGAAATTATTTGTTGAACATGGGCCTGGAATGCCCCAAAGGTTTTTATATACTCACCCTGGTGTAAATTAGAAGTGTAGCGCAGTCAGTGATATTAACTGGGTAGGCTGAAATCAGGCCTAGAATGCCTGAAAAGGCGAGTCTGCCGAAGAGACCACCTTATGTTACACCATTCAGCTCTTCACTGACTCCTGTTTTACAAATTATGACTAAGACTTTTAATTACAAACAATGAAATACCGCCATTAAGATGCACCTCTCTTGTGACTTAGCTCAGTTACAAAACCCACCAAAATGAACCCACAGAAATGTTAAGGAAAGACAAAAATCCTGTGGGTGATCCTCTGGAAGCTACAGCCCAACCAACAGAGGTCTCCGACACAGAAAAAAGAAGTATCATTCAGTGCAATCCAATCTGCTGTGGTATATTACCTGCAAGAGTCCTATTCTCCTGACTTTTTCCAAACTGTGCACCCCTGGTCTAGAGTCCTGGGTACTGCAGTGCTGCAGATAGGGCCCCTGCACGCCGTTCTAAAAGATTCGGCAGTGTCGGTACGTGGGAGGCATGCAGAGCATTCGAATCAGTCAGGGCAGAGTTCCACTTCTAGAGGACCAAATGGAAGGATCTTATGTTGGTCGCTGTTCAGACTTCATGCACAAAGATGAATAAAAATGCAGTATTCAGTAAAAAAAGTTTGCACATTTAAACCTTGTAGTTTCAAGGATTAAATATACCATTCGGAACTCCTCACAGTTTTGCATGTTTGTATTATCAGCTCCTAGTTTTGTAATACAAATTTTTACACATTACAAAATAACTGTTATATCTCCTATTTATAGATTTTATTGTTGCCTGAATTGTCTCAGCCACCTCTGACGGTTTTGGGGGTAAAAAAAAAAGAAATTAGATCACTGCTTTTCTGAGGAAACACAAATCTGCACTTTCATAACATGGACCACATCCCAGACAGATCTTCTCATATCATAAGGAAAATATACTGAAAACTGTAACAGCTTTTGAGCAAAACTACTAATGTGGCTTTTACAACACACATAAGTTGTCAAATACAGCTATCTCAGTGCCCACACAATGAGTTACCATCTCTCTTTAATGTACATATTTGCACCACCTTATTCATTCACTTTATGCACTATGACCAAAGACTCAAAATAGTTCCTCAGAAGTATGACTATGCAAACTTACTGTTAGAGATTAAACTAAGAAAACCTCAAACATCAGAATCCAAAATGACAATAAGCATTTACAAGAACAGAAAATTAACTCTTCATTGTGTTTATCTTATTTTGAAAACTCTATTAGTGACTCATAAGGTAGGCAGGATTATGGAATTCTAGTGCTGAAAAGTCTTAACAGCCTTTGACAGTTCCTGGAGTATGTCTCAGTGGAAAATAAGACATTAAAAAATCATCATTTTGTCTCTGCTACATTTATTATAGCAGTTGAAAGAAAAAAAGCTAAGTCTTTCTGACATAAAATAATTTCTCTGGGTTTGCAACAGATGCAGCAAGATTCAAACTAGCTGCCCGTGGTACGAACCAGAGGAAAATCTTACTTAGACAACCACACACCTCTTTTCTCCACGTGTACCAAGTCAGTAATTTCTCTAAAACTGCTCCTCTCACAAAACCCACTGTACCTTGGTTATGACATGACACTAAATTTGTCTGTGACTCATAAAATGCCAGTGTGATGTGCCTTTTATTGAAATACTTCAGACTCATTAAACTGCTTGGATAACAAAGAATGTCATAGTTTATATTTAAATGTTCAGATTCACTACAATTCCAGTTATCCCTCAAAATATTTTTGACACCTTGAATAAATTTGGTTAAAAGAGAATGGAGCTTGCTCTTTTCTGATCAGGACTCCTCCAGGGCTTGTGCATGTTTTTTCTTGCACTATTCATGACATTGGTAGGTAGCACACAGTCTTGTCAGAAAGTGCTTGTTCCTCGCGACATCAGCCAACAAACGGGCTAACAAAACTCTTGAATAGTGTTTGAGAACTTTTAAGATGGTCCCTGAACAAATATTACTAAGAGTAATTATAGACCTGTGACCCAGACAGCCCAATTTGTTAAGCCTCCCCATGTATCATAATTGGAAGACCCTGTTAGCAGACATCAGTTAATTACAGAGCTTATCTCTTGAGAAAGTAATGGCCAATACTTAAAATGTGTACCTTTTTTGAGTCATTCCCTGCCTCAACTTCACATGAAAACATCAAGGTAAGAAGTTTCATTTGTTCAAAAATAAACCCAAGCAGAAAGCAGGTTAATTTAGCTTGACATAACATAATTAACAGCTCCTGGATGGGACTGTCTGGGTTTGGTAGCCTCCTGACAGCCCTTAGTAAGACGTTAAAGCGATCAACACCTGACATCTGTTAGCAAAGAGGCATCCTGAGGTAAAGCACAACTAAATCTAAGAAATCAGGTACTTAGACCAGTTTAACTTTTTCATGAGGTGATATCCTGCCTGACACTGTAATCTTTCTTCCTGGAGTGACGCAAGACTTAAGTAAAGGAAAACAACTTGTAATCCCCTCCCTCCCAATATATAGTAATTATTTTTTAGGCAAAGAGCAATGAAGAACTATTTATCCAAGTTTAGAAAGGAATAACTTAGGCACTACATTTGTGCTAATACCTTAGTAACTGTGATTCTTAAAAGGAATTCCTTCAATGCTGTGCTGATGTGAATAAAACAACCAGAGGGAAAATGGTTTATCCTCCTTACTAGTGAGGCAGAGAATATTCCTAACAAGAAGTTCCACTTGAGCTCTGTACATGCACTTACTGAGGCTTTGGGTATGGTTAATAATAAGAAAGAAGGCAAACACCACAGTCACATGTGAGAGCTGAACACCCTGAAAGTAGAAAAGAATGCTTTCTTTTGTCATTGCATTTTTAATGTATCGAAGATATGCTTTATTAAAAAAGGCCAGGTTCAGAAAAGTTTTTTGATCATCTTATAAAGATCATAAAGAGAGAGACAAATACTTTTTTAAAGCTTTAAAATAAGAGATATTATTTTGTATTCGCTATCACACAGAAAGCCCAAGTAAGTACTCATCACATTGTCATAAGGGTTCTTCACAAAGCTATTAAATTAAATAGAAGAGAAAGCTAAAAAACACAATTACCACTGACGGAAAAAAAAATTTAAAAAGGTTGGTAGCAAGAAAACATCCCCACATAATAATGCTTTTACCAATGGCCAAACCCCTAACAGTAAACAAACACATAACCTGGTTTTGCTTTGTTCTGTTTTTTTCTAAATACAGCATTTGCTATGCCCTGCATGATAACGTCATTTACCTTTACACTTTTTTTCTTCTTTTTGGTATTCCTGGGCACTTGACATGATTTGAAAATTTGCTTTTGTATGGCCTGGCTGTAAAATTGTATTAGTCCAAGATGAAGCATGCAGGCATTGCGAAAGCTGCTGTCCATTCCTCTGGATATCATAATTTTTGAAGTGTCTTTTCCTACAGAAACGATTTTCTGTTATGCCCACTACATTCCATTTCTGCTTTTTGTCAGGAAGGTGAATCAGTCTGTCCCACAACAGGAGGCCACGTCCTGGATGTTTGGCAAATACTGCAGGGCTACAAACTGTTGCCTTTGCCAAAATCTTGCTCAGGTGTGGAGTTTTGGAAAGCAAGTGGTTCCCCAGCTCTCCTGATGCTGTGATATTCCTGTGCATCTCCACTGGACTGCACTGATACGATGCAGAACCTTTCAGCCATGCCCATTCAGCCACCATAGTTCCCCTTCGGTACAAGTAAATATAAAATTTTCCTGTCTGAGAATCCTGAAAAAGCAGGCAGATCTATGTGGACAGGCTAACACTAGATGTAACTTTCACAACATCACAACTACAACATGGGCCTCAGGGCAAGTTACCACCGATTTATTGCCTTGCTCATATGATCATTTGAGGTCTTGTAGGTCGAGGCTGGTCGTGAACAATTGTCAGATACTTAAAACACAAAACATCAAGGATTCAGCCTTGTTTGACTTTGCTCTTATCGTCGGCTGACCTGAGGGACACTCTGTTACCTAGGTGTGACATTCTTATGTGGGCATGCTTAGCAGTTCCGCTTTTGCTACCTACTGCCTTTCTCCGCTTGTGGTCACAGTGCAGTATCAGAGACGCTAATTTTATCACAGGAGCACGGACACTTGGCTACGGCGTGGATAATGAACAATACTAAAGCTGCATGATTTTATCTAATTGGTCATTTCTTATTCTTTGGTATAGAAGAAACTGAGATACCATTAGCTGATAAATTTGTAGAACTAAATACAGCCCAATTTCTATTTCTGGGCAGCAAAACTAAACTCTGTAGAACTGACCTATCAAAAATCAAATTCTGTATTTAAAGTCATTATTTTATTTTATATTATATGTAACAAAATTCAAATACAAAATAGTTGTTTAACTTGCATAAAGAAAATAGCAAATTCCAGACATTTGATGACTGATACCCACAGTGGTTTTAATCATAGTAAGATTCTGCTATTCTAGTCAACCTAAGACTTAATTTTACATACATTTCACTCAGTAAAGTAAGATATTAGTAAGTAAGTGCACGCTAACTCATTTATTTTCAGATAAAAATGATTCAAAGTAACTTGGGATTTCAGTTACTAGATCTATCATAATACTGCTGTTTCTGAATCCTTTGTCTTAGGACTTATCTTAGGTGGAACATTGTTAGTACAAGACAAATTCAGGAAACTTAATCATGGTTAGTTTTAAAGTACTGTTATCCTATGTTAGTTCCTGTATGTACATACAGCTTTCCTCAATATGTTATTTAATTTTAGATGTAAACACCTTTTTTCTGCTAGGAATATAAGCTCACCTGACATTTGCAGCTACAAGTCCATTTCTTCTACTTGCTGTATCTCAGCTGGACATCAATAACATGAATTTGTGTGAGAAAGTACGTGGCATCACGGACTTCAACGCAATGGGCAGGTAAGTTACCTACATAATTTGCCCTTACCTACTTACTTCTGGCTTTATAGATCTGCTCTTAGTTCAGACTTGATTTTCTTTGTAAAATTAAAAATTAATTCTAAATGCAGGTAATATGGCAAGAGAATATCACTTGTAGGAGGGTAATCAGTTTAAAATAGAATAGTGAAAGTAACGCAGAAAATACTACGTAATTTAAAAAAAAAAGAACAGAATATAATTTTTTTTTTAAATAATTTGAACACTTTGATATTCTCTTGACTTCACAAATTTTAAGCTCAGAGGGAGAGATAGGATTTTTCTGATAAGACCCTCTGGGAGCTGAGAATTTCCCTCTTAGATCTGAACTTACGCACTTCATTTTCTGTGGCACAAAGAGGAACAGTGAACTACAACCCACCCTTCCTCTAGATTTTGCATAACCGCAAACAGTGTACCTGGTTTAGTACAAGGTTACTCTCCTCTGAGTTCCTTCACACCCTAATTATCTCCCTGCATGGATGATATTGCATCTTCACAAAATGCGAGAGTCAGGCATGTGCAACATAGATATTAAAAATACAGGCATTTCTATAATACACTCAATAAATAGATCCATGCTTTGTCAGCCCCTTGAGCAGGCCAGTGATGCCACACAATTCTTGACCTTGTTTAGAAAAGTCAGTTATCTCCTCAGTTACTCAGGTCTTGCTATTAGTCCTCAAGATCAGTGATTCATAATCCAGGCTATTCAATCTCATCAGGCAAAAATTTCTACATCTTTTCCCCAAATTTATCTTTGATATTAAAGATCATCTTTGCTGTCCTTTAGCCTATGAGGGTTTGTGTTACCTTTGATTTTAATTAAAACCCATACATTCACGACTATGGTAAAAATTCTGTTCCCCAAGGATTCAGAGAGGGTGTCACACAAGGCTTATAGATTTTTAACTTTAATGAGGAACTCATTTCCATCATTGCAATTTACCCAGGCAGAGTTTACCAAAGCTAGCCAAACATCAGGAAGCTATATCCTATCTTTTCCTTTTAGTTCCCTCTGAAATTTGTCTCACTATTTTGTCTGCCATGTTAGCTACAGTTCATTTAATTTTACAGGTTTCCACTTTATTTCACAAATTCTCCTCAGTCACCAGGGACATTTCACATTCACGTTTTGCTAGACATAGATTAAGTTGTAAGGAACTACCACTGAGGGGTCTTCTATTTTGTCTCCTTTTCTTGTGCTTCATATACTGTGGCACAGCAGATGTTTATGTCTTAAACTACCATTCATCTTATTATAATGTTAAATTAGTTTCATGAGAGGACTACATTATTTATTCTACTCCACTGGTTTTAACATACCCTGCCTGAATTTCTCAAAGGCTTTTTTCTTTTTTTTTTTCTTCTTTTTTTTTTTTTTTTCAAAAAAACTTCCACGTTTAATCCTTNTTTTTTTTTTTTTTTTCAAACAAACTCCACAGTTGAATCCTGCATCTGCTCTTGGTCTGGTCAACCCAAAATCTTTGATAAAGGATGATAATATAATTTTGTCCGTGCTCCTTACTTGTAAGAGAAGCATCTCTCTCTCCCTCTAGCTACTGTTAAAATGGCTAGAACCAAGGTGGGAAGCAGTACAGCCTACTGGAATGAACCACGACTGAAACCACAGGCCCTGTTTCATAGTTAAGAGGGACTAGTAAGCAGGGCCAGAGTTCTTCTCATCAAGGAATCATCAAGCAATTTCAAAATCCACATTGTAGTAATAAGTGGCATCTTAGCAGTCAAAAGGTCAAAAGACTTCCTCAAATTCCCATGAGAGGGTCTTTAAAGGGAAGTTCGTTTTACAGAAGCAGAAAAGTTTTAGCAGATGAACTGCCCATTGAGCTTAACTAAAAGGATAGGCAAGGGGAATCCCTCAGAATTCTTTTATTACAGGCCAAAGCAAAGACTCCTTAATGGGTGATCGTAAAGGTTCTCAGACATGCAGTGTTATCTGAATGTCTGTATATAAAGGACTACAAAAAAAAATATGGAATGATTCATTTGTTTCCATCTCAGTTATGTGGGTTTTTTTCCCAATTCTCTACTAGCATCTGCCAACAGTGGTCAAAGAAGTGATACGCAAAAAGCTCTCCCTTTTTTAGTACAACTCAAGTGAAGAGAGTTATTAACTTGTTTCTTCCAGAAAGATGGGAGGTGGCAGCCAGCCAGCCAGGAGGACAGTGTTTCCTGCTGGAATGAGCTGTATACCAACACCAAACTTTGATCCTGACGAAAACTGAGTGCACAAAATAGGACCAAAAACCACACTGAAAGAGTGCCTGTTCCCCATGCTCACAGCAGCCTTGGAGGCACTGCATTAAATTCCCCCTGCTGCGCCCTGAGAGCTACACTAATTTTTCTTGCTTGGGATCTGCCCAATCAAGGCTGGATTTGCATTACCATTATTACTATTACTGCTTTTTACCACAGTAGCTCCAGCTGACAGCTAGATCCATTGGTGATGAAAGCTGCTGTGACGACACAGGCAATCAGTCCCTGCTCCTCAGAAACTGGCGACATTGCTCACACTTCTTGGGGGAGTGCAAACATTTATTTTTCACTCCCAGCAACAGGCTGTCATTAGGCAAAAGGTAAATTAACAGTTCTGGGATGTCAGAGGATTGCTCTTTTCCCAGTTACAAAGACACTTCCTCTAACAACAAAAACTTATTTTACATTCCAAAACTGCTCATAGCATAATTTCTACAGAAAATTCTCTCTATACACTATTTCAATTTGCAGCTGATCAAAATAGTAGCAAGTAGGAGAACAACTTAGAGATCTCTGAATTGTCATTATCTTACTTGATTGCAAAACTCACACAATAAAGTTTTGCCTTTTCAGATATTTGAGGTTTACTGCAAACAGAGCAGCAAAGACAATAGCACTTCACTGGTTTGGTTTTTTTTGTTTTGCCATTGAAGTCTGCAAACATGTAAGGACATTGAAGTGGGCTGGCTTCAGAGAGATCAACTAAGGCAAATGTAATCAGGATTAGGACTGAGGGGTGCACAGTAGGTTGATGAAACAGCCTAGCTTTGTGTGGACCCAGTCCAGCAACACTAGAGAATTTTTACTCGACGACTTGAGAGAAAAAAAGAAAAAAGCAACCGAGCTACAATTAAAAGATATGTCCCCAGAAAAGTTAACACCTGATTCATACTTTCTTCAAGCATTTTAAAACAAAGTAACTATAAGTAAAAGCATGTAACGTTTTCGTGTGTGTTTGTGCTGGGAAAGACAAAACCATCTGTGCCAGACAAGCCTAAGGTTTCATTTCTTCTCATTAATCTTGCTGTCAGTTCACAGCATTTTATTTTCTCTCATTTATTTTGCTTCTTCTCTCCTCTTCCTCTTTTCTCTCCCATCCTTCCTTTTTCTCCCAGAAAACAGCATAGCATTTTCTCCTTATACTTTCTTATAAAAGAGGGAAACACTTCACAACTGAGTTTTTCAACTTTTATACTAGGCTCATATGATCATTGAATAAAGAGAAGGATGGAGCCCAGCTCACACAGACTAGCCAGACTCTTCTTAAATATGCAAATTCTGCCTTTGAAAATGTGCGAAATAAAACCTTTGAAAACATGTGGTTTCTTTCCTAAATTTTTAAAATATGAGAATTACAGTGACTATAAGAAAAAAATTGAGTAGAGTGAAAAGAACTGTAGCAGGTAGAACTAGCGATGTCTGCTGGAACCACTAGGTGGTTTTCAATATTTCAGAAACATGCACATGCGTATGCTTATGGAAATAAACAGCAAGGGTTACTTAATCCACGACTGTTGTCCTGCTACTTGCTTTAGCAGTGGTAATATTATAAAATATTCAAATATTGCATTTCAGAATATGGATTTCATGATAAATTAAATTTCAGTATTTCCAATCTTCTGGAAAAGTATTAAATAACCATGAAAGAAGAGCACACAGATAATTACAATAAAATTTGTAAACAGTTTCTAATGTGTAAGAAAAGGCAATATTAGGAAATTTGTAATAAGCAGTGTAATAGCTTTATCCTTGTTCTTGATATATATTAATGAGCTCCTCTGTGAATCAGTGAAATCACTTTTTAAAACACACTGAATTTCTATTAACTTTTAAAGTAATACTATATATATACTTATCTCATCAAGAGTTGGGGTTGAAATTATGCTCAAATTTCTAAACATGAAAAAAAATTAATCAGAGGAAACGAATATTTAGAAGAATATGACAGTTCATCTGTAAGTTAAGCAGAGGCAGGTTCTGAGCACAGAGAAGCAAATGGTTCAGGGTTCAGAGTTTTGGTATGTAAAGAGCTCTCTGAAAACCTGTCTTTTGAGAAATGAACAGGAATTATGTAGACCAATATGGAATCTTGTAGCAGCTACAGATGAAACAAACTTACCAAAATAAATTAATGAGCAATGCTATATGGGGAAAAGCAGTAAAATACCAGGACACACAATGAAACTAGAACAGTGCATTCTTCCCTCTCATAGTTCTGTACAACACATGGGACGGAGTTTTTCTGAGAAGAAGCTATACCTGAGCACAGCAGTTCTGTTCAAACCACAGGGCTCATCTGGCTGCTGTTCTCCAACAGGAGTCATATGTGGATACCCAGGGAAGTGTAAGAACAAAGCAAGTACCTATGAGAGCTCCCACCAAGAGTCTCCCAGTCCCCAGCTATTTGTCAGCCCAAGGGACTGCCTGAGCCCTTGTGGCCCTTCTAAAATGTAGCAATACCCAAAGGATCTCTCTTTGAAGCATAGCCCAGTCTATTCTTGTGTACATTTCTTGCATTCACAAACCCCTCTGGCAAGGAATCCCAGTGTCTGTCTCTTTATGTGCAAAATCATCTCCCTCTGTTTGTTTTAAAGCAAGATTGATTTAATGCCCAACAGAAGCAATCCACCTCTCCAGGGCTCATTTTGCAGACTACTGTTTGTGTGAATACGGGAATGTTAATGGATGTCTATTCTCTTCATGTTGTGTTAGATAGCTCTTGTAATGCCAGGGAACCTACTAAAATAAAAGTGAGAAGACAAAACACCATTCTCAGAATATGGCTCAAAATACATAAAATAGATCTTTAAAAACAAGTAAGTTACAGTGAAACCATTTAGGAAATCACTCAAATTACTTTCACAAATCACTTCAGATCACTGTCACCTTTTTCTAAAATCCTGATTCTGAGTACTATTTTCATCATGAGCTTTCAAATCAATTCACATGGTCTTTCCCTAATCTCTCATTAGACCTTCCACTTCTTCCCACTGGGAATAGACAGCATATTTGGCCACTGCTTGCTAACAAAATCCTGGGGACACACGCACATAACTGAAGCTCTTTCTTTTTTCAAGGTGGTGAAACGGTACAAATTATTTCAGTTCTAGAATTGCTTAAAGAGATAGCCAGTATCTTGAAGTAACACCCCTCGTGGAAGGACTGAGGTTTGAGTAATGGCCAGGTAAAATAACCAAAGGTACTAAAACTAGCAGTCTTGACAAGTATGTAATTTGTTAAAGACAAAAAAAAGCAAATAAACTAATAAAGTTTGCCCAAACAATGCAGTCAAAGGCTTCTTCAGTAAGAAAGACAAACTTGGATGTGACAAGAGAATTCTTTTAAACTTGAAATAAACTCAAGCTTGGTACAGGTCTAAAGCATTTTCAGAAACACAACAAAGCAATAAGGAAAGTCTGGCCTTCATGTATTGCAACACTTACACATTTCCTTAAACATTTGTCTTCTTCTATGATAAGCACTATAGCAAATCCTATGCTTTTAAAGAACATAATGAGAAGTGTGTTTAGTGAATGTAAAAGGTATTTTGTTTATATGGGAATAACTGGAAAATGCCTGATTTGATTGATTCTAGAGTTTACCAACAGCTTTACAATTGGCACCAAAAAAAAATTACAGTCCTCTCTACATATAGGAATTAATACCAAGGACAAGTGTTGTAAGTTCATTGCTCTGACACACAGTTATCAGAAGAAATAAACAGCAGCTGTGGTCAGGCTTTTGAAGATCATAAAATGGCAGGCTGCAACTCCTGTGGCAAGCACAGCAAAGCATTTTATTTTATAGGCTAGTGGAGAAGACTTAGAAAAAACAGGACATTTTAGTCCTTTTAAATAACTACTCTAAAAGCTTCTTGCCTGCGAAATGAACAAGTACACTTTATGCTGACCACCCTTTGCAGTCCTCCTAACCCGTAGTGAAACACAGCTAAGAAACACAGTCTAAGAATTATACTCAAAATTTCAAACACAGCAGTCTGCTCCCATTAGAAATAAATTTCAGAAAAATGAGTTAACAAAAGAAACAGCTCTGGCTTAAATAAAACTACTACAGAAAGGGACTACATATACTGATAGATTATTAAAAGCAAAATAGAAAAGGAAAAACATATCAGTATTAACATAATTAAATGTACTTATAATGACTAGCAAATGCTATGAAACTAAAAAAACCCTAAAACCAAAAAATAAACAAACAAAAAACCCCAACCCAACCCAAACCAAAACAACAAAAAAAAACCCCAAAAAGTTTGTTTTCTCTGTTCTTTGTGAAATCTAACCAGACCCCTCTCCCCCCTTTTTTTGAAAATGTGTAATCTTTTGTGGAAAAAAGAGCAGGTATTTGTAAGTTGGAAAGAAAACGCCAACACATTAAAGAATTGCATAAAATTTGAAACATCACAAAATGTTTCACAGACTACTTGGCTTTTGTATTTATATAGCACTTTTACAAAGCACTTTTAAAAATATTAAATTTTGAATCAAAAAAAAGAGGTAAAATTAACCCAGAGTGTCTGTAACACAGAACTTAGAAAGTGTAGTATTTTTAACTGCATATTCAGAAATACGCTTCTAAGTAATAAGAGCCATCATGGAGTGATTCATAGCTCCATGCAAAAACATCCCACAATATAAATCTTGTTAACCTTTTGAAAATCCCCAAAAGCTCATTACAAAGCTGCTGAATCCTGGCATAACAAAACCTTATATTAAAGTATTTACTGTCCTCCTATAAAAAGTCTGTTACTTAAAAGAAATAATACACTTGAGTTAGTCGGGTTTTATCATGGTCTGGCAGGCAAAGAAGTGTCAGTGATGTATGTCAAATTAAATTATCCTTGGAAATTCATTGCAGAAATAGGGGAGAAATAATTTCTCAGCTGATGTTAAACAATAAACTGTTCTCCATCTGAATTAATGTCAAGTTTACAGGATAATGAGCATTACAGTGAAAAGACTCATGAAGAAAATGTGGTACCTTTCCTATTCTATTACTTTTCCCAGTTCTTGGAAACTACGTGCAACACCCTTGGAGACACTGGTTTTCAAATGGATTTGTTGCACGAAAGCTGATTAATTTTCTTCTCCAAATGAGGGACCTGTTTCAAGAAATGTTGCATATTAAATTCTACTTACTGAAAATATGCATTTATGACATTTAAATTATATTCCCCAATGTAAGCACTTAATTTTATTATAATTCCTATCTTGATCTAACTTTACAGTCATTACCAAATAGAACATTGTGGATATTTGAGTAGAAGCACAATGACTGAGTTGATTTTGAAGCACCCAAGTAAAAGCAGAGTAAAACACTGGCCTTACTGAAATCAGTGAAAGAACTGCTGCAGTTTTTTGTAAAAATTAGGAGATTTACTATATTCTACAAATACAATTTTCTAGGTTTTAGAACCCATTCTCGAATTTCTTCTTCATTTCTCACTCCAGTAAATAAAGTAAGATGAAAATATGTCTCAAGGTTTGTCCTTCATTTTGGAAGAAAATCTTCAGAAGGGAGCCTCCAGTGATAGCTATTACCAGCGAATAGTGATGCTAAACCAGAAGCTTCATTACAGTGTTAAAAGAGAAGGAACTTTTAAAATTATGTTACATATTAATTTGATAGTACTATTTTCTCAGTAAGAAAATAATACTTTCCAACTTTTTTACTATTGTATTGGGAAAATGTATACACAAGAAAGAACTTGCTGTTACTGCTAAGACAGTACTAATTTTATAATGCTGATAAAATTTTTTTCTCAGATATTACTCTATGGGCAGCAATTGTTGGTGTCAACTGTAAAACTGCTGATGAATGGTGTTGTGGCAGCCTAAAAAAACAATCATACCATGGGCTGCATCCAAGGCAGTGTGGCCACCAGGACAAGGAAGGAAATTCTGCCCCTCTATTCCCCTCTCATGAACCCCACCTGGAGCACTGCATCCAGCTCTGGGGTACTCAGAGCAGGAAGGACACAGACCTGCGTGTCCAGAGGACGGCCACAAAGGTGATCACAGGAATCAAACACCTCTCTCATGAGGAAAACTTGGAAAAGTTAAAACTGTTCAGCCTTGAGCAGGGAAAGCTCTGGGGAGACTTTATTGTGGTTTTTTAGTACCTGAAGGGGGCCTGTAAGAAAGATGGGGACAAACTTTTTAGCCTGTTGCAACAGGACAAAGTAGTTGTTTTAAACTGAAAGAGGGTCGATTTAAATTAGATATAAGGAAAAAGGTTCTTACAATGAGGGTGTTACAACACTTCAACACGTTGCCCAGAGAAGGTGCGCCCCATCCCATTCACAATCAAGCTGGATGAGCACCTGATAAACCCGATCTAGTTGAAGATGTCCCTGCTCATTGCAGGGGGGTTGGACGAGACAACTTTTAAAGGTCCTTTCCGACTCAAGCCATTCTGTGATTGTATAAAAGACAACCCACGTTTAATAAAAACAATGTTTCAAAACAGAAAAACTAAACTTTTCAATTTGCTTTGTTACATTTAAGCGTGTGATGGCTTATCTGAAAACTATTTACTTTACCAGGCTTCAATTAATGAGAACAGAATGCATCTGTCTCAGAGATAGTACTCAAAGACGTATTATGTCCACCTCTCCCTCTCCTGAAGCATCCCTTTATCTCAGTGTTTGGTCATCATCTGTGCTAGGTGTAAAAAAAACTGGTTTGGCAAGTCCTGACACCTAGAACTGGCAGAGTTGCAAAAGCAAACTGACAAACACTGTGTCTACAAAACCTGTAGGTCCAGCTTTTCACTTGTCTGCTTCTTATGACATCAAGTACCCAATATTAGGTGTTCATTAACTCTATCTGTATTGCTGGGTGAACTCTGACTGCATTCTAAGAAAAAGTAAGAGTAGCTTCGACTTCACTATTTCATTATTTGTGTTTCAGTTTAGCTCTTTGCATGCAAATATTTTACCTTGTACATTCGCTCCGCTTTTTATTTTTAATTTTATTCACTTTTAAGTAAGGGCTTCTATATTACCGATATCCTTCCATGATACCCATAGCATTGAAATTCCCAAAATAATTTTGGCAAACTAGAACCCTCTCTATTAAAACTCTCTCTATGAAAAGCTATAAGCACATAAAATAATCACACCAGTATGTGTTTTACAAGATGAGATGTCAAAATATTCAAAATATTTTTCTTATGGAAACTGCAAATGTACTAAAGCCTAGCTTTACTGTCAAGGTCAAATTCTACAATCTCTGTCAGAAAAACTTTTCTAGATTGCACTAGAATCTGAAGATTTTCAGGCAGTGCCTACAAGAGGAAAATACATAATGCAGTAGAAACATAACATATGGGGAGAGAAATTATCTACCAAAAATACAGAATAATACAGCCTGTTATTTTAGCCAGCTGGTTTGGTTTTGTATTAGATTCAGCTCCCATATTCCAGTGACTCAGTAACAGAATCTAAACTTCCATTATCATTCATTAGAAAAGGACTCTTGTCTGGCTCTGGATGGTGGTATTTATGAAGCTTTAATACAGTTTGAAAGACCTGCATTTCACCCATGCTTCTTTTTCACATTTGCACTCATGTAGGGAATGCCACTCCTATAACCGGAAACAGAAAATATGAACTGCTCATAATGAAAAGTGCTGGACATCTACAGCTGTACAGTCATCTCCATCTCAACATTTTCTTTCTTTTTTTTTTTTTTTGCTTGATTATTTTCTTTGCACATATTTGTTCTGCTGACTTCTATAAAAAAATGCAGAAAATGTAGATCCTTTCAATTAGGCTTTGTGTTTCACTGAGCCTAGCAGAGCTGCCCTGCCAGGGGCAAGTCCAGGGAGACAGGACTGGTTAGAGTGCTAGAGGAAAATCTCCATAAAACTGCCCTCTACAGGAAGCCACAGACCCAAAAGATAAGGTGAGGATAAAGTGGGCACACTGTGTTTCCTTCCTCATCTCTTGCCATCATACAGAAGCTATTAACTGCTCCCTCCAAAACCACACCATCGTCAAGCCCTGTAGTAAAATTCCATAAAACACAGTTTAACATGAGACATGGGAGAGCACAACAGAGAGTTGGAAGAGAACAAGTTACACGTCAATGCCTTAAATTCTTCCAAAACAGGTATTTGCCAAATGAAATCACCATGCCCAAAATGCCTGCAGGACAATGCAAAACCACTCTAGCAGGGCCTGCCAATGCAGCCTAAGGACACTAACTCCTTCCTTGATCCTCATGTGGCAGTGATGCTAAGTCAGAGCCTGACACACCGACCAAGGGTCCATATTCCACTTCATTCCACAAAATGCCTCAATGCCCTCTGCTTCGTTCTTATATTCATCTCTGCTTCAATCGGCAGCAAAGAAACCATAAAAGACACACCTTTTCATATTATGAAATAGTATGTTTTACTATGAAAGCATGTATTTATATAATGCTCTGTTTCTTCCCATGAATTTCACCCTCTACTTCTTATCTAGAAACCTTAAGTTGGAAGATCATTTTTGTTAGTGAATGCAGCTGTTACTCCTTGCTGGCCAATACAAATGGATGGGAGCCTTCTAAGGAAAAGGAAAGGATATTTGATCTGCACAGTCAGTAAAAATAAGCTGTCCCTTGTGCAGAACACCAGGAATGCAGTCTTCTTAGAAATGATTTTGCCTATGTAGTACATGCTTCATTTTGCAAACAGGTTTTTAAAAGGTCCCTTTTAAGCATTTGGCTCTTGAAATACACTTCGACAAACAGTATCAGTAGAACATTTTCTTAGGCAAATTGACGAATACTAAAACAAATTCTGGAAGTCTGAAATCCTCTGGCCTTCTATACGATCTCGACATAATAAGCACATCTTTCTAGATACCCTGTTCTGGGATTAAATACATGGGGGTTTTGACACAGCTAATTTATGTGCAGCCTTCAGATGCTTTGCAACTGGCAGGGATAAGATGGTTAAGCAGGCTTAAAATGGTTAATGGCCATGTCAACTCTGGATCTTCAGCCCACCTGCAGACTTAGTCAATAATTCTCTAAAGTGTACTTGTCAATCTATGTAAAATAAGTCTGACTGTCTCACTTTGAAGCTCAGGGGATATAGCCATGTTACAAAACAACTTAGGCCAGGATACTTAGCAGAAGCTGTTCCTGTGCTGGTAGCTTCAGCAGGAATGCTGAAGTTGGAATGTGCATTTAGAACACAACTATGTTCCAGAAGGCAAACCAAGGAAGATGAGAGTTTCAAAAATGTTGGGGAAGACTCCTATGTGTCCCACATCTCTGTGCTCTAGGCAGAGGAAAGATTTCCATTCCCAGCACCAAGGAATTCAGAAATTGTTAAAGAAGTATTTTTCAGTAAATATTCAGCAATAATCACTCCAGAAAGGCAAGAAATATTGCACAGATGTTCTTATGAAATATGATTACCTGACATACTGCTGGGAGTTATGGATTTGTAATCATTCTTGTCCTTCTTCTGTCACCAATGTCACCTGCCAAAAAAAAAGGAAAAAAACCCCATGTAATATGTCCATAAATGCATATCTGCAGAATACCATTAACATTTAAGCAAGATGGAACATTCTGGATCTTGAATAGCATGGTCCATGTCTGATGGCTTAACACATTACATTCAAAGCACCTTGTTTAGCTGCATGAGGTAACAAATGTAAATCGGGTCCAAAGCATGGTGGACTGGAGGAGCTGTGGCTAACAGGGATTTGGAAGCAAGGTCTAAAGGCTTGTGCCTACTGATGCAGAAAAAAAAAATGCTTCTGGCCACTTCATGGAACACTTTCCATTACTTTTTTTTTTTTGCAGAAGTTCCTGTAAGTCTAATATGTAACTTTAGGAGCTAATTGGTTTCTACTTTACAGTTTCTAATGATATATGCCCATTACTCTCAGGTTCAGTAAAAACAGAGGATTCAAAGGAATTAAAAATTCTCTTTCACAGTTACAGTTACACTGGTTCTTCTTCAGTCATTTGAAACCCAAAAGTCTATTGACTTTTACAAAGTTCTGAAATGTAAATAGTCATTTGATAGAAAAGTAATTTATATGTACTTAATACTTAACTTTTGAACAATGACATCTTCTCTTTTATTAACAAGACACCTGCAGCTGTGAAGAACTGATTCTGGCAATTTGAAGTTTTGGTTTTAATATTTAAAATTAATATTTATGTCCCCTTTTCATATCCATGCACACACACATTGACATACTAATTACACTCTTTTTCTGTTTGGTAGTGAAGATTGAAGCCCTGCAAACTAATTTAGTACCAGGAGAGAAACTCATGGATACCAGTTATGACATCATCCTTCAGCCATGTTGGTATTTATACCAGCCCTCACGTTTTTCACATGGAGGCATCACAGGCAGCATGCCCTTGTTCAGCCATCCCTGCCCAAAACACAGTGCCCAGCTGGATGATCCCAGCTCACTCCCTAGTTTAAGCGCCAACAATCCAGCCCGAGCAGAGACAATCCTAAAGGCATTACTCCAGAATAGAGACAAGATCTCATTAGAATTTTTAAGTAAGAAATTCCGGGCCTACAACTGACCCCACTAATGCCAGTGGAAAACCAGCCTGAGAACAGAGTCACGCTCTCTGGAACTTCCCCCTGTACTCTGCACTGGTGAGGCCACACTTCAAGTACTGTGTTCAGTTTTCAGCCCCTCACTTAAAAAAAAAACTTTGAGGTGCTGGAGTGTGTCCAGAGAAGAGCAACAAAGCTTGTGAAGAAAACACATCCTATGAGGAAGGGCTGAGGGAGCTGGGTTTGTTTAGCTTGGGGAAGAGGAGGCTCAGAGGGAACCTCATCCCACTCTACAACTCCCTGAAAGGAGGCTGTGGTGAGGTGGGAGTTGTCTCTTGTACTGTGACTGCAGTGAAAGGACCAGAGGAAACAGCCTTCAACTGAGACAGGGGAGACTCAGATTAGATGTCAGAAAAAGTTTCTAACTGTTAGGGTGATCTGGCATTAGAACAGGTTGCCCAGGGAGGTTGTAGAGTCACCATCCCTGGAGATATTTAAGAGGCATCTTGAACTGGCCCTGGGTGGTGTGCTTCAGTTGTTTAGGGGTTATAATGGTAATTCTGGATTGATAGATGGACTGGATCATCTTAAAGGCCTCTCCCAACCTTGCCGATTCTACGATCAAGAAACACCTCTTTTAATGTCAGTATGGAAGTGACAGTTTAGAGAATTAGAACCTCTCCTAAATTGTCCTGGTTACCATTTTATGGTAAGAAATTGATCTTTGTTAACAAACTTGCGGATTTTATTTCTCTCCGTCCATCCAGTGCCATAGCCCTGGTCTGTATTTCCTTTTGGCCACCGTCTCCTCACACAGGGAGTCTTTCCCTTGAAATAAATACCCTCCCCTAGCAGCAGGCTGAACATCGAGCGCATCTGCCGTGTTTAGGCAGGGGTCAGAACGAGAGAGCAGGTGAGCCGCAGTACCGGGTAAATAATGTATCTGGGACGAGGCCCCGCCGCTTCGCCCCAGCCGAGCGGCCTCCGGGGCGCTCCCACACCTGAGGCTCTGCTCAGCTCCGCGCCGTGTGGCAGGGACGCCCTGAGCCCGGGGCGCAGCTTCGCGCCCCGCTCCTCGAGACGGGGTGGGAGGCAGGGCCATGCCCCGCGCCCACCGAGGGCAGGCCGCCGGCCCGGGAAGCGCAGGGCAGCGCCGCAGGGAAGAGGCGCCGGGAGGAGCCGCAGGGAAGGGAAGGGCAGCAGGGAAGGGCCGCGGGGAAGGGCCGCGGGGAACAGGCGTCGGGAGGAGCCGCAGGGAAGGGAAGGGCCGCAGGGAAGAGGAGCCGGGAGGAGCCGCAGG
>VYXC01011974.1:921150-988791 GCA_013397175.1 Platysteira castanea | reverse complement strand
GGAGAGTGTTCCAATGTCTGACCACCCTCTGAGTGAAGAAACTTTTCCTTATATCCAACATAAATCTCTTCATGCCATGCCCTTGGGTCCTCTCACTGGTCACCAGAGAGGAAAAAGAAAAAAATATGGAACAATTTAGTTTGTCCTTTCTAATTTCCTAATCACCTGAAATGATTTCTCCCTGTAGTACATTATTTTGAAAGGAAATTACTGATTTCAGGATATAATGTTCATTCTATTTGCAAAGTAAGCACAATGCAAAATCTACTTAAAGATTTACAGCAGGAACCTCAACACGAGGAAGAACTTTACATGACGGACGCAGTACACTGGAACACGCTACCCTGGGAGGTCATGGAGTCTCCCCCTCTGGAGACATTTAAAACATACCTGGACACGTTCCTGTGTCACCTGTAAAAGGTGACCCTGCCTTGTCAGGGGGGTTGGACTGGATCATCTTCAGAAGCCCCTTCCAACCCTAACAAGTTCGTGAACTTGTAAAATATCCTCCAGCATACGTGTGATAATGTGTTTTTACCTCCTTGTCTTTTCTCCCAAGCAAGCCACCCAAGACTTCATCTGGGCTCCTAGAGAAGACGGAATCTCTTTAACCTTCTAAGGGAAGAGCAACTACTCTGCTTGATACCTGCCATGTACAAACCACACAACCAGAGGTGACGATGCAAGGTCTTTCTTTTTGCTACTGACATCTTGTGGAACTTCAAAATCCTTCACAGTTTGGCAATCCTGATTTGAAAGGATACAAATTTAGATCAGGCCTCCAATTAAAATCAGACTCTGACCCATCCTACCACATCATGGGACATCGTGAACCTCAACAATAAGCCATTTCCCAGAATTTAATTGTGGTTTGGTGACTCAGTGACACACAAGCATACTTGAAGTAAACAATTGAGTGTTTTAAACAAAAATTCTGCCCCTCCTGTAAATAATTACTTACTAAACCTAAAATTATTGGTTTTGCACCAATCAATTAAAAATGACGATAAAAAAAAGATAAATACAATGTTCTTCAATGAATTCTGTATAAAGAGAAAAATTCTAGTTATCCTGGGAGTTTTGCCATTTTCCCTGATGAGACTAGGACTTGGCATAAAAGCAGCTGTCACTTGTGTAAAAAAACTAATTACAAAATGACTGTAAGAAAAGCTGGTCTTTTGTTTAAAGCATTACACTAACATATCTGGCTTTGGCAGTCTTCTTGTGTGCCGCAGTTTAAAATGGAGAGTGTGCATCCTCTTTTTCTCCTCATACCTGCCTAGAGATAAAGTTTCTTGGAGCCGGTCTTGATGTTGCTGTGAATGTACAGCACCTTGCCCATCTGGCATCTCCACTAGGTCAATTTAGCAACTGCTAAAAACTCCACAGTAACTGAGCCCATTTGTAATACCTGCTTTGTGATGATGATTTTAATCATCGTTATGATGATTATTTAAACCATTAATTAAAATAATAATAAATAATAATTAAAATCATAATGATAATTAGAATATTTTATGATTTTAATAATCTTCCCAAATGTCCTGGTATCTTTTCTAAAGGATGCTTTTATACTGCATTTTATATGCCAGATGTAATTTCCTATTTTTCTTTCCAAGGAATGTGGCCCATAGATGGAAACATTGTGAAATACAGAACTATTTATCCATTCTGGCATATACATAGCACAGTCTTCTGAAGGCACAACACAGCTTCTACTTCACATGAGCAAGAACATTAAGTGGTGTCGACATTAATTATAGACAGTTCCTCTTGAAGGCATAGTTGTGTAAGATGTTGGAGGAAATCAGGTTCTTTTTAAGAGTCTACAGCTAAAAAGTACATGAACAGGCACTAACAGGAAGGATGTGGATGAGTCACAGACTACATCAGCCTAGTAATGTCTGGGGGTCTTTACAGACACTGCAGAGTAAGTTTCTTTCTTGCCAGAAGTGACACAATTTTTATGGCTAGGCTTTGCTAACGTCACAGGGAGCAGGGAGCAGGCTTTGTTAGATTATCTTTTGTGTATTGAGCACTTACTTGCCCACAAAAGAGCTACCCAAGGTCTCATGGCTCTGAGTCACAGTCCCTGAGCACGCAGCACTAATTCAGAGGCTGCTATCTCACATTCCTCATGACCTCCCTGCTGGAGAGCTGTGGTGGCAGACTGGGCAGTATGCTCCTTTCTCCATCACTGGGGTTATACCCTACTTTTTCTTTTTTTTTTTTTTCAGCCAAGGTAGTCCTCATGATCATATTGGATACCTCAAATGGAAGCAGCAAGAAACATACTCCATCCTGATACTGAGTGTTGTTTCAGATCTACAGCCCTTCACCAGGAAAAGAATATTCTTATATTGCCCCAAAATAAATTTTAAAAAAGAGACATGTTTGGAATCCTCAGCTCCTCCGGCCTGAATATGTGATATTTGGAATTAATTCTCAGGCTTTGGTCTCCAGTACAGAAGCACTGTCTAGCCATATTGCCAGTTACTGCACATCCTTACTTTTTCCGCAATGAAAGACGATTAACCAATTAGCATTAATCGGTGTAGTTAGGTGTTTTCCCACTTTAACCAAGTGCCTCCTCCTTCACATGAATGCATCAGATTAACCAATGACTATATAAAAGGAGTGCCACCCAGGAGATGAGGGTGTTTTTGACTGTATTCTGAGGCTTCAGATTTAAGTGATGGCTTCCAGTCTCCTCTAGGCCAGGGTAATTTTGCGGTTTGAATCCTGGTTCCTGTCCATACTGTGAACCGCACACCTTCTGGCAGGCCTCAGGCTTCCCTTCCCACCCATCAATCAGCTGCACAGGGTGGACAAGCACTGCTGCCTCCTGTCTCTTCTCAAGGTAGGTACAGGTGGGAAAATGGATTTTGCACCTTTCAGAAGCACTGACAAGCTGCCTGGCCCCTTGCTGGACTGCTCCTTGACATCCCCCCTTTAAAAGCCAGAGGAAAGGCCATGGGACAACCTGGCTCATTTACACAAGTCTCTCCTGTAACCCTACCTGCAACTCCCGATGTCTCTGGCTTACCCCCGGCACTCTTACACAACACTCTTACACAACGCTTGCCGGGAGCTGGGCTGCCTCCAGGGAGAGCAGCCTTGTGCCGAGAAGAGGGGCGGGCTGCTGGCAGACCCGGGGACGGGGGGGAGCCTGCCCATGTCCTGGGACACAGAAGGGAGCTGACGAGGACACTGAGTGGGATAGCAGAGCATGTAGGCTTTGGAACCGGGCGCAAGGAGAAAGCTTCATCACAGTCAGAGCGAGCGCCCCAGGACACCAGCCCCTCATGCCCTGCCATTCCTCGAGTTATGGCACTTCTTTTTTTCTTGGGGGCTATCTTGGCTTGGGGGTGATGAGTCATGGGATGTATCACCTGAACATTTTGTTCTGCAGACTCCCTCTGTGAAAGTTGCTCTCACTTTTAAGTTCATCTTTTGTGAAAAATCCAGAGTCGCAACTCAGCATTAGGAAAAATTACAAGGTAGCCCATAGTATTGATGCCTAACTGAATTTTTAAATTTGTTTCAATATTTAACATTTCAATATTTAACAGCAAAGCAAAATTAGTATTTTAGAGTAAGTTATACAGAAGATTTTGCAAGTTGTACGTATTCAGTATAAAATGTACTAGACCATGGCTTAGGGTACATGATACATTTATCATGAGCCAGCAGTATTTCCTCCCTTGCAAAACATAACGAACAACTGTGCATTGCATGAGAAATAAAAATCTATCTAGTTTTCCAAATATGTCTAATGAAATGCACCAATAAGAACTAGCTTGTAGGCACAAGCTCAGAAGTGGGCTTTGACTCATGCTTTTTTATTGCTAGTATAGCTCAACTCACAAGGACACAAATCATGCAATAAAGCATAAAATCAAAACCACAGTGCACTATCTGTATAATACAGATATTTCCAGTCTATCCCAAAACACAAGAACAAAAAGGCAAAGAGCTATTGAGCTTTCTAATCGGAATGTCCAGTAGTTCTGTGTAATATCCTCCTCACACAGACTCAACTCGTTCTCAGTTTTGTGCAGGCATCATCAGATTTTTTACAGCACAAAAGCCAGAATATTATTACATGCAGACAATAAGTCTCATAAAAGATAACGGTAACTTCACTCTTTTACGGGTTTTTGAAAGCTCTTGTGTTTCAATAAGCAGATCTGCAGGATGAACACTACTGATTTAGACAGAAAAACTAATTTTCCTATAGTCTCATTGTGATAAGGCTTTGGATCTGGCATATGGTTTGCAGGACAGCCAGAATTATAAAGCTGTTGATTTGAACATAGCTACAAAAAATAGAGATCCAGCACCGCAAAATAAAGTAATGCAAGACAAAAGCAAGATAGAAGTTGATTTTATGATTTCATAAAAACTTAATGACTTACTGTATTGGGATAAATATATCTTTTTATAAATGGAAAATATAATAATGCAATATTATGCATGGAAACTCGAATAATGCATTTCTTCATAGGCAAAAAGAAACCATTTTATTGTGTCTGTTGGTTTCCCAGTAGCCTGAACAGATTAGAAAGGCAGTTTCATAAGTATCATTGAAAGAGCACAGAGAGAAACTGTAATATTAGCTCTAAACCACCTGGGCATCAAGCAGAAAATGGAATATGTAATTCTTCTCTCACCCTGTACTTACAGAAATGAGTAATGTTATCTCATTTCCAGAGTATCTCAAATCACTTATTATCACGATCTGGAGCTGCTGACCGCCCCGAAGATGTAAAGGCTCTAAGAAATCTACTTACACTCAGCTTAACACTCAGTCAGCATAATGGGCTGCAGCCTTCTCTTCGTTTTACTTCATCCCCGAGCAGAAATGTCAGCTCTCTAGCACTTTGCTTTGGCCTACTGCTTGTGTACACAGGAGGGCATGAGAGGAGCACAGAACAGGAGACAGCCCCGTTTAGCCACTATTTTGATAACCAGGGTTCTATTGCCTGTGAGTGACTCTCTGAACATGAAGCATTACTGTGCAAGCTAACCAGATTTGCAAAAACAGTATCTGATTTGTAACCATGAATTAAGTGATGTTTCTATCATTAAATATTTAAGCCTTAATTCACAAAGACCTCTACCAACTTGAAAAAAAGTATCCAGCTGAGCAAGGATCCTGGCCGAGAATGCTAGGAAAGCAAAGGCGGGTAATACGAAAGATATCTAATTTGAGTGATTACTTCAGTGGTTTTTTGAGGCACTTTATGGCTTAGGTGTTCTTTCTCCAGCACATGGGTGTTCCATTCAGAAAACAGCTTTGAAATAAAACTTTTCTTGTTTGTCTGTTTAGTTCTGTCGACTCAGGAAACATTAGCTTTCCCTGAAATTTCAACAAGGGACAGTTTATCTTTGATGCTAATTTCTCTTATTACTCACTTAGAAGTGTATATTAGATGAAGGTTGTCTTGAATTACCTACCTACTCTGCAACTGACCAATGTTAGTTAATACAAAGATAATAAATTTCAAAGACTTTCCTTGAAACTGGGGAATTTTCCCCCTTATGATGGAATATTTTAAGAAAAATATTTTCTAAATGTCAGGAGGGGAGGAACCTGGATGAATCTTGTTAATATGAATACATTTTGTCAATGCATCTTATATATGCTGTGTCTAAAAAATCAGTGAAGCAGAAATGAGTATGTTCTAATCTACAAATGTCACTCTGAATAGGGATAAGTATTACCCTACAGATTGGTACTGGCATTTGTTTGAGCTATTTTCAGGGATTCAGATATGAACGGCAGAATTAACTCAGCTTTAGGCTTTCTGCTTTTCCTAACCAGAGCCTCAGAAAATCACCACTTAGTTGAAAAAATAAATTCTAAAATGAAAAAAAATTTTAAATGAAAAACTGTTATCTGTATTGCAGGCTTTGAGTTACAGTGTGCAAATATATAGAACTTTGCAGAAAACCTTGGAAAGGAAAACAAGAGATGCTTTTACAGCTATGGATTTACTCTCATGGGTTTTGTCTATTGTGTGACTTGATGAGTTTCCAAGTTTGATTCTATTTTTCCTAAAAACTGATAGCTGAATTGCCAAACCACTGAATCCTGAAATGCTCAACACAGATTCCAGACCTGAAATATATGGCTTAAACACAATTATAACTGGGGAAAAATTTTGAAGGAGTTGATTTTCAACAAAATTTAAGTAACAGAACAAGAAGTTAGTTATTTTCCGAAATCTATATCCCTAGCCAGAAAAACCCAGCTAAACTCTCTGCAAGGTCCTTTCCACTGGAAAGTCAAACTGGCAGACCTGGAGCCTTTGCCTGCCACTGCAGATGTGGCCCAGGGGAAATGGCATCAGAGGGTTGATGACAGTGTGACACACACCAAAAGAGGACAGTGCATCTCCGGACGTGTAGGTTCAGGCTTTATATCAAGCAGGCTTTATATCAACCAGAAAACATCTCTGAANTTATTATTATAAATAAATAAAGAGTTTCAAGTTACCTGGCAATAAGCTAGTGGTCATAAAATATGACTGTATTAAAACTATCTAAATGCCCATTTGCTTCTGGTTTTGGGCAGACAAAAGGCATGGAGAGAAGGAATAATACTTGTGAAAATGAAGTAGAAGCTCTTATTTCACTTTTTTAAACAGAAAATTGCTTGTACCCTCTGTAATGGCTTTGTCTGTNAGCTATGGATTTACTCTCATGGGTTTTGTCTATTGTGTGACTTGATGAGTTTCCAAGTTTGATTCTATTTTTCCTAAAAACTGATAGCTGAATTGCCAAACCACTGAATCCTGAAATGTTCAACACAGATTCCAGACCTGAAATATATGGTTTAAACACAATTATAACTGGGGAAAAATTTTGAAGGAGTTGATTTTCAACAAAATTTAAGTAACAGAACAAGAAGTTAGTTATTTTCCGAAATCTATATCCCTAGCCAGAAAAACCCAGCTAAACTCTCTGCAAGGTCCTTTCCACTGGAAAGTCAAACTGGCAGACCTGGAGCCTTTGCCTGCCACTGCAGATGTGGCCCAGGGGAAATGGCATCAGAGGGTTGATGACAGTGTGACACACACCAAAAGAGGACAGTGCATCTCCGGATGTGTAGGTTCAGGCTTTATATCAAGTAGTAAACCAGAAAACATCTCTGAAGGCACATTGAAAGCACACCAGAGACAGAAAAAAGTATGACTAGTAGAAAGGGAGGGACAAGCATGTAAAGTTAAATGATTAAGGGGGTGGACCGACTGTTGAGAGTTAGCTATGGCTTGGGGAAGTGACGGGGAAGTGAGCACAAGATAGCCATGCTCAAAAGAGAGCAAAGAATGGTGGGAGAATGTGACTGCTATGGGAAATTTGGTCAAATTATGCTAATGGTTACTGGTGGACATGTAATTAGGTTAGAAGGCAGCTATATTTAAAAAGAAAAATTCGTGCCTGGTTTTAATTGATATTTTGAAATGGAAAACTCCATATTGCTATTTCTGAGGTTCACCCAAAAGCTTATTTTTCAAAAGAAAAAATTCAATGACTTCAGTAAAAATTAGGCTCAAATTGGAGAAAGCTTTCTGAAAACATTCCCTCTAAAATTTCAAAATACAAACCACATGTTTCATAGATACATAAATACATTTATAATTATTATTATAAATAAATAAAGAGTTTCAAGTTACCTGGCAATAAGCTAGTGGTCATAAAATATGACTGTATTAAAACTATCTAAATGCCCATTTGCTTCTGGTTTTGGGCAGACAAAAGTCATGGAGAGAAGGAATAATACTTGTGAAAATGAAGTAGAAGCTCTTATTTCACTTTTTTAAACAGAAAATTGCCTGTACCCTCTGTAATGGCTTTGTCTGTATAACCAGCACTGCATGAAGTTAACTGGATTTCAGCTGAGGACTTTCACAGCTCAGAAGTTACCGTATTCAAAGTCCTATTCATTTTTAACATTTTCTTTTTTGAGAGCAAACACATAATGACATATTCCCAACTAAATAATTCACTGATTTAATCTTTAAGGCAGGCAGTTTCCTAAGAGGCGTATTCTAATCTCTATCACTTCTTATACCCTTTTTCCTGACCTCACTGGGGGTCCAATGGAGAGACGAGAGGACAACCACTTCTTCTCAGAAGAAGTATATATCCTGATATTAAATACAAACATTATAGATGTGTGCCTGCTTTAGTGTGCAGACTGGAAATAAATCACATAACATAAGGGTTAACAATGGCCTTTCAGTATGTCTGATAAAACAGTGATTTCTTCTTATTTTTTTAGACCTCTCTTCTTGTTTGCTGCCTCATTTACAGCTAACAGTAGTAGAATTAAGCCCAGAAATTAAAAGAAAAAGTTTAATCGCTGATGATTTCGCTATCTCTCCCAAGCAAACAACAAAAGTCCACAACCTTTTAACCTTTTCCATCCTATTTGCTAATTACTTATTTTCTAATTAACCCATTATGCATCTGTCAGTGTGTTTTAAATTAAATCACTTTAATTGCTAGTAAGTAGGGTTTATTTAGCTCCTGGTATGGCTGTACGGGGTCATGAGTGGGGAGCTGTTGAACCACTGAGTTACAGGTGGCCCTGCAAAACTGCTGAAGTTGCTGAAGATAAAGAGGAGTTAAGCTGCTTTACTTAGGTGATTTGATTTTAATCTCTAGTGGCATATTTCTAATGGATGAAAGTTTACTGCAAATACAGAAGGGCATTTTTTATTCCTAGTATGCAGCTCACATCAGGCATTGATTTTTTGCTTGAAATAATTTTTAATAAAGGAATAATTATACTAATAGTTCTAGAAAATGCCCATCACCACAATTACTTTCCTGTATAGCAGAACTCTTTGAAATGACACATAACTGTATATTAACAGCCAAATTTCAAAATAAAGAGAATAAGTAAGACCTAACACATAGGATACAGGGAGTTTTCAGTATAAGGCTAACAGCCAACACACTTGAAAATCTACATGCAAAACACTATACAAACTGGTGATGGCTTTAAGGATAGACATAATGTTTAATGAGGACAGGCATAAAAGATTTTGTTCTCTGTAGCACAGCCCCCTTCTACCCCTTGCATGACCTGACTCGCTTCGCTGACCCTGCAGAAAATACCCACTTTTTTGCTGGGTTAGTTTTGTGCTGGGTTAGTGAGTTGAATTACCCCTGTGAGGTGGCTGGTGAGCACCGCAGCTGGCACCAAGCGGCAGGAGACCACAGCTGCCTGAGGCAAGGGGAGGGAGATGAGGTTCACCCTGTCTCATAAAATGGCATGCCAGAGGAACACAGGACCAGTTGATGTCTTTTGTAATGAATTAGAGTATTTATGACTCCATGCATTGAAATTACTTTCTAATTGTTAAATTATTTCTGAAGTTTTCTGAAACACCTTTGAAGATTGTAAGTCTTGCACTGTGAAAAAAAAGCCCCTAAAGACAACACAATTCACTATAACTTCTTTTGTGTTTAGATCCTTATACAGTGAAAAAAGGCACTAAAAAGTGCTAGTTGTATGTTGTGGAGAATGACAATATGAATTGGTTAGGTCAGTCTTTAGCACTAAGAAAGTCATGAATCTAGTACTACTGAGACATGAGAATAAATTTCCAGCAAGAATTCAAGTCTGCATCATTGCTAAGTTACCTAAACGTAACAGTGGGTCAAATAAATAATAAAGACTACACACATGCAAGCTAACAGATTTAGCAAGCTGAACTTCCCACACAAACTTTGTTAACAACACTTTGTTAACATCAAGCTTAAATCCAAGATTAGCCTAGATGTTAAATACTTTCTTCCCCGTTCCTACCAGAAAAAAGTAAGTGTATGAAATTAGGAGTAAAATAAATAAACAAATAGAATAAATAAAGTAGTTTATGGAGCACACCTCAATAAGACCTACAATAACCTTTCCAAAAGACAATCTTTCTGAGCAGTGAGGAAGCTGCAATTGACCTCTTCAGCTTGCTGTGTCATCAGTGTTTTTACCTTTGGCTACAGGCTACCAAGACATGGCTGGAAGACTCTGGTGCAGCATCTTGTTGCTGCCAGATTTCTACTACTGTTTCACCCTGACGCCTTCCCTGCTGATCTCAATAGCTCCACACCTCCACAGGCAGCATGCCGGGGAAGCTCACCTCGCCACCCCCCAGTCTTTGTGCCGCTCCTAGGCGAACACCCCATCTCTGCATCCGCTGTGATAGCACTTCCACTGTGAGACAGCTCACAGGTGCAGAGGAGGAACATGAGGGGCTGCAGGATGATGTAAACGAGAACGGGAGACTTAAATTTTTAACAAGGAGCTTTTGGACGGCCTTCAGGGACAGCACAGCCTGTCAGAGAGAAGCCATGAAGAGCTCCACAAATAGATGTATCTGCTGTACAGAGAGTGAGGATACAATCAGAAAGCTTATATTTGCTTGTAAAAGGTAAAGAGGCAAAGATGCAGCAATGGAATTTTAGTAAGACTCAGAAAGATATTTCTAACAGCTGATTCTGAATATGCTTTAATATTATATGACCCATCCTAATATGATTCATATTGACCCGTCTCGAGATGATGAGGCTTTGGGCAGGTGTTCTAGAAGCTTAGACTGACAGAGAAAGCCAAAGCACTGAAAGAAACGACAGCTTTAAGGGTGGCCTGCTTGTAGGTGCACAGAGGCATAGGTCCATGCTGGAGACAACTCACAAGGAGTCCAAGCCCCTGGAAGGACAGCATGGAAAAACTGAGCTGGGGAAATTCAATTGTAAAGCCCTGTTCAGCACCACCTGCTTCCCCTGAGTTGTGAGTTGCACATCTGAAGCTCTTTTGCTTTCCCTGGTTTGTCAGTAGTTGGCTAAGATCTTTCCAGTTTCACTATTGCCTGCATTCAACCCCTATTTAGGACTTAGGGCATATATTTATCAAAGCAGTAAAATTAGGGGGTTTGAAAGGGCAGAGGGGGGTCAGTATGGAAGCAGCATCCTGCCAATGTCTGAAGCAAAACCCTTGTATGAGCAGTTACACTTTCCCCAGAAAGCACACCAAAAATCACATGGAGAGATCTTATCCACCCCTTTTATTAAGTTCATTAAACTCTCAGTATAATAGTGTTTCATGATGGCTATATGCCTGAGGTAACACCAACGTATCAATCTGAGTCTCTTTGCTCTTCTGAGTTAGTCGGATGGGGCAGGCTTTTCTTTTGATACATAATTCTCTCCTCTCTCCTTTCTCCATTCTCCTCCTTTCCAATTTTCCAATTATTCTCTCTTTCTCTTCTAATTTCACATCTTGTTTGTGTGACTGTGCAATGGGAAAACTGGATGTAGCATTTCATTCCTGAGGATCTCAGATACAGGGGTTCCACTGCCAAATGCCAAAGCCATGGCCCTGATGACTCCATCTCTGTGTGCTGCTCCTGTGCATCTGCTGCCTGACAAACAAACAGACCCCCGAAGAACATAGCTACAAGCAGGGGCAATCACCATTCAAGGAAAACTTTAAGACACCCAGCAGAGATGGCTTCAAAGGTTAACAGGAAGATGCTGAATCCCACCTGGTATGGAGCCCCAGGGGCAAGACAGTGAGAAAGCAGGGAGTGCTCCCAGAGGTGCAGCACACCGAACAGTTTCAAGGAACCCAAGAGTTTTCTGGTTAAAGCTCTATGTAAACACACTGCACTGGTAAGGGATGGAAGAAAAAAATGTGAGGATCATCCAAGTCATGTTACCAGATAAATTTTCTCTGCTTATCTCAGGAAAGATTGCCCTGAAAATGAAGGCAATAAGGAAGCCAAAGACAGTCAAGGGAGAAGGCACAAGCAAAACAAGTCCCAAACACAAGATAAGATGGAAACCGCTACTTTTTCAGTAGATTTCAGTCCTCCATTTAGCACTATTTCTCTTTAACTAATATGCAGTTTGATTTTAGCCAGACACTCAGAGACAGTTTTTATGCCACTCACATCAATCAGAAGCAGCAGAATGGGAAATCATCCTTATATTGCTGATACTGAGGCTTCCCATGATTTATCTCAGCAGCATCACATGGATATTGAAAAGGACAGTGAAAATACATGATCTTAGAAGAGATATTCCACATACTTCCCACCAGGCTTATCTGGAAACATGCTAAAATAAGCATCAGAGACATTCTTTTCTTATTGCTTTTCACAGTGTCTCAAGCAGAAAAATATTAAGTGTGAAAAGCAACACACCAATCTAAATTAAGGATGTGAGCATTTTCCCATCCAGTGATGGGAAGTAGCTAATCTATCAGAGCAATTTTAGAATTAATAAGTTTCATAGTATTAATATATGGATCTAATCTACATTCAGTGTTATCCAAATTACCTTGTGCTGAAAGAACAAGTTCTGTATAATGAAGAGAAACAAACGAAGCTCAGAGAAAAATAATTAAAGGTGGGGAGTTGCAACGGGAATTGGAGTCAACACTGCTTCATGTTCTGTGTTGAAAATTTATTCTTACGGTTAACCAGCTTCCTCATCCATAAGGTGGAGACGATAATACTCGCCTCAGTCCCAAGAGTATGCCAGTAAGATCTACAGATAAGCCATCAGACCTGCTATTATTAATATCATATATGCTTGGTATGCATTTTTTACTTCAAAACAGCTTTACAGAATGCATTTCTGGTCTACTCTCAGTGCCTAGGGAATCACTTTTTTAGACTTCAGAAAAGTTATTCTCAATTTATTTACAACACTTGGGCATAGTCTTTGCCATTGACTTTAATTCTATTTTACAGCTTGTTAGTTTTATGGGATTTTGTTCTCTGTACGATGTGGGAACACAGGAGCGCAATGATTCAACTAACACCAGTTTTACCAACCAGCCAGATTTAACAGGCTATTTCTTGTTGTATCCTATAAACACAGTGAGCAGCCAATCTGATAGTTAATGATGCAAACCATAAGCAGAGGTAGTGTTTTGTGCCAAGATACAATATGTGGAGATTGCAAAAGCTCACAGTGAAATTTCTGTGGAAAAAAATATACAGCATGGAGGTTTCTGTTATTTTGTGCAATTCAAAATGGAGTATCTCCACTATGAAAAACAGATAGATTAATCAGAAAAAACCCAAAGATATTGACAGAGTGAGAGAATACCTCGTATTGTTCATGGAAGGTATCTGCAACCAACTGCGGGAAAATTTTATCAGAACAGGATTCCCAGATTTATTTTCATGCTCTGCCATCCACTAAGAGACTTTGGTCTAAATGACAAAGCAGATTATATGGGAAGCACAAAATGTACTAGCTTCTGGAGAGGGCTTATTTTTTAGTATCTGTGAAGTTGTTGAAGAATCTTACATAAGAAGTTATTTATAATGACTTAAAAATAGAATTTTCTTTGAAGTATCCTATCCAAATTATAGGAAAAAAAAAGACTTAAGAAACAGGATGAGATATGTTTTTAAACCAGGTTTTTTTTAAAAAAAACCCCCATCTTTGTAGGTCTCTCGAAAGGGAGACTGGTATACTACCAGCATTTTCTGAGCTGGCAGAGAAGCTACAGGGGATAGTGAACTATCAAATGCTGTCCTTGATGACATATAGACAATAAAATGAAAAACAATCTTAAAAATTCAGAATGAAATAGCAGAGTTGGCAGTAATGACCTGATTCACAGTTCCTGAGTGCTGGAATTTGACAGTACGGGATCATTAGAAATGCCTTAGTAACACAGACATCTCTCCTAACAAACTGATATCGCTACAATCCATCAATTTGCTGGAATTTCATAACCACATTAGGCTTCATTTCTCAGGTATTGTGGTCAACAGCTATAGCCAAAATATGTGTCTCTCTTCCAGTCATCTTTTTTTCAATCATATATCCTTTTGCTACATTTTACAACTATTTCTTCACTTTGATTTTATTCATCCTAACACTATTTTGCGGAATAATGGGCTATAATTCATGAAAAATCTGCTCAGCTGTAGAAATAAGTATTCTGTTCGATCCTTCGTGACAGATTTAAGATGTCATTGTCAGCTTTAGGATATTTGTCTGTATTAGTCATCCTGCCAGCTTTAAGATAGTAAGAGAAAAAATAAGGGTATGCTGGAAGGCCCATGAAGCCAAGGGAGTCTTTCTACTGACGTCAGCTATTTTGTACCATGTTCCTCTAGCAAGGGATTAGGACACAAAGAAGAGCTTCTCATGCCAAACTCTGTACTTCTTCATTTGCACTCATTTTCATTGAGTAGGCTCAATAAAGTCTGAGGACTGTCACTCCTGCACCCTTTATACAAGTTTCAATGATCTCACTGATGGGTGAAGGGGAGCCTGGCAAGAGATGGCTGAGTGCCACAGGCGGGGAAAGGAAGGGGAGGGCAGAGGACATGCTGGGGAGTACAGCCACACAGGGCCAGCAGGACCCATCCTGCCACCTGAGGCCAGGTTTACAAGGTTGAGATGGATGTGGAAAAAATGAGATCAAGGTGGGAAATAAACAGTTAAGGGTGGGTTGTTTATCAGGGACGAGACTGGAGTGGAGAAAAGAGGTACAAGGGCGGCAAAAAGGAGGCTCAAGAAATGGCAGGAGTAGTAACAGCAGATGCAATTGACATTAACCAGGGTTGCCCGGGGGTAAAGACAAGGTGGGGATGCACTTGAGTACTGCAGCCTGTTGTCCTAAATTGGAACAACCAACCAAGCCTGTTGCTCTGAGCACATCACGTGTGCTGACCTGCTGGCTCACTCGGGAGGGCTGAGTGGGATGGGCACAGGGGAACATCCAGGGCGGATGGATTGAGCATTTGGTGTTGTCGTGCTGGTGCATGTACCAAGCCTGATAGCATCAGCCTCTTCCTGACCTTCTCCTCACATGCACACCAGCAGAAGAAAACCCTCTCCCACCAACACTGCGTCATCTCCCCGAAATGGCATCAGCTAAATTGATAAAGGCACCGGCACTTTTCCATTGGCATAGCTTCGTATGTATTAGGGGCTTTGCCAGGATAATTTCCCTAGCTAGGAGGGAATGATTATTTTTAGATGTCTCTACACAACATATGTATGCTGGAAAAATCATCTGAAGTCATTTCACTGCTTGCCTAGTCCCAAAGAAGGAGTTAGTGTGTTCAAATTCAGTAAGTGGAAGAGAAGGTAATGAAACTGAATTGCCCATTTCTTCACAAAAATGCTACATGAAATTATTGCATTCTTACATTGAAAGTATTATTTTGGGGACAATAGGGATTTAGCTAGCAAACTAGGCAAAAGTCTCTTCCTTCCAAATTGTTTTTTCCACTGATGCTTTTCTAAAATAACCCTTAGATAATTTTTCAGTTTGTTTCATACAGACAGTATTTTCCTATAAGTATTACTGCCTTTAGATACTGCACAAATTATACTTAAAGGAGTATATAGTGTATTAGCCTCACAGATACCAAATCCAACTATCCCCACTCAGAGTGTAAACTACTGGTGCTGAGATAACAAAGCCTTAGTTTTCCAGCAGACAGATGTACTGTCTTTGGGTGCCAGCTGTGCTTCTGAAGTTTGGTTCAAATTCTGAAGTGAGATGCCACAGAGAAAAAGAAATCATATATGAGAGTCATTATCCTCAAAAACAAAAGGGAGTTCTACAACTCTCAAAGAGAGCTAGACAAAGAGAAGAAAAAGGAACTTGTTCATTAAGGAGAAGACTTAATAAAATTCAGAGACCAGCCTGCAGAAACAAATCTGATTGGCTCCACATCAAGACACCTACAGTAGATATAAACCCAGAAACGAGACTAAATATATTAACTCTTATTAATTACAAGGTTTTTTTATTAAAATCTGTTTCATTTTTCAGAGATCGTGACTGAAGGTCTACTGAATAACCACTGAAAAATGTCCACCTGCATTCACAGCACATTTACAACTGAGCAAAAGCACTGTTCAATGCTACAAAATGCAAACAATTGCACAAAACAGCACAATACTGGAGAATCCAGGCACTCCTAGGAGGAATCTCAGATTTGGGATGTTAGTCATTGCCAGCACATTCCTTGCTTGGTTTAGCTGCTAGAATATTTAACAGTACCATACATTCTTTATTAATGTTCTCTCAGGAAGACTGGTATTTTATACACAGTGTGTTTGTTAATAGGAAGAAGATTTTAGGCTGCTAAACAAAAAGTTCTATTTGTTAGCATTTGTTCATAACTGAAATAGCCAAGAGTTTGGAAGTAGATCAACCTACCTGCAGTGTCAAAAATCACATTTACAAGGTAAGTAACAAAATAACCTGTATGCCTTTTTTATTGTTGTTACTGCTCAGTGGGGAAAGCTTCTGACATGCAGGTAAAACTTTTATTTTCTTAATTATAAGCTATTGAAATTCCCAACAAATTTTGAAATAATTAAATCAGACAGAAAGAACTTGCACTGATTTTACTTATAAAAAATCATTATGAATATTTGGGAGGATGACTTTCCATAATTCTTAGGCAGTGGTAATCACAGTTCTGGTCTTTGATATAACACTCAGATTTTATTTGAGGCCCAGATACAACGTTTGGCAGCTGTACACAAGAATGATCTCAAGCGAAACCCTCTTTAGAATGATCGTCAGTTCCCTGTTTCAGGTGGTTGAATAGAGATGACATTCACCTGAAATACTTCGACTTTGCAAAACCAAAAAAACAACAAGCAGTCTGATCCTGAGCTTGTTCCCATTTAACTGAAGAGAATTTTTCTCTACCCACTGCTTATATTCTTTCACGGAAAAGCAGAGATAGCTCAAGGCAGGAGGCAAGGTAGGCAGCAGCCTGGAGCAGAAAGCTGCCTACACCACCCAGGAGAAGAGGAGCACGGTGCTCATTTGCAATTCCACAGCCCTCACTGGTGCACTGTCTCACAACTCAGATGCGCTGCCTGAGATCAAGGCTTTCAGATGAAATTTCACCGGTCTATGAGTACCCATTGTTTTTAAGTCTCAATTGCTCTGGAACTGGACAGCTGATTTCTGAAACATTCTTTTGTCTTACAAAATTAGTACTACCATGTAAATAATCTCCTGAAGAAATCTGCATTTTTACATTCTCACCAATTGAACCCTCACTTGATGCTGGGCAATGCTTGCTTCTCTCAGTACTTCTTCACAGCTAGTGGATATTTGTTTTGTCTTGTTCTGTTTTCTAAATCCATGTAAAGCAACTCCAGACCAATTTCAGTTCCATGCTGCACAGACTTCTCCCAGAAAAGACTGAAACTTTTTTTTCCTGTGTTTTCAGGGAATATTTAAATATTTTATATAAAAAGAGAAACAGCTTCAGCAGGGATGCAGAGAGACCCCCACTGTGGCTAATTCTACCTATCTATCAAGGAAGTTCACAGTCAGGTATCAAATCAGACAAGATAAGAGACAGGAATAGGAAAGCCTCAGTGCTGCCAACATGATCGGTTGTGCATCAGGCATTTCCTCTTGGTTTTGGGAGACAGGGATGGATACAACTTGCCTGGCTCCAGAACTGAACACTGTCAGCCTCAATCCACTAGCCTAGGGGTAAGACTTTGATTCCACTCCACCCCAAGGCATCTCTCATTATAGTCAGCTGGAAGATGTTCATGTATAAGTTCAATAAGGAACACATTATTAAGTCTGAAATAACCTTCAGACTCTGAGAAATAGGTGTCACACAGCAAAACGTTCATGTATCTACCTACATAGGAGTCCTGCACTGCACTTAGCTTTTTGATCTCAAATAAAGTCACTGGTCTCTTCAGTGTGCAGGTGCTTATCTCCTTGAAGGAAGGTAGGTTAAAGCACATACTCAGTTTGTTAGTCTTCTTTCATCCCACTCCGTATAGACTCCTAACATTTCATCTTTCTGGTCTCCTTAAGAGTCAGGAAATAGAAGAAATCAGTGGGTGTTTTTAAGCACTTTAGATGCCAAATTATGAGTTGAATGGTTATAATATGTGATTCAATTCAAATGAGTCTCTCTGTGTCCTCACACTCTCAAGATTACCCAAAAGATTAGACTTCTTTAGAGCTGTCTGTATCGCCAAATCAGAAACTTCAGACAAAAGTCAGGTATTTGCAAATTCTTAGTCAGAAACTATTGCAAATGTCATTAGCTTTCCAAACGAAAGCATTTAGAAAACAATCTCACCAATACAGAGGAAAACTTAGCAGGGATCTATTGATTAGAAAACATCAGATTTAGTATTATTTAGTTCAGAGGGCTTATGTGATAATATTTTCTTGTTAAAATGAGGTAGACTGTTAAAGATGTCACAAAATTACTGACAGGGATATCAACAAAGAAAAAATACCCTTTGATGTTGCCAAGAGGGAACAGTTTTGGAAGGGAGTGTATTCTGATCTGTTTTCCTAGATGGGAATATTTTCCCAAAACAAGGCCAATGGCTGATTCCCCCTTTAGGGCTTCAGTCTGATAACAATGATCGGTCCCCAACCATTTGCATGAATCCTGATTTGCAAATAGAAACCTGTTTTCACATCTATTCCTGGTTGCTGATTGCACAGGATTTTCCTATCAGTACAATGGTACATTGCAGACTGTGTGCTAATGCTCCCACTCCTTCTCTGTGCTGCTATTACAAGGCAGTGTGCTGGTAAGGAAATCCGGGCTCGTTAATCCTGCCAATACTCTGCACCGTGTCATGCGCTGCTCATTAGGAGCTGCGGGCACCCAGACTGTCTCAGCCCATCAGTTACAGAAGTTACAGGAGCCTTTCCCAGCTTGCTGCTTATAAAGACATGAAGTCTGCCACTATTACAATTGTCTTCAGAAGAAGAAAAGCAGCAAGTGCTAATTAAAGGAGGTGTCGCAGTAGGCTGTACATTAAACATCATTCAGAATGAACACTGGAGTGTGAAGGATGGAAAGTTTGCTTCCTTTTTCGAAGACGCACAACTGAAAGTTAAACACTGAATGACCTCTCTGAAACAGTACAATCTGCATCCATTTTCCCAATTCTGTATAGTAATGAAACATCCTAAAGCCTTGCATTAAGAACTTAACTGCAGCATTCAACAGGCTTTTAGTATTTAAACAAGTTTAAAGTTTGTTCTTTCAAAGCAGGATCAGCTCCAGTCCAGCAGTGGATTTACTTCATTTGTCCATACAGACACACTGCTGTAATTTGTGAGCAGGATTTGCCTAAGTGCAGGGCGAAGTAGTGAAGGACAGCAACAATCGAATGGGGTTTCATCTTATAGGGGTTTATATAAATTCTGGTATACTAGAGGCTACCTATTGGGACTACTATAGCATTTCTCACCTGAGACAAAGTGAGCACCTCACCAGTTGTGACTAAGGGAGATCTGCCAGTTTATGTATCTCTCCCGCAAACCCAGTCCCATTTATGCTAGCTTCAAACACCACACCTACCCTAGGCAACATCTTCTATTGCTCATCTCTTCCTTTCTTTAGAGTGTTTTTCCCAGACAGGGTTGTCTTACTGTAGACACAACTGTCAGTGTCCTGCTACATCCACAAGCAATGCTGGCTCTTCTTCACAGCTAACTTACATCCATTTCCTAGGAACTATTGTCACCATCTTCCCAGTCACCTTTTTTGCAAAACTAAGCAGCTGTGCTTTGCTAAACCCCTACTTAGAACTAAAGCTTCCCATGCCTTTGGTATTTCTTGATACTCCTGTCTAGACTGTCTCCTGTTGTTCGCTCACTCTCCTACAGTACTAAACTAGAGCAGGTGCTCCCCCTGGGACCTCAGCAGGTCAAAGTAAGTATGCACATATATTACAGTCATTACTTGGGGCGATCTACACATTAACTACTTGAGATGATTTTCCCTGAAGTAAGCCTGCTCTCAGTTTCTATTAAACTACGCAGCGATCACACTGGAAGAGAAATAAAAGCATCCATTTATGTAGCTCACCTGGAGTAGCTGCTCTGTCTCAAATTTTGAGGTGACATTTTTCCGAACTATTATTGTCAGCATATGCACATGTGCAAATATATGCATTCCCCCATTTCAGACCTGATGTCTACATCCATCCCGCATGAGACTGTTAAACTTTCAACAGTTCTGCACTTTGCTGAGAGCTACCAAAGACAGACAGAGAATGTCAGTGAGCATTTCTGAAAATAAAACTTCGTTTTGTAAGACCATCTTTTTCAGATATCTGGAAGCAATCTAGATTTATTTTTATTATTGTAATGGGTGTTTTTATTATTTTAATAGAGTAGATGTCATAATTGTTCACCAAACAATGTATCTACATGAAATCTTAAACATTATTTTACAGGACTAATCAACACATCACAGCACCAATTTTGATCCACAGTGCAGAAAAGGTCAGCATGCAAATTGCAATATGCTAAAAATGGATCTGCTCTGAGTAATGCCCGATCAAGTTAGTGAAACTACATCCTGAAGATAAAGTTTGGCTTTTTGTTTTACCTCTGATATTTTGAATCTGTTCTACAGACTAATGCAGGATTCAAAATGTCAGGGAGAAAAATGAGAAATTAAGCAAAGTAGAAATAACATTTTCTGTCATTATGCACAATATATTTATACAGTAGAAATCTTTGCATTACTTTTTCCATGAAAAAACACATTTGATTATCCATCTGTTTATTCTGCTTTTGTTTAATTTCAATCTTTTTCTACTTGAATTTGTGTAAATTGTAAAATTACTTATTACTGGTATATACATATTAGATGAACCTTACAACAACATTAGCTTTTTTTTTTTTTTTTTTTTTTTTTTAATAGGGAAAGACATCATAATTTTTTTTTTTTAATCAGGGAAGCAATGATAATAGTCTTTTAAGCTATTTGAATGCACCTATATAATTCTGAAGAGTAGTCTGGTCAGTATGATCTCGAGCCATTTGTAGGTGACAAAGAATATTGCAAATCTTTTTTGTCAGAAATTGGGAAATTTCAACATCATATAAAACTGTAAGTAAAATTATCCAAAGACCAATGACTTTCATGAATGCATGATTAGAATATTTTTCTTCTGTTAAATATCTGAGATCTTCAGATGGATGGAAAATGAAAAGTAGAAATCATTACATGCAGTATGCATCCCATACTTCATGTGCAAGTTTGTAACCAAGAGAACAATTGGAATATATACAAAATATGTAGCAGTTATTGTACCTGGAAAGTACCTGGCAAACTGGTTAATTTTGCATATTTATGGCCATGATACTGGTGCTTAGTACCTAACAGGCATAAGTTTTGCCAGGTAAAATTGCCCTGGAATAAATACAGGATTTGATAGGTACAGCAGTTATATGTACATACATCTGAATCCACACATTCAAAAAGTCCTTTGGGACTAACCCATTCTGGAATAAAACATTATGGAAGACAGGCACATTAAAGCAAAGTCCCCAGATGAACTATCTTTATTTATTAAGGAGGGCTTCTGTTCAGCATAAAGCTGTTAACATTTGTAACTTTTCCCAGGTTGAAATTTCATACAGGCTTAACTTCTTTTATTTTTCAGATACACTGCTAGATGCTTCCATCAAAGTGTTACAACATTGGTAGGCATTAGTCTATCTCCATTTGTTCTTCATATTATAGGGTTTTTAGATCATGTCAGAAAAAGATGCATCAGAGGATGGAAAATACTGTGCTGTCATACATGGTTTAGCACTACAGACATGAAAATCTGACAGGTCAGAACAAAGACCACGTTACTTGGATGCAGTCCTGTGTAGAGTGAAACATGGATAATATGGCATTTTTCTCTGTCCCCTTCCTAAAAATTCCCAATGTTTGCTTTTGACATATGATGGACAGTCAGCTGTTACCTTTATAAAAATCTATTAGACACCAGCACTTTTTTTCTTAAGTGGCCATAAATCCACTATGATTGCAATTCTTCTCCTTTTAAAAATCTTAACATTTACTATCACTGAATTTCCTCTGCTGTCTTATTACTTGGTCACACTCAGTCCTGTCAAAGCCCTGTACAACTCTTCCCAGTTGACTCAAGCACCACCATCAGGCTTTATTACCTCAATATCAACCCCTTTTTCCTTATGATGGATTGATGTCTTATAGGATTCCCCCACTGTAAAACTCGATGATTTACTCCCTGTTGCTTCCTAACTTTGAACCTGCTATTAATTCACTACAAGAGTTTCCCTTTCATTGCACACCACTTTTAATTATTTATAAGTCTTCGGGAAAGAACACTATTAATAACTTCTGGATATTCAAGTAGATTATAACTGGATCATAATTTTTACCCAAATCATTTCCTCCCCTGAAGTATTGGGTAGGCATGTGAATTTTGGCCTCTTCCCATTAAGCCAGGCTGTTTAGCCTGTACGATGAACAACACAATCCTAAATTACAAGTGACTCCCTATTACCATTAATTTCATGCTGAAGCACTAAACTACAGCTGTGGTTTGAGAACGCTCATCCCAATCAGCCCTCTTTGCACATGTGACAGTCTGGCTGTCAGAAAATGAAAAATTCTGAATTATGGAAATTTTTTTACAGGATTGTTATTAACCATATCCAATTTTTATTTTCTTTTATTTCTCCAAGGCAATAAAAATGAATGGAGCTGTGAGAGAGAGGAGAAAGTTCTTGAAAAGGAGAAGGTAAGTTTCCTAGAGTTCATTGCTAAGGAAATCAACAAGCCTAATACCAGTGGAATAGCCCAAATTGAGAGCTTCCTAGCTCAGAAGAGACCTCAAAGCTTCAGGGGACAGAGGAGAAAGATATCTCCAGTGAAAGTCCCTAAGGAAACAGGTGATTTCACTCGGTGCTCCACTACAGTAATAAAGCAATATTGGCACAGTTCACCTGACACTGGAGCAGTAGGTATGGGCTGATGATTTAATATTGAGCTTTTAATGCCATGTCTGAAGAATTTTGGCTGTCTGGTACAGTGGATAGCAGACACAGGCCAAAGTACATTTATTCACACCCAGTTTTATGGATTGTTTTTTCTCATGTTATGACATGAGACAGAGAGAACACAGCACAAAGGTTTTTGCCTGCTTGAACTGACAAATGTAGGATTCCTAACACAGGAGAAATATCCAAGGTGCTATTCTCATAAGTATTACAGTGCTTATCTTTTGATATAACTATTCAAATATATTCATAGATACAGGTATATGTACACACAGAGAAAACCAGAAAAAGCTTATGTTTCACTCTAGATAACCATTGCAACATAGTGAAAATGGATCACTTGCAACATCCTTTATGGAACTATGATATCCTTTTAAGTGATTATATTGTTACAGATTCACATTCATACAAATAAATTATAAACAAATATGCTAGTGCTGCTAGAAGGGCTATTTTTTCCTGGTTTTATAACTATCACTTTACAATATGGCTCAGTCCTGGTAAAAACACTTGAAGGCAGGAATAGAAAAGCCACAGCCACCTTTCCTAAAGATGTTTTCCAAGCAAAATCCAGGTTCCTGTTCCCTGGATTCTAATGCTGGCAGGCAGTTACTTCTCCTGTAACAGGCTGAACATGATCCCAAATCTGAAAAAATAACAAGCTCTAAGAATATTCAGGTCTAGAAATGCATGTTCTACAAGAACTTTGAACTCACCTTCTTCAGTTGTATATACATTTTCAAAGAAAGTAAAAGCAAGGTCTGAGCAAATCAAAGTACAAAATTGGAAGTAGAGGGGAAAGGGAAAAGCTTCCACAAATTAAGCTGTTATGCACTAGAGAATTTTGCACAGACACCACAAATAGGTAGGTTAGAAAACAAAAGAACATGGAAGAGTTGAAAAGTGAAACAATGTAGGTTTAAAGAGCCAGGATTAATCATCTCTCTTTCCTTTGAAAAAGAGCATTCCAAAAAGGCATCACCAAAATGCAAGTAAGATGCCACAATAAAAAGATGTATTATGTACCAACAAATACTTAGCGTTTGAAGAGACATCACAAAAACTACATCACAGCCTTGAAATAGGTATTCAATTTCACAGACAATCCCTAGTTTAACTGGGTACAAAGAAAAGTGGTTTAGATGTCATTTTCTCTGTTTAACTCACAAAAAATAGGCATTTGCTTTAATTTATTTTTTCTGTGGTAAAAAATCCAGAAGAAATAGGACTATGCTTTTTTTTGTACATCAATGCATACCTTTGTTACATTAACCTGAAATAATTTTTTATCCTGTATCTTTGAGCTGCATACATAAATATCAGAGAGGCAAATATCACAGATAAAAATGAACCTGGTTTAGAAACAGACTTTCTTCCATGACGTATCACAGGGAGAGTTAACTTTTTACTTTCCAAGTAAAAAAATATTAAATACTGAAACATTCTTTGAAATGTTAATATTTAATTCTTTAATAGCATCCTTAGAGACTTTCCAACTCTCACCTAATTTGAGGGTAATAGGTTACAGCAATTTTTATTGCTGCACTGGACATAATCCTTTTTTTGTGCGCTTTTATGTTATGCCAAAATTGCCTGAGTGCATATGAGTAAGTTTAGGCAGAGGGAGTGGGTTGGTTTGTTGGTTTGGTATTTTTTTAAGGACGTGTACACATTTGAAGGAATGCTTTTGCTTTCTGCTTTGGTTTTTACCAAGCAACATTTCTGACCATGCACCATCTCACTATTGTTTCTCTCTGTACCCACTGCATCTGCTCTGCAGAACTTCCCACTTTTATTTTTTTCCTGTAAATCACATTGGATTTTGTATTCAGACCTTACACAGAACTGAAAAGCATTTGATGAAATGTCCCCCACAGCCCATCGCACGGCTCTGATCTGCATGTGAGAAGGTGGCAGTGATCTGACCCCAGCTGGGCTTTGCATTTGCCTCTCCCTGCCCCGTTTTGGCAGAGGAGAGCCCAGCAGAAAACTGCTGGCTTCTTTCAAAAAGTTCTCTAAGTGCCACATCTTGAAAAGCATGAAGAGGAAACTTACACATTTAGAAACTCATCTACTGGCTGCAGCAGAGCCTGAAAAGCAGCAACAGAGAAAAAGAAAAGAGGACTCACCAAGACACATCCTGATGTAGGGGGAAGAGTTTTGGTAGCAACCCTCAATAGTTTCTGCTTCTCTCCTCTTTTCCTTTCTCAGTCCCCCCCACTCCTAATTTCCCCATTTAAGGGAGAAAATAACAAGGCAGAAGAAGCCAAGAGACTTTCATGACATAAACAATAAGGCCTTCCTGTGCCAATATTTCCTTTAAAAACACTTGCCAATAAAGCTCCTGGAGGCCAGCAAGAGAAAGAAACGCCGAAACAGCCATGACATGAACTTGGCATATTTTCTGACTCACTCACTTCCCTTGAGACAATCCCTCCAAGAGAATGTTGAAGGATAATGGGAAAAGAAAATTTCTTCCAGTGAAAAGGACTTCAGCTGCCCGTGCATACAAGAAAACTGCCAATTAACTTTATTTCTGTTTACCTACAGCCTTGCTCACACAGCCACCTCCACTGACATGTTTCCTGACTCACACACTCATGTTTGTAGGTTCATCTTGTAATGCTGGTGTCTGAGACAGACAAGGAGATTAAAAAAAAAAAAAAACAAAACAACTGAGAATCCTGGACTCCAAATAATTTCTGAACAGCAGAGAGAATGATCAATAAATGATAAAGGGTAGCCAAATACTTGGCTGCCTCACATATTAAATCCATATTTCCCTTTTCTTTTTCCCTGCTATTTATACTTTAATTATTTCTTAGAGCCAGACACACCAGTCTATAAAACATTAAGAATGCTCATATTCCTTCAGCTATCTGTAATGAAAGATTGTCAAGATTATTGTGTCTCATCAACGTATCTCACTTTGAGTAACACGGTGTTTTCAAAAATAAATGGCATGTTAAGAAACAGAAATTAAAATCTCCTTGGAAGTCAGCATCTTACACGCACACACATGCATTCGCTCACTCACTCATTCCTGGGGTGCAGCTGGCCCCCGCCTGTGTCTCGTGGGCCGGCACACAAGGCTTGGGCTGTCTCCTCTCACTCACACCTTCATCTTCACCTCCAGCTCAGGGACCTTCCCCTGGAGGCCAGAGCTCAGCTCCTGGAGGGGAGCACGGGCAGGAGGCAGAGCAGCACTGTGCTGATGGCAGGGGGCAATGTGGATTTTCCTCCACCACGGAGTCGCAGCGGCTCCCACTTTTCCAGGGGGCAGGGGCAGGCTGGCAAAATGTGTCTCTGGTCAGACCCCGCTCCGGGGCTGCCACACCACTGCCCTCCCCTCTAATGCCAGACCGGGCAGGAAGCCCCACCTCAAGACATACCAAGCAGAAACTGCTTTTGCTTTGAGGGAGTTGTTTCATTACCAGTCTCAGTCTTGCGATGTGGGGATGCCACCTCTTCCTTCCACATGTACCCAACTCAGGGCACCACGCCAGGACCGTCCATGCCTCTCCACGCACCTTGCACCCTGTCACTGCGGGAGCTCCTGCTCACCCTCCGTGTCTAGGAAGGCAGCAGGAACTGCCAAGTGCTCCTCGCTCGGCTAAGGGCTCTCCCTGTTTCTTTTGGTTTCTTTGGTTTCGCATTCAACTCCTTAGATTAGCATCAGGGTATCACATATCAAAATAACCACTAGTGAGGATTTGCTGGCCTGCTCAGAAGAGAGGGTTCACCATACCTACAGCTGCATAATTTTACTGTAATGTAGTCTGATATCATACACCCCTGCTTTCTACTCTCTAACAACCTGCTTGCTGCTTTCACACTTGGGCTTATGTCACATTCACCAAGTCCCCAGACTCTCTCCTACGAGCCCCCCTACCCCTGAAGATGCTCAGCAATCACAACTAAACCAGTGACACCATACTGGTCATATATGGGTTTTTTTCCTAATTTTAGTAATTTTGGGGTTATTCCTAGCTAGTATGGCTCTCCTAATAAAATGTATAAATGGTATAGGATGCTATAATGGATACAATCTACATTAGAAGTTACCTATTAGCTCACCTTTACTCCACCATGACTGCTGGGCACCCTGTCAAGTCACACACACACACACACACAGTATGATCCTTTCTTCTTAGGCATCTTTTTCTGCCCACTTACAAAGCTAACACTGGTTTGTTTTTAGGTTTGTTTTCACCAAAATCTGAGAATGTATGTATTTTTTTGTAACACCACCAGGGCAAGCCATCTGTGGTTGGCTGGCAAACTCTGCAACTCAGGGCTGGGGCAGAAATATTTAGCAGTCAAAAAAAGCTGACTTGCTCAAGAAATTAAAGCCCTTCTGACAATCTTCCAGAGAGCCCCTGAGGAAAAGGGAGGGAACCAGAAAGAGACTCAAGGAAAATGGATAGGAGCCCAGTGTTGAGATTCACGCCAGAATGGTTCCTGGCCAAAAAGGAAGGTTGGCAAGTAGACAAATACAGGCTTTCATAGGCAGCATTGTAAACAAGACATTAAAAATATTAATCCATTTAGATTTCAAGCACTGAGATGAGATTTACTTAAGAAGCAGAATTATTCTGGTAATGGCTCCTCAAACATTTCAGCCGAATGTCAAAGTTTTTGCTCAACTGTATCAAGTGAAAATACAAGGAGCTGTTGACACTACAATATTCAAACATTCAATTGTATGGCCGGGCTGGAAAAACACAGAGAAAGGCAAAGGAATGCAGAAACTCAAGCCCTCTCAAGGAAACTGCATTCACAAATTATTTTTACCTTCATTTCTACACCAAAATAATAAATTGAAGGGGTGAAATAATTTTTCAAAACCAAACTTCTCGTAAATCTTTTCAAATCAAACATAAATTACTTCTACCAAAATACTTTGTTCCCAGGTAGACACAGTCAATTAGAACAGAATGTCTTTTGTGAGAAAGAAAGTTTAAATAAATGTTGAACACCTAGATTTTAAAAAAGTTTATTTTCTCCTGCAGGAATCAGCATGTCTCCCCTCTTCCCCTTAGAAAACGTACATTTATTCAGAATAATTGAATATTTTAATTTTCTTTTAAAATGTATTGGACAAGTCATTTCTCACCAAAGCAAACAGGTGATCAGGAAAACTGAGGTACAGAAATACATGCTTTTTTGGTGCACATGGGAAGTGTCATGTCACCTTAAGCCTGTCACCCCTAGGAGATTCACAAATCTTGTTCTACAAAGTGGTGAGCAGGGGCAAGCATGTCAGGGGAGGCCCACAGGGAAGATCAAGTGCCTTAAACAATGAGAAAAATATGAGCTGCAATTACTATATGGGATTCAGTAACTCAGTCAGGAATCAGAAGATTCCTGTATTGGGTTAAAGGAAAGACTAATATTTGTGGAATTAATGAGGTTGGTCCCACACACAAGTCCATGTACGCAGTCTGTGCTCAAGAGAGGCCTTTTCCCCCTCTCAGTAGCACCAACAATCATTGTAAAATGCCAGGCATGGAGGAACTTAGGTATCTCCATTCAAAGCACTAAAAGCATTCTAAAAAAAAGGTTCATATTCTCCATTACCTTTGGTCACTTAAAAAAACCCCATATTAGCTTACTGAAAAGGATAGGATAGAAAGCATCCCATCTTTTGCAACCTAGGACATACCATACCCCCCTCAGAATTATATTTCTCACAAGGGTCTTTTAAAAAAGAACAAAATTTAAAAGGTAAAAAAAAAAACAAAAAAAACCAAACCAAACCCCCCAAAAACTCTATCTTGCTTATATCTGTAGCCACTCATAAAATTATCTTAAGATCTCCACAGCAGCTGAAATGGAAGATCTGAGCAAAGGAAAACCTCAAAATAAAGTTAAAGAAGGAACAACTTCGTTCTGGTTAAGAGTAAAAAAAAAAAGGGTTAAAGTTTAAAGAATCTTCAATTTTATAACAGTTTAAACACTTAAATGCAAATTAAAGTAGAAACACATGAATTATAGAAATTCCATAGCACTCCTATATTATGAATCATACTATGAAATTCGCTTTCTGCACTCTCAATGGAAACAGAATGAAATACTGGCATCTCAGGCGTTTTGAAATGTTATACAAGCACCACATTTAATAGCATCAATTTTAATATGTATCTAGCATAATGTATGGAGCATTATTAGCAATATGTATCTCAGATGCATATTTCAAAATGTTCTAGCTGAAGGTATTCTAATGAAAGCTATTTGCCTATCACATACCACAACTGGTGCAACTTCACCGTCCAGGGAGGCATTTTCATCCCGTGGAAGGAGAAGCCATTAGGGAAACGCTGCTTGGCAAACAGTAGCTCTCACACTGAAGCTGCAACATTATCCCGGCTTTCCTACATATTAAGCACAGGACTATGTTCAAAGTAAACATGTGGTCATAATTAAATAATAATTATGACTAACATTTGTGTAACACCATTCATCCAAATAGTTTAAGGCATTAGGTAAATCTGTAAACAAAAGGTCTAATCCTGCACCCTTTACTCACATAATGCCATGCAGTTCAAACGGGCTATGTAGATCTTGTCTACACACAGACCTAATTGTTCTCAATTACCTCCATGTGTCAACACTTCTTCCAGTGCGTCGTGTTCCTGTTTAGCTTAATTCTCTCACTGATTACTACAGGTGAATGCACTGTTTCTACACTCTCACTGATTTAATATCGCTTCTACGGACAATTTCCTACATGGATCCCACAGGGTTTTTAAAATATTAATGCGGCGTCACTTCCCTTACACACTTCTAATAAGATAAATATTCTTTTATAGATGAAGAAGTTCATTTGTTGTTACTACACTTCAGGGACTGACCATCACATCTGACTTGCAACTGTAAACCCAGGACCTACAGTTTCTGTTCTCATACCTTAATCACACAAATAGCCTTCTTCATCCATCATGCTCTGGAGTAAAACCACAGGAAATGGTAAGAGCAGGGGAAAATTCTGCAGTTTCTAAAAATAAAATATATTCAGAAGTAGACATGCTTAACTTTCATGTATCTGTAGTACAAACATTGTCTGTTGCAGAGAACCAAAGTTTCTAACTGCTAAAAAAGAAAAAAATAATCAGGAACAACTTGCTGAAAATTTTGTGTCAGCCTGCCTTGACAGTCAAGCAACTGGAGAACACAGGGAGAGATCAGGAATACCTGAGTCAGATTTCATTTTGGCTCTGCTATGGACAGTTACCTAAGTCCTTTGCTTCGGCAGCAGTACCCGCAAGTCAAGCCAAATCATCTCTTTCACTTATAGATCTTTTGAAATTCATGAAAATCCCTACAGCTCTTTGAAGACAAATACTGTTTACCAGCACCAGCTGTTACTTAGCTTTTAGCATTTTTCATCTTTTATCTTAAATTCTGCATAGAAGAAAGTCACTGTCACAACCCACTCACACCACAATTTAGTGTATTTTCCTTCCAATTTTAATTCTCCTTTGCAAGAGATATACTCAATTCTAACTCTTATATATATTCTATGTAATTTTGGCATACATCAGAAAGCATTTTTTTTTTAGCACGAAACAAAAGCACTGTAAAACGTCACTGACTGCTGAACTGTCAGCAGAGCTCATACTAGCATGGCAGAAAAATAGGGTGGGTTTTTCCTCTTACAATTTTCAGATTATTTTAGGCATCTCTCCTATGTGTTCATTCATTCAAAAAAAAATCCAACAAAATAATAATTGTCTCATCTAAGCACGGTGTGGTTGAACCTGAAAAGAATCTAGTGTCACAACAGCTATCCCTACTAGAAAAAACAATCCTGCACTGTGGAAGGATTTCTGATGAATTCAGAAAATGCTACACAGTAGTTAGCTAGTAAAGACACAGTTCTCCTACAGCTATGCACTCTTAAATCCATATAGCATTTGTGGACCCCATGTAAGTGAAAATGTGAATATTAATGGTTTAATACACAATATGTTAACAGCTTTGTTTTAATAAGCAGTGAAAAGAACATGTTTCTATTAAACTGCATTGTCTTCATGTGTGAAGGTGGGGATGCACAGGTTTGCTTCTCCCATCAGTTGTACAAGCAGCATCTGTCAGCAGCACAAATGAGCAGCAGTGAGTTCTCTGACCCTGTCCAGCCAAAAAAGCAGTAGAGGTGCTATGTTGTCTCCTGCCAGGACACCCAGAGCAGTTCTTCTGCTCAACAGCACTTCCTCATTTATTTTTGCAGTGCCTAGGACAGGACTGCAGCAGTGTGAGCCAAGCAGTCTCTCTGCCTTCCCATGGATCGGATCTTGACCGCTGTGCAGAGACCGTGGCTAAACACTGAGCCAAGGCAGAGAAACCAACGGCAACTCCATTCAAAACTGGGCTATAGCCTCCTCTGTTCCTTATCTGTTGCCCTTCTTCTGGGGTCAAGCCAAAACGAGCCCATAACCCTGCTGGCAAGAGCACCTCTGGCACTGCTCCACATCTTCACTTACAACAGGGGCAGACAGCACAGAGCCCAGACAGGGAAAGCATCCTGTGGGAAAATGAGTGTCATGCTGCTGGGCACCACAGAGCAGCCTATAAATACACAGACTCTCAACTCTACCTCTTAGCAAATCTATAATCCTGGAGAATTTGCTCACAGTAAGCTGTAAATCTCGCCACGGAGGATACAATTCACTGATGCACCACCAAGCACAGCACTGGAACAATCTGTGCAAGGCTTTGATAGGGGCTTCTTGTGGCACTGAATTTCAGCCAGGAGGGCTAAGAAACTATTCGAAGTGAAAATGAGCAGTACATTAAAGGAAAGCACGAAGGACAAACAGGCTTGGTTGTTTGGATTTCCAGAGCTGCTTATGTGTGAAAAGCAATTATCAGATTTGACACAATCGCAGGCTAGTCCATGCATTCAATTCCCTTGCAGTGGCAACTGCTATTTGCTTGGAAAGCTTTTATGTTTAATGCTAGAAATGAAGAATCAACTCTGCCTGAGATACAAGCAATGATAGTCAAAATAAACAAAAGTTGTAGTTAACATTCTGGTAGGTTATAAACTGCAATATCTCAGGACTGTTCCTGTTAGGAAAAGCAGCAACTCCAGAGGATAATAAGCATCTCAGGCATCTTAGCCCAATGCCCATGAGTCACTATTGGCTATAAGTGCATCTAGAGAAGACAATAAAAAATTTTCAGGGGCAGAAAGCATGTCAAAACTTTTTCTGAATCTAATTAGGACAAATTAAAGTACAAACTTTGATTTCCCCTTCGTTTTTAAAACAGTCACTTCTTATTGCTGTAACTGCCTCTCACTATCACTTCCATCATTTATTTATCACATGACTCACAAAAACACTCTGGTACTATCCAAGTTTATCATACCACTAATTTTAAAATTTCATACATTTCTATTTTGGGGCTCTTGCATCCCAGAAAATGTAATACTCCAAATCTCTGCAAGCACAACATGTACAACCCCGTGGTAGATCTTCTGAGATGGAAGTAAATACAACACACAGTAAATATGCAACTAATACCAAAACAGTTCTTCAGACCTGACCAAAACACTGCTTGCATTTAACACCGAACAGGAAGAAGCCATTCTTTAAAGAGAGATGACATTTCTGAGTATATAACACAGAATAGCTACTGTGGAGATCCTTTTGTTAGTCTAATGTCACTGGATCTGATAGATTTTCTGTAGGCTGAATGGAAAATGACTGATTTTTATAGGTCAGGTGACTTCAATAGATCTCACATCTGAGCATAGCATATTCTATACTCTCCTCAATGTAAACTTTGAAGAAGAACTTTATTCTGGGGTGCAGCAATCAAGAAAAAAATTCCACCAGCATCCCTGGAAATTCCTGTGTCATTAGGGTGCAGCAGAGGCCACTGTCCACAAAGAAGTGGCAATTCTTGGCAATCTGTCTTTGAAATACTGCATATCATGGCACCTCAGACCTCCAAACTGAAAACTTTCATGAAGGACAATCTGATCAGCCATACTGGATGAGTACACTTCAATTTGAACCTAATAATAAGCTTACCTTCCACTGAGATATCAATTTAAAAAAAAAAAAAAGTATGTAATCTAAAAAGGAAACCTGAAAATTAGCCTATATTTAAAAATAAAATATAAAATGTTATTTCCTACCTTATACCTTCATCACCTTCTAATAAATGCCATGCAGCTGTGGGAGGGCATTTTCAGAAGGGAGGAAAGTCCTAGGAAACAAAATGCTTTTAGTAGAATTCTGAATGGTTTCATTGAGTATTTTTAGCCTGGCCTCTTGAGAAGCTCTGCAAACATTTGCAAAACTCTAAAACAGAGCCAGGGTTATGTCACTATCTTTGGTACAAATAATTTGTTAGGAACTATTTTGTTCTGGCACAAGGATATATCAAGAGGGGATGCGTGAACTGGCTTGTTTTCTTTTGGATTAATGCTGTTTGTCAACTGAAGGCTGTCTTTATGTGGAAAGAGCAAAGTGCCAAGAAGCACATTTCACCATGCCAAAATTAAAGGGAGGAGCTCAGAAGCAGTCTTTTATTACCTAATTAGTTTTATCAAATGACACAGATCAACTAACAGGAGATAACTAATAGGAAAAAGGGGTCTAATGAAAAAGTAAGTTATCAGCTGGACGCTCTCCAGAAAACAATTATCTCCCTAGGTAAACAAGTACTACTGTTGGGAGGTCAGACACAAAATGCAAGGAATGGAGGTCTTCTCAGGATACCAGCCCTTGGTGGAGTTGAGATGGGTGAAAAAAGTAGTAGGATAAATCACACTGAGAAGAAGGGATGACTTGATATTAAAGAAGCTAGTATCTTTAGATAAAATTATTCCTATCTGGCCTATACATATCCCACCAGTTGGTTTTTTTTTTTTTTTTTGAAACACAAATCAAGTACAGCCTGCCAGATTAATATCCTTATTCAAAATGAAAATTAGAATTACAATAAGAACAGCCACATTCACCTACTCATGAACAAATTACCAGAAAAAGCTTTTTACAGCTTACAGGGAAAATGGCAGTTCACAGATCTTATTTTATCTTGCTTGCCCTCCTAAGACTGGAAAGGATTATCACAAAAAGAAATATGAAGTTTTAGATGATATTCTGCTTTATCCACAATAATCAAGTGTACCACACATATTTATGTTTCCTTTCCATTACTTTCCCAATTGCATGAACTAAATTAGCCAAACAATTCCAGCTCATGTGGCTCCCATTCAGATTACATCAACTTTTAATTCCTAATGTGAACCATACTTTCATGTTTCCCATTATTATTATGCTTATATAGTATACATCTAAAATATGCAAAATTTATCCCATTATTTAGCTAGAAAAGTAACACCACACAGACCAGCACAAAGACGTTTAAGAAGCTTTGCTAAAAAAAAAAAATCTAAAAATAAGAATTGAATTGACTAAAGACTTGTGCCCCTCCAGCAGCTTGAAGAGAAGCAACATTGATTTTTATGAACATTCCTTGGGAATCTTAAGTGATGCAACGGGGGAGTTTTATTATGCTATTCTTTCTCTTCCTCTTCCCCCTCATCCATCACCAGTTAATTTGCAAACAAGACAGGGCAAAGAATTTATGGGAAAATGCTCTGTCTCTTGGGATCTGCAGTTCTACCTCTACTGCAGAGCTGTGGGGACCACAGTAGAGTTTCACATATACTTACAGTATGCTTTAGCAAGGACTGCTAGATGCAGAACTATGAAAGAAACCTAAAAATCTGTCCCTCTAAATGGAAACACCAACCACTGCCATCCCAGAACTATGGGATGTCTATGGGATTGCTGTCAAGAGTGGGCAAAAGATGTTAATGAGGACTAGGCACGTCCTGGACAGGGCTGAGCAGCACTGCTGGGAAAGAGCAGTCCTGTTAGCATGCCTTCCCTGCCCGGAAATGCTGAGTTACAGACCGAGTCTGAGCTCACAGAAAACATCTTGATGACCCTGCATCCAGCTGAGAGCACCTGCAGGGACTGAGGCTTCAGCCTAGACTTATATTGCTGATCCAGATTGTCATGACCCTTCCCAAGGGACTGCTGACATTCCCATCAGCCTGCACACGGAACAGGTATCACCATTCCTTGGTGTCTCACTGGACTTAGTAGGGTATTCGGAGACTCCAAAATCCTTTGGATTTACTACAGTAAGATAGCCCAAAAAAATAAAAGTAAAGAGAAAGAGCACATTACAGGAATGCAAATCAGCGAGCTCACGCAGGTACAAATAGAAAGCAGATTTGGTTGAGGAATGAAACAACCAGTAGATGAACTTATTTAATCTGCCATCCACCTTTAAAGCCCTGCAAAGAAAAAACTCTAAGATTCATGGCCTCCACAAGATTCCAAGTGACTCCGCAAAGAGTGGGGATTCTCTGCCAAAACCAGCCAGTCTTCACTTTCCTCCAGAGAGTCAGTCCTTGGCTGGCAAACCTTAACCACTGTGATATCCAGTCCTACATATGGATGAGGTCACTGACCATGATCAGCACATGCGCATGTGTGTGGCAGATCTCCATACACATGAGAGCCAGCTTCTCCCCTAATGTGTGATCCTTCATTCCCACAGAACAGGGCAGGACCACTGTACTCTCTTTTTTTGTCTCCCTGTCCCACTACTGCTGCCTTCTTATTACTTTTTCCAATATTTCCATTTACTCTGGAACTGACTGCAAGGCGTGGTGCCATCGTACTACAGCAAAATCCTCCTTGGCTCTGCCCACCTTGAAGAGACTGACAGAGGAGGAAAAACTGGCCAAGCCATGACAGTGAGCAGAACCAGAAAAGTAACCGCTGCCACTCTCACCATTAGCACCTGGCAAATCAGCCACCTTCTTCCAAAAGAACTTGCCCAAACAACAGATAACTATTTTAACTGCACGTCCTTTCTCTCACAAGAGGTTTCTATCAGACTTTGATCATATGTCCTGTGCAAAAATACTGAATTTCCAAATTCTTTCCTTACTTCTTTTTTTCTAACCCTTTCCCTCCTGTGTGCCTTAAGCAACAAGTATCTACTCTATATACCAGAGAGTTAAGTAGCAGAGATTCCTGGACTCAGATTCCTACATCCAACTTTTTAATGCTGGTCAATGATTTTCTGGGTTCAGTTAGGCTACTTAAATTTGTACCTACAACTTTATGAGAAGACTCCTCCCACAAATGGGTGTATATCCCAGGGTACAGCCAGTGCAGCCTCCTGAGATCTTCATTCCTCCACGCCTACAACATTCCTGCAGGCAGCTTCTCTGGAAACTATAAGCTTTAAGGCAATGTTCTCTGCACACCACCTTCCTTCTCCATGTCTCCCTGGCAAGTTTCAACCTTCCTGCCCAGCATCCCTTACATCAGACTTGTTCTGGTGGCACAATGTGAACCCATCGAAACAAACAATCTGAAGGAAAGGTGTTCATGCTTGCTGCTGGTTTCCCATAGCACACCGGCATTTTCCATCTGGTCCTGGGAGTACTCAGCCTAGATGCACTGCATCACCAAACTGCAGTCACAGTAAATACTGAGACTTCTCCACACCAACAGAGTTGGTTTGGGAAGCATACTTGAATATAGGAAAAAAATTATTACAAGGAATGTGGGCAACAGAGGCCATCCAAACAAAAAAGCCTCACTTGACCAGATCACTGACCTTGCCTAGGAATGCAGGTACTGCACACAGGAAGAAAGTTATCTGTGCTGCTCAAGCTGCAGTTAACACCCAGATTCATAAGCTGCTTTCCACAAGGAAAAGCTGTGTGTAAGGTCAGAAGGCAATAAATCACTCTGCATTATGGATCAGCTTATTGTTTAGGACACACACATGCAGAAATATCAAAGGCTTTTTGAAATTAGCAGTGAGTGATTATGTGAGGCAAATGTAATGAAAACACAACAGAGTCTTTTAGCTAGGGGTAGAGAATATTCAGCCAAAGGCTTCCTCTGCCTCCCACTGTGAACAACACAGTATGGAAATAAACAAAGTGATGTATTAGGAGAATGAAGACTGAGGCTTTGCACTAACTTATTGTTTTCCTGAACCATTAATTGCTAGACAGCTTTCTGTGTCACAATAACATTTCAATTACTGAGCTTTTATATGATACATTTACTGTATGTTTTTGAGGCTGGACAAAAATTTTATAATTATTAAAATATGTCTAACAGGAGCAATTATAAAGGACAACTGAGCATTTGGTCCTCCATTTGCTGTTATAAAATGCAATCTACGCAAACAGATGATAAGCAATTAACAGGTTTAACAACACATGCGATTAGCTGCAGTCATATTTAGATAGAGTGATTCTTATGCATGTTAAGTGGATTATTTAATTAAGTGATAGGCATTTCAGCAGAATACACTGGATGAGAGTGTGTGCAAGTTGAATGCATGTTGAAAAGAAGGTGGTCTTGTGAATCCAACACACATAGGTGGGAGCTGTGACATAGACTGTTATTAAGGATTATCTAATGCTTCCCATAAATCTGATTTTCACTTGCTTATAATTTTACCAGACTAATTGTTTGGGCTGAAACTTTTCACGTTGGAGTTGTGTTTCAGGCTATTTTTTTCTTACATTAACCAAAATGGTTCAATTATTTCCAAGATAGAAGCCAGGAAAAAAAAACAGAAGACACTGTTCTACAATGAAAAAATATTATCTGGTACCTCCTCCTTCAAGAATTCAAATATCCCTCTTGTTTTAAACAGCAGAGAGTACATTTCAATCAGGGAAGTGGCTCTTGCCAGGCCAGTTAAAATCAGTTCAAATATGATGACACTCCAAATGTCTGCAAACTTTTGAGGTGCTGGATATTGGGTTTAAGGCTGGGTTCCACTGACAAGCATTATCCTCATGTAAAGAGAGGAAGGTGAGATGCCTTCCCTGCCATTGCTGCTGCCCAGGATGGAGGTCAGGCAGCACAGAGAGTGAGACCAGAATGAACCACATTCCGGCAGGAAAAAAATTGCTGGGAAGAGGAGGAGGACAAAGAAGGTGTATATGGCCCACACACACCACTTATGCAGAAGAAGAGAGTAGGATCCCCTGAAGAAGAGATTAAAAAGAAGAGGATTTAGCTGACTGATAATGAGTTTATGATGAAAAGAAACAGACAGGGTCATGGGTGGGGTACAGCACTTGACTTTGCAAACTCTGTGTGTTGCGTGTCTGCAGCACTTAAGTAAGAATAAAATGCACTTAAAAGGATATAACAACTTTAGAAGTCAGAAATGTACAACTTAAAGCTAATGTTCCCAGATACTGACTAAAACATGCTGCTCCTTTATATTTAGGCCACTCCATGCAGGTATCCTGTTACTGAGACTTGAAACATCCCCAAAACTGCAATCAGAAATAAACCTCTGTTCATCGGGAAAAGAACCCTCTTTTTAATTGCATACTAAAATACCCCCCCCGCTTCCATGATTAGAAACGTACATTTAAAAAATGAGAAACATGGCCTGAAATACCTCTTACAGCAACCAGGTGGATAGTTCTTACTGAGCTTTTTAAGGAAATGTGCCTTTGAAAATCTTCCCTGTTTCTTTACAAATCCAGCTATACACAACTTCATTTCATCAGTCCTGTGGAGAGGACACAGGAGCTACTCATCACGACCGAGAACAAAACATTAAACAAAACCCTTTGGAAGGTCAAACTGTGTGTTTACTCTATGGCTACTGTGTAGCCTGGCGCACACCACGTTTTACTCAGACATAGTAGCAGCAGAGAGTCCGTGTGGGCAAAACCCCTGTGCCTCTGCCTTCGGAGCAGCCGGAGCTCAGACCCTGCCCTGGCGAGTTTGCTCCTCCACAGCTGCACCATGCCAGCACACCCAGGGTCAGAAGGCAGTAGCAAGGACAGGGCAGTCCCGAACTGCTGTCTTCTGTGGGCAGAGAGTAGGATGGATAATCTGCCTCAGCAGAGGAGAATTTGTGATGGTTTTCACTGATTTCCGTTTTGATCAGTAGCCAAGTACTGGTTAATTATTGACCTTTCTTGTGTTGGTTGCTCAACAGAGAGGGCATTGCATGTGCAGTACACCACAGCCCAGAGCTGAAACAGAACAAAGTAAGGCAGAAAACTCGCTGTGACTGGGGGTTCAAGGTTGTACCCAGTGATTAGTCTTTGAAAGATATATAGATTTTTTTTTTCTTTTAATTTTCAGCTCATTTTCTTTCTCATTCACCTGTTCTCCTTTCAACAGCAAATTCCACTTTGCACAACTTGTTGGTTACGTAATGAATTAGTTCTAAAGGCAGAAGACAGAGAGGAAAGCTGGCTGTGCAGCTGCACCCTGCTTTTCTTCCTACCCCTTACAGTGTTATTTATTTCCACAGATAGAAACTTCAATATCCATTTATGACAACAGTATTTTCATGGATTAGGTGCTTATTAATGCCACCTTTCCTTCAGCAAGGAAAATCACCTTCTCCCAGGAGAGACGATTCGCAATTTCATAGTAAGTGTGGCTTCTCTTAAGCAGTTCTAATTTTAACAGGACAAAGTACATCTTGTTTCACAAGGATGGTGGAACCATTACACGGCACACCACTACAACCTTTTCAGAATGGAAGCATTTCCTTAGAAGAAAAACAGATCTCATTCTCTGTGAATCATTATTTTCTTATTATTTTAGAGACATATTTGGAATTTGCATCCCATGCACTTAAGAAGGCAAATTCATAAAAGCAAGAGATTCTGAAAAGTTAGAACCTTGAATTACTGTCTTCCATCATTTTAATATAAACTATTAGATAACATTTGAAGAATTTTAATGATAAAAAGGAACACAACTGAAAATTCACAAGAGAGGTACTTGTCAAAGACAGATCATCTACTCTCTAGTCCTATTTCTCCACTGCATGAGACCATTTCCTTTAGTGCTGGCTGATGTGGCATATGCTCCCAATAACACGGCAGAAAAGTGGCCTTGGTGGACACATAGCTTCTCGTCCCCTCCAGTTCTGCATGCGTTCAGTCTTAATACTTGTCTCTGTGATTATTCCTTCCCTACAAAATTAACTCCAGACATGGTAGAGGAATTAAAATATAATATACAGCAACTTCTTGATTTATATTTGATCTAATTGCTAAACAGCCTACTAGAGACTTGCTAGGTCTGGCCCAAGAGTTACCATCAATAAACTATGACAAAATGTGTGTTGGTACACATTAAGAGAAAAGAATTGCCTCAGAAAAGCAACACAAAGCACCAAGTGAATTGGAAAGAGTCTGTGAAAGGCAGAGGGCATGCACTGCAGCTCTTTCATGCTCTGGTTGGTTTTTGTGAGCTTGATTTATGTATAATTAACCATTTTTTTCCCTGCAAACAATTTCATTTGAAGCTGTGCTATCATTTTTACCCCCCATTCTCCTGCCACAGCCACATAAAGCAGTCCAGTTTAACATGATGACAACTGAAACATGTTGCCACAGCAAGAGTCCAAACTTCTATATTTGCATAAAATCCCACTCTTGTCTCCCTCCTGCTCATCCTATCATCACAAGAATGAAAGAAATTCATAAACTGTAACTCTCATCTCTAATAGAGCCTTGGCCAAAATTCAAGCTTGATAATTAATTACATTCTGTCTCTCCAAATTCCCACACTAGGCTGACTAAGAGAAATAACTCTTCTCTTCCCCGCCTAGACAACTATGTTTTATATGGCTAATGGACAGAGCATTTCACCTCTGAGAGAGCTGGAAAGTTAACTGCAGTAAACCAAGAGATACTTACAACACCTGGATGAGACAACAGCAGCAGCTGAAAGAGTACCGTAGAAAGTTTTAAGTATATGTCAACCCAAAAGCTAAATCATGGTTCTCTAATTACACTTTCTGTCAGAGAATAAAAGCACAGATGATCATACAGGACAGGCAGCTGTGAGGATGGTGTCTGAGCAACTATAACACAAGCTGAATGATTTGGGATAGGAGGGTATTTGAGACAATTCAGATACGGTTATGAAAAGCTGATAAATCAGTAAGGTAAAACACATTTATGTATATCACTAGACCTCAATAAAATAGAGAAGGCATCCAAACCATTTCAGTCTGAAGAATATGAAGCATTAGCACTATACCATGATCTTAGACAGCCGTAAAACAAATCACTACCTCATGCCACTATTCAGTAAATTACCAATATATCAAGACAAGAAAACTCTTATGATACCTGTACTGCACACATAACATAAACCACTCATTGCGTGGGGATTCGTAATTGGACTTTTCTTCCCAGGTTGGCATATGAACACTATAAGCTTAAGCAGCACTCTTACAAGATTTTATTTATTGCGTATTTCATACGTGTTTGTAAAGGATTTAATTAACTTCTTTCCCTTCTGGTACAAAAGGGCGTGCATCATCACTGAAAAAAATCACAAGGCAAGGCTGGCGTGAAGGGTCTTGCTAGTACTGTATGTACGTGACACTGACAAAAACCAGTGCAATTCTTTCTGCGTACTAGAGGTACTCAATAAAACCTGCATTGTCCTTTCTTAATCTGGTCTGTCTCATATCTGCTGTCCATCTCCATTCACTTTTTAAAGATAACATGCAACCTTGAGGTTGTATCCATGCAAGAACAAGACATTAATATATGGTATAAACTACTTTGGCGTTGGTCATATTACTATGGAGAATATGTGCGGCGGATGAACCAAAAGCAGAGGACTGTTCTCCATTTACCAGATGATAAATCTAGACTCTGTGTCTGTTTAGTTAAGGTTTCTAAAAACTTTTCTAGTTCTAAACTAGAAGCAGAGTAATTTCAATCCAGTTACACTTGAAAGCTGGTGTTGGAATAAATAATTCAACCACCATCCAATTCTTCATTCATTCCGCTCATATTCAATCTGAGGGGCATAAACCCTCCAATATTCTTATACAAATAAGGTCCAAGGTATTACAAGCATAACAACCATAACGTACACTTATGTGTGGATGCACCCAGTGCATGCTCTTGAGACGAAGAGGCTCATGAGGAGAAGAGAGGGGCAAGCACTGATCTCTCCTCTCTGGTGACCAGTGACAGGACCCAAAGGAATGGCCTGAAGTTGTGCCAGGGAGGTTTAGGTTGGGTATTAGGAAAAGGTTCTTCACCCAGAGGGTGTTTGGGCACTGGAATGGGCTCCTCAGGGAAGTGGTCACAGCACCAAGCCTGACAGAGCTCAAGAAGCATTTAGACAATGCTCTCAGGCACATGGGTGACTCTTGGGGATGGTCCTGCACAGGACTAAGAGTTGGACCTTGTGAGTCCCTTCCAACGCAGCATACTCTGTGATTTTGTGAGATTTACTGCAAGCAGTTCAGACACCTAAGGCTTGGAGCCCTACCCCCACATCACCATCAATGGACTAGGCAGAGACACAAGAGAACAGCTCAGGTAGAATAATTACTATCATCAATTTTACACAACAAATCAATCTTCTTCAGTAGCAGAAACGCTGGGTCATTATATAGTGGCTGAGAGAGGCAATAAAAACTGAAACTTTTCTGACCACAGAAATGGTAAGCAGAATGTTTGTATGAGTGTTTCACTTATTGACTTGGCAGTTAGTATAGAGCTTAGCATTAATTCTTCAAAAAATAATTCAATGGTTGTATATCTTTGAACTTTAGATTTCATTAAAAAAACCCCCAAACAAACCCCCCCCAAAAACAAAAAACCAAAAAAACACCCCAAAAAACAAAATCAAGAACATATATACGAACTTATGCATTGTTACTTGATTTAGAATGGATTATCACACAACACTCTTATAAACATGGTCATCAATATTATGGTTTTCTTGCTTTCTCCATATTACTTTCATCTAGGGGAGATTTGCAGTACACAATACAAGACCTCCAATACTGTTTTCAGTGTCAAAACTAATGGAAAGCATCACAAATCTCAAGACTGTAAATCACACTTCCTTCCTCCTCTTGGTCACAAAATGTGATTACAGCTGAATCCAAGCACAACACACAAATTGTTCTCACAGTGTTTTGCATGGACATAAAGCCTTTAATCTACAGATCCTAACTCTCCTTAGATATTTGAATTTAGATCTGAAGTCCCCCCATAATATTCAGCTAAGAGAACTAGATTAACTGACTATCATTGCAACAGGGCACATAAAAGAAATTCTTTACTTGAAATTATATTCCCTATTCGAAGAGGATTCATATATCTACTCTTTCAGAAAATGTACTGAACAGTTCCCTCACTCCTATCCAACAGCTCAGAGAGATCTTAAAGTGAATTTCTGCTCCTAAACTCATGATGATGAAAATAGGCTCAAAATAAAGTGAAAAAGCTGTTAATTCACCAAAGCTACCCTTAGCTCTAGCTAGGTATCCTGAGTAGGAGGAAGGGAGGCAACAGGAACAATATATGCAGTTCCTTGAACAAAAGACATTTAGGATAAGTCTCCTCTGGATCAGACCTATTCTCAGAGCTTGTGCAAAGAAAAAAACACCTTACAGAGGGGAAAAGAGTCTGTTACAATCCCATTTATCAGCTCTCATCCAGGTGGTCTTTTAAGAATGCTGGGCTTTTACAGAGCATTTAAAGGAATGAGGGATTGGATTATGATTTGATGAGTTAGGGAGGCCCCATCTCTTAAATATTCAACTCATACATAGATCCTGAATGAACAGATACAATATAGATATGCTATATAGGTACAGTTACACTACATGGATACTCATCTACTGATCCTGACTGACTGACCCTCAGCTTCAGCACACATCCCAAATCACTGCAGAATCCAGGACTTCCTTTAGCAGTTCTCCCTGCACCTCTGGAATCTTTGATCACAGGTCCTAGTTCTTCCCAAAGCTGGAGGCAACCCTTGAAATCTGTCACACAAGTGAGGAACAAAGACCAAACTACAGCATACTCTTTGGGTCTTAGAAGAACTTTTGCTAACTAGTAAATGCAATATAACTGTCTCCTTGCAATGCTTCCTTTTTTTAATTCAGTAACACCAATCATGGAGGTTACAGCCTTTGAGCTCAATTTTTTTTTCAGCTGTTTTTGAGCTTTACAAAATATTGAAGATCATCTACTTTTCTCTGAAGGTCATGGGACTCCACAGGAATATGGTGATAATATGTTCCATGAAAGCCTTGTTGCCTTTATAAAATCATGTCTCAGGCCTGTTACTTCAGCTAAGTAAAAAAAGACTTTGGGAAAGAAACACAGCTGAATTAAGGGTAGAAAAACCTGCTGTGTAACCATCGTGTGCTCACACCGTGGTGCATGGTAGTTAGTTGAATTAAGTTTGTTGTGCCTTAAAACTATGTAAACAGATAACCAGTTAACTGCTTATAAAGGCTGGGTTTTTACAATAAAGGGGCTCTCCTTTGCACCTGCCTGAAAACTCTGTGTCGCTCATTATCGCAACAATAATTAGGTCAATACTACAATGCATTATTCTGAAATAAGGACTGAGACTTCAAAACTTTGGAAGGATATGTATAAAAAGAGCCCAAAACATCACAGTGCTAATGATGAAATTCATTAGAGTAAAATGGCCAGTCTGCTTTTCTAAGATTTCCAGAACACATGAGATATTGCTGAATCTTAGCAACTTAACTAGCAACAATCTGATGTAAGCGATATGAGCGGGATTAAAAAGCTTTTTGGTTTCAAAGAACAGGTTGGAACATCACCAGGAAAACTGACTCTTTGGTAATACTACCCTACTGATGATTTTCATTTACTACATATATTTTTAATGTGCATGATTCAGTTCTCCACTTCCTCATTAATTTTATATCCTTTGTCATGGACTTCTGCTGGTTAGCCTGACTGGCTGGTACCACTGTAAAGCAAGAAGAGAATCAGTCTTGCACATTTGAACTGAAAGCCAGCTAGTAATAAAATAAAATATATGAACATCTGGATCAAGAACATCTTGAACAGGAATTTTAAAATGGCTCATACAATGGAGCCGTTAAATTACAGAATTACTGAACATTACAGAAATGCTGCTTATATTCTGCTTTACTGACATGGTAAATTACCAGCCTTTTTCACTGTAACCCATACTTTTCAATTATCTGTTCAGATTTATCAGCATAACTGGATTTATTACACACATGTAGACACCTGTTTTATAAAACCAACCAACTGTGCCAAAACAACCATGCTGGAATCTTCTGGATCTCATCCAAGAGGAAACACTTTGAAAGCGTCACTGAACTGCCCTAAGAAGCCTTCAGTTTTATAATGAGGATATCAGCAGCCTAAGCAGAAAATAATTTATTATTTGCTAATCTCCACGTCCAAAAGACTAAAGAAAAAATGCTACATTTTGATCATTTGGCCATTATTACACAACATGAAGACCAAGAGTAACAATTCTTTCCTTGTGAGAAGTGGCTGGTATCTTTGCTGTCAATCTAATCCTCTTTTACAGAAATATTTAGGTTTCATTTATAACAGAGGAAAAAGTGAAAGGCAAAAGGATGAAAATGGAAAAAATCCCATATTGTCATATGAGTTCAAACAACACAAGGCTCTCCTGACAGAAGGGCTTTTTTTCCAACTGCCTATTTCCAAGTACCACCCCAACATTACGGGGTATGTCCCACAGAGACACCCTTCCTTCTAGGGCCAGTGCTGGAGGCCAAGGGGGCACCCTCTGCAACATCTCAAGTATCACTGGGCATCAGTGTGTTGGCAGCTGAACCGAGGCCTTAATTACATTCCCCAACAAGAGGCTGCAATCAATCAAAGGCACGCTTCATGATTCACATTTGTTGTTTAAAAACCTTCTCTGTCAGGAGTCTCATGGGAGTAGTTAATGACAGTAACCCCTGGGGGATTCCACACATGCCACACCACCAGATTAAAGGATGTTTCCAAATGGTTTCTGTGACTCTGCCTACCAAGACATTTGTCTTGATCCTCACCCACTTTGGTGCTGTTGTAAATGGGTTAACCAGGATCTTTCCAAGCACAGCAGTCCAACAAAACTAATCAAAGTTCAAAAACTTCACTTAGTTTGCTTTTACTTGTCCTGAAACCCTTCTGACAGGTAAAGTTTTGATCCAGGTCATCTCTATAGTGTACATATGACAATCCACCAGATAAATTTCTAGATCTTCTCCAGCTTTGAGGGTCAGTTACTCCAGCCCGACAGCCAAGCTCTCGCGCTAACCCAGAAATTCCTTAAGGAATTTTCAGTGATTAAGAAGGGTGTGTACATGCATTAGAGTTAATAACCTTTTCTCCTGAACAAACTAGTTAAAACAGCCCCTCTTCACACTTGTAACTTTAAATATTTCACTCATATGTGAAATATTTATGTGAAACATATGACCTCTTCCAAGTCAGAATTATTCAGACAGAGGAAAACAGGAAAATACAGCCTTATTATGGTGTAGTGCATTGCCCTTTACCACATGTTCCAAATTCTTTCGGTAATGTCAAAAAAGGGTGCTAAGTATCCAGATATTGTGTCAACAACGTTGTTACACTGAAGGCTGAGCAAATGAATTTCTCTATAGAGGTTCATGAGCATGGAAATACATTTCCATTCCTATTAAATACGAAGATGCTTTGTTTACTTAGTGCTGAGCTGAACAATAGACCAATTCAGTCTCAGGGCAAGACTGATTTCCAGAGGTCTTGAGAACGAACACTTCAGTAGACAAGTATTTTGAGGTCTCTGTGTATGAGTGAGTAACCCCAAGCCCAGGAGAAGTTAGGAAGGAAGTGAAGACACACTTGGGGTACAGTTACTGAAGACTGAGAAAAAAATGAGAGAAGTGGAAAAGATGATTTTGGGTAAAGTACTGTTGAAAGCATGTGTAAGAAATCTCCTCTAAGTAGTCCTAAAATAGGTTTAGTGGTAGTGCTTTTTTATTTTTAATTCCACCACAGCAAGAAAATAAATCTCTCTTTCCTCTTCTTTCCTCAACATTTGTGAAGATCTTAAAGAGCAAATTTTGATAAAAATAAACTGACCACTATAAAGAATGACTGTTACATATTAACCTCTGAATGGCCCACAGATAGTAGCAACATATATCTAATAGCGATATGCTTCAACCTTGGGCAAATAATTACAGATTTCCTTTTTTTTTTTTACAGTGCTCACAGAGGAAATTGTTACTGATCTAGATAAATATTTCAAAGTTCAGTTCACTTAAGAGCTTTACTTAAATTTTAGACTTCAATTTGCTTTTAAGCTAATTTATCTTATTTCCCTCCTTTCTCTTCCCTAGCAAGGATGTATATTAAAATTTCATGTCCTTTTTTATACAATAATTAATTTTAAAAATAGAAATGAAAAAGAAAAAGAAAAAGAGGAAAAAAGGAGACTGCTATGGTGGTAAAAGAGAAAATATGAGCAGGCTGCCTTTCACTACATAGATTGCTTTGGAAAGCTACCATACAAGAATGAAATAGTACCATTATTAATAAATCCAGCCATGAATAATCACAGGTCTAAGAATTATCATTATCTGGCTGTGCTTGAGCTAACAAGTAGGAGTACAAAACATCTCATTTTTGAATGACACTGTCAAACAATTAAGAGAAAATATTTTCACGTGACTGTTCCTTTTAAGAGTTCTGTGGAACTGGAAATGGGAGGATTTTCTTGTCAAGATTTTTCCTCTGTTGTGTACACGTAGTAACTACACTTCAGTAGTTCTGCAGAAGAGTTTCAAATCTGGTATTTGCTATAAACCTTCAATATGTGAACTTCTCAAAACATAAAAAGAAATAAGAAAACTGAAATCTGATACTTAGCAACTCCAAGGAGACCTTTTCCTCTCCCAACAACTGCACCTGACCCATGTCATTACAGTCACACTATAATTATTGCTCATTTTGCACCTTTAGAAAAGGGGGACTATGTCGGAAGCCAATACCCCTCACTCCCAACCTGTTTTCTGACATTCATAATCCTTATAACCAATGTAAGATCCTAGGGCTTCCTGAAGCATAACATAGCAAAAATTACATTAATACCTATTAAACTAGGTAACTATGTTCTGGTCACGACAAAGGTTTTATACATTTTCATAGAAATTGATATATTTTCATAAAAAACAGCGTTTTTTAATAAAACTGTCAAAAGTTCACTGAGAACAGAATCCTACAGTTTATTTTTTTCCTTTCACTCAAAAAAATAATCTTTTGCAGTAAATAAGAAGATAACACTGTATTAATCTGCTTTACTCAGTTAATTTACTAAGGGCTATTCAGCTATTTGTTGCAAGATCAATCTGCATCTTCCTGACTATCCAAGAGTCATGCACAATTTTGACACCTAGGAATGGTGAATGCACTCTCCAAGATACTGGAAAAAACAGCAAGATGTTCTACATTTCCAAAACCATCAGGGAAAGTTAATGTAATCATAGCAAGGTCAAACACACTCATGGTTCAACCCGAAATAAAAACCTGCAATTTAAACACCCCTGATCTAGATGTGTGGAAAAGGTAATAAGTAAACACTGCTCCCTTTAACTGCTTTGGGAAAAAAGTATTATTGCACTCCCATTTAATCTCATTTGTAAATAAATCAGTCTCAAAAAATTTATCTTCATTTCAGCAAACTCAATTTGATTATCTTCCCAATAACAGTGAAAGTATTTTTGTCAGCTGCAGCTGAAATGGCTAAAATCCAAATACCAAATACTTCAGTAAAAAAATCAGGTTTTATATTCAATTACCTCGCAAGTATCTCAAGAGTAATAGCAGTCTATTTCTTGCTATAGGATGCCGAAAATGTAGATTTGTACAACACTATACAAAATCACATGTGTATAATTATTACTATATCTGTCACAAAGTGGCTTTTAGATCACTGTAAATTTTTAATGAAGTAATGAAATTACTTGTAGAAGTACCAACAGATGACATAATGTAACATTACCCTACTGATGTATAATTTGAATGCTGTGCAACCAAAAGAAGTGTCATAACAACCCCACACAATACAGAATAGTCAAATGCTTTATTCTTCCTGTCAAACAATTAACTCCTTCTTTTTTATTTCTGAAAGTGAGCATATAAATATTATGCAAACTTGCAACAAAATGACCCGGAATTCAAATTTACACTAGAGTTCAAAATTCATAGCTAACATCCATAACAATCCAAACAATCTTCTGCTGCAGAATATAATAATTAATGGGGGGAAAAAATAAAAAAACACATGCCCAAATAGAGGACAGAGTCTCTGTAATGCTTGCATTGGATTTATTTTAGTCTTGTTTGCCTTGCATGAAAGAGCACAGTTTCAAAAGAAAACACCAGGAAACCTCTGAGCTTCAAGGATATAAGCTCGAATCAAAGAATTAAAAACAAAAGAAGTATTTTAGTCTCAGATGTGCTTTTCAAGAACTGAGTTTGCTCTGTGTTTTCCTTACAAGCTGCTGACACTCACCACGGGAACCACATTATTTTCAACTCTACTCTGGTGATTCCCTCTGAGGTGCTGCCGCCATGCTGGGATGGTCTCTCTGTTTTCCCAGAAGTCCCCCCTGACTCACCATCATCATCTTCCCAGTGGTGGCAGAGGTTGCCTCCTCTCAGCACAGCCACCAGAGCTGCCTGCGAGCTTTGTGGGATTCCTCAGGATCAGGAGGATTCCAGTACCCCCTGCTCCCCAGCCTGCCTCACTGGAGATGAACTTCCCAGCTGCTCTGTGCACCAGGCAGAGGAAGATCACACATGGATGCACCACTTGGGGGTAAAATCTGGAGCACAATATGCCTTGGTTTCAGCCTGATCACCCAGGTGTACAGGAGACGAATCCAAGCCATATTATAGCACCTAAGTCTAAAACACTCCAGTCATGGTTCCACCACAAAGTGTAATCACCTTGCTATGGGAGATAATCACCTCCTACCACAGGGACCTCATAAAAGTTATATAATGGAGACAAGCATCATTTTATAAAAAAATGAGGAATACAGGTAAACTTAAAATTAACTTGACTCTGAACACTAAAGAAATGCTTTGGTTTTGTTCTTCCTTCCCTTAAACAAAATGGCTGTGTACATAAAGGACTGTCACTATCAAGACAGAACACCTCTTATATGATCATGAGCAACAAAACTCTCTTGGCAGTATTAACCCAATTCTAATCAGAAGATAAGAGTTTAAAAAAAACCACAAAACCAAAAGACAACTCACTAAAAATCAAATAAAAACCCTACCTCAGGACCAACAGGAAGTAGTACCATCCCAATGAAACTCATAGTTACAGCTTTTAACTCAACTATGAACCTTCCCAGTTATCTCCAGCACTGAGTAACATTCTGAACTTAGCAGCACTGATCTTCACTTCTGGTTCCCTGCTGCAGTGCTGTTTTCTAGCAGAGAAGGAATCTTCAAATCGGAAGTATAGCACACATACAGTGCAGACTTCAAACAAAGGACCATTGTCACAATGAGGAGCCTACCATGAATAATCTCGTTATTGCAGCCATGAATGATCTGACTCATGAAGCGTCTGCAGCGATGTTTCAGGCTACAATCACTTGCTTATACACAAAGCACACCTGGCTATTTCACACCCCTCCAGCAAATAGATGCTTAGTAATGCTGTTTGGTTTTACAAAAAGCCTCAAGATAGTACAGCCAGACTTAAGAGGAAATTAATTTTTCTATCATTATGTGTTTCTCTTCGCCTTCTTTGGGAAAGGGGTAGACATACCTACTCCTCCCTCACATATTTTCCTTTTTACATTAGGATAAAACAGTTTAAATATTTCAGGATACAATCAGTGCAATCTCACGCCGTCCTAAGTACCTGATCCTCAACTCATGCTGAGGAAGCCACCCTGGGTGGGCAGCACACAGGGGACACCTGCCGCACCCCAGCACGTGGGTACCCAGGAGTGCACCTGCCATCGCCATCCCTGTGACCACCTCGGGCACCACAACTCCCACCTGTCCCAGCATGGCACCAGGACACAGCCACGTGCACAGAGTGAGGCTGCACTGTCCCCAGAGATTTCACAGGCCCTCGGATCAATCCTGCTTAAAAAAAAAGCTGGTGACACAGCACTGCACAGGTACAAGGCTGGATCAGCCCTGCTGGGGTAACATCAGTTTTGATGGTTCTACCATCTTTAGAGGGAAAGCCATCATTCTCAAGCCACTAAGGATTAATACTAGAAAATAAACATCCAGTTACAGAAAATATTCACAGAAGGGGGAAAAAAAAAAAGGTGCCAGGAAGTCAAGCTACATCCTTTATAAACAAGAAACCAACTCAATTTAACTGCAGAACTCAACTTACCAAACCTTTGCCAGCCCCAGGCAGCCTGGGCAGGCAGGAGTCCAGAATGTGATAAAATTATTATTTAAAAAAAAATAATAATTGAAACTTATGAGAATACACAACTGTTTCTTAATAAGGCAAATTAAGTTTCTTTATGAGGATATTCCCAAGCTGAACACACATTTTAAATTGAAATAGAGGGAATGTTTTGTTAAAGCATTATGCAGATGTGAAGCTGCTTTTATGTAACTCAATTTATCAGAGAAACATGTTGTATCATGTTGTTAAAATATTATAGAGATAAAAGGATAATAATTGAAATATTTGCATATGATATAGTACAAAGAAATAATGTATGTGAACAGACTATTTGTTGTCACATTAGCTTCAAGCAAATAAGGAAATAAGGGTTGATTTATTACTGTGTGTCTGGGGCTGTAGAGTGGTAAAATTCTACTGACTGTAGTTTAAATAAAGGTCTACAAAATAATGGAAAAAATCCTATCAATAATTCAGGACAAATTATTGGTACAACATGAGGTCTTTTAAGTTTATTGGAATAGTTAATGAATTCACCTTGTTTATTCATAGTATTCAAAGGACTGACTTCTAACTGGAATTTCTTACATCTGCACTTTAAAGAACTGTTGACATGCTGAGGGTTGCATACCGTACCCTTCATCAGTAACAAACCAATTAAATCTGTTGTTCTGGAAAACTTGGCAGCACCTCTGCCTCTGGTGCCCCAGCCTGGGGTCCTGCTGCTGCACCCAGACACATCTCCTGGTGCTTTTCAGCTTGATTTTTGATCCCATTGTTATAACTGTGACCCTTTCCAGAAACTGACAACTCTAATTGTTATCTCCCACCCTCCACACTTAAATAAACTGCAGATGAGTTTGTAGACTCTCCATGTGCAGTGCTGGCCTTGGTCAGCCAAAACAGTTGTCTTCCCTGTCTTGTGCCTCATTGCAGCAGGCAAGGTGAGCAAAGAGGAGAGGAGGAGAAAGAGGAAAATAAATTTCAGCATGCACATACATATGTTTACACACACATGCATACATGGGTATATAAACATATACTTAAGTATATACAGTATACATAAAATAAGGTTTACAAACATGGGCTGTATATATGTCTAGAAAATAAAGGTGGATCCCTGAATCCACAGTCTCACTAGGGCTTTGGCTAATGACTCCAAGTTTTGCTCCCTTTTTATTGAAGCTCACTGGTAAATCAAATCCAACAGCTGTGGCTTGATCCAGGAGGCTGGTCACATCTAAAAGAAAGTCATCTGACAGTTCTCTCCGTAACACCCAATGCTCACAAAGGGCACCAGGAAGGGGTGTGCTCGCACCGCTTCGGGGGTCAGTGCCAGGCAGCAAATGAAACGATACCAAAAAATCATCATATACACTTAGGCACATGCAGTAGTAGGATCACATTTGAAAGCACTTAAGAGATTTGAGAAATCACTTTTAAAATAGTTTCAGCTTTTTTTCAGAGATGGCAAGTAGATTAAAAGAGTGTTTATTTCAAGTGGTATAGCTAAGGCTCTGCAATTCCATGTTTAGATATCCCCTAGAGAAAGAATTCCCTTCCATAGTTGAAACCAATCTACTGTAAACAGATCAGATTAAACCAAAATAAGACATTCTCAATGCAGTATTAGACTGTCAGCATATTCCTTCGTAATTCCACAGGTATTTTGGAATGGTACAGACCAACCACAGATAAATACAAGAAAAAGCAATTCTCAACTGTGCATTTGTAACTATCTTCTCATTCCCTCCCAATAAAAAAGTAATCTTCCATAAATGCCATGGAATTACAGCATCTTAGACTTAAAAATAACAGGGGTGTTTCTGGGAAGTAACACCTGTGCAAGTATTAGCAGGCTATTGTTCCATTCACGTTTAGCTTGAAAATGAAACATTTCAAATTTTAAAACCTGTAGAAACTTTGGACTAAAGTTTCTTAATGTCATGCTATCAAGAAAAAATATATACAATAGAGGCATAACCCCCAAATAAAATTGCTGACACAGTCTTAAATCCCAAAAAGCAGTGAAAAGTCCTGAATCTAAACTAAATAAATAATAAATTTTTAAAAGTCAAATTATGATGATATTTCCTAACCTAAGTCATCAGTTGTGCTAAAATTTGCAGCGTATCATGGTTTTTAAGCAGAATACAATTTTATTTGAGTGTAAAAGTTTGCGACTTCCCTCATATGACCTTCCTGGCACACTGCCAAGGCTCAGCTCTTGATGACATTTAATCTGAACATAATCCCTGAAATCTCTGTACCATTACTGGGTTGCGTGGGAATGATTCCCTGACAACATGCACAGAATTGTGCTGTAAATTTATTTTCAGCTCATGGCTGTTCCCCTTCCTTACCAGCTGTTGCAAATTATTTGTTTGAATAAAAATAAATAATCTATACCCTTTATTTGCTATAGAACCACATAACACCTAAAATAGAAAACAAGTCCAACACTTCTCATTTCAGTTGGTTTTCTGCTGATGGCTACCATATTTTTAAGGGAGTAAACTCCAGAAAACAAATGAAGTTCCGCAGCTGATGAAAATCCTGGGTAATGAGCTGCAGTGGCGCAAACAACGCCATTGACTCTAAACAGGAGCAAGACCACACTGCAGCAGAGGGCTCCAGCTGAGGGTACTCACATTTGACTGCGGTCTGAATGAGCAACTGCCTTTACAAAGGAAGAATACACTTAAAAGAGCTTTTTTCATATTCAAGGATGCCTCTGATCTCTGAAGCCAACTGTCTTTTTGTCATGAATACTGTGAAAAATCACGGTGTCCAAGATTTCCACATGTGTGATTTCTGGCACTTGTGCAAGGGTCGGAACTGAATAACTGATGTCTGAACAACACCAGTGAAAATGAGGAACACAGCAATTTGTCCCACAGGAAAGCGTAGAAAAGCCTCAAAATCACTGCAGTGAGGTAAGTGTGGATCTCTCATTCTTTTCCGTGTGCTTAGGTTTGCACAAGTATTTTTCCCCTGCATTCCCTGCAGGAAGGACCTAGGTAGGCAAAGCAGCACTGACTTTAATCTTACTAATGCAGGTCCTAAAAGCAGTGAATCATACAGTGGTAAGAGCTCCAGAATGGGACGCAGAGACCTACCCATTGACCTGCATACTTAGCTCAGCAACAATCTAAATGTCATTACAGTTCACGGGAGCTAACACCAGTCTACCTACATTTGCTGTGGTCCAATTGCTGCCTGAAGCAAAGACTGGCACTTACCGAGACTTCTTATTTACTGAGTGATCCCAGCATTTTCCCTTTCCTATGAAAAGTAAGTAAATAAGATGAACAAGAAAAATTAATTATTCCCTGGAAAAAAAAAATAAGATAACAGATAAATTAGTTTTATGGTTTTTAAACTCTTAATTTTCAGCAGAAAGCTTGCTTTGTTCAGTGGGCTTTTCTCCCTGTAAATTAACCCCTTCCCAGAAAGATTTTTCCTACACAGGGCTGACCAAATTACCAAGGACCATAATTCTGTGGGAAAAGAGAAAGTCCTCTAAAGCACTCATAAAGGTTTGTTTCATTACCTCTAAGTTACTTCTAATGCTAATCTCTTTATACATGTAAACAAGTATCCTATTTCAAAGGTATTTCTTCAGGTTGGGGTGCAGAAGACCTTTTAGCTCTCCTCTTTAAGAAAGCTAAACTCCAAGGAAAAATAGGAGTTACTCCTCCAGTCCTTTGTTTCCTACAACAGAGTAGACTTGATCCAATCAAGAGGCACTTAAATCAATGGGGAGCTGTTAATATTTGGTTTAGGCCATGTAAGAGTGAGAAATTGGGAAACATGTTTTCACCTGGCCTTCAGCCAGGCACAATGCCACCACTAATGAGTGGCTGCTATAATGAGACCTTTTGAAAGGGTCATATGTGAGATGAATTAATGAACACAATGCAACCTCACATCCATCTCAAAGAGGGGCAACAAATCATTGCAGTTTATCATAAATATGTTTAGGTGTTCTGATGCCAGCCTACTTACTGCCAAAGGAATCCACCGACAGGGAAGGGCAAGGTCTGTTTGCAACACAGTCCTCCCCTGGGAGATGCATTTCAGGGCTTGCAGCCAAAGCCTCCAAAACGCCCCCAGGGTAGCAGTTGGGCTGGAGCTGCCCCATCACGCCCTTCCACTGCAGCCGGATTTGCCTATTTTTGCAGCTGGCACCACCAAAGGCTACAGAAACTTGTAGTCAGCACAATCTCTTCCAGACTGACTTTTCAGTCTCTTTAGCTAATGAATACTGAGAGGAGTGCATAGACTGGCAACAACTGTAAACAGAGTTAACATGGGAGACCCTGCAGCTCTTGCAGCCTTTCTTTTTCCTAACGATTTCTGTGTGGCTGTTATCGTCATGGCTCTCATTAGCCTCGAACCTGCCCACCACACCAGTTTGTAAAAACATCATTTCACCTAGCACTGACACAACAAAATCCCTTTTGCTCAGTGTTTCTAATTCCCTTGATAACAGTGCTGTACACAGATTGTCACGATGAAGAAAACTACACTGGTTAGTCCAGTGACTCAGCAGTGGTTTCTTCCTTCCTTTGCTGCTCCAGCAGCACCAAGAACAGGCTCAGGAGTGTAAATCTTGATGAGAGATACGTGCTCACTGTGCGCAGCTAATCCTATCATTTTCAAGACAAAAACCCAAGTCTCTGCAGCTTATAGCTACTGTTGTTTTACAGCCTACATACAGCACACCATGTACTACCTCAATGAAAAGATATTTTCAACAGTGAGTGAGTGAGGAAGACTATGGTTTTAACAGTATCTCCGTTTGCAACTAAAAACTCAGACAGTAAAAAATTAAGTCTGAAAGAGAGCAATCGTCTATAAAGAATATTTCATATAGAGATGCACCTTATACAAACAATATTTTGAAAAACACATTCAACCAAAGCATTAGCAATGCTCTGGAATTCAGTGATCCCTTACACAACAGAGAACTGCAGAGGGCTTCACAAACTAGAAGTCCCACAGGGGAAAGTAAACATCCCCTATTTTCACGTAAAGTGCAACAAACAAAGCCTGAAGAGCGAATTATGGGTGTGAAGCTCAAAAAAGTCCATGTGTGCAAGCAAATGCACAATCTCTATGTGCAGTCATCATGACCCTGTGTGATATGCAAATACATACATACCAGAACAGTAATTACTTATCTAACTTACTGTTGTGGGCCTGTGACAACATTGACTTTGTGAACCACTGCTGTACCTCTGCATGCAAATATGCTGCATAATGGAAGACCACTCTCTGGAAAGCTCACTCGGGTTCAGAGGGATTGGTTTTGTCATGAACTAGCTTGACATAAAACTTGAGTTGTGCCCCTAACCTGACTCTTGTTCAAAGACAAAAGATCTTATCACTGTGGAAGTGTTGCTGTAAGCCTGAGCAGATGGCCCACGGGGAGGAGGAGGAGGTGGCTTGATGTTTTTGTGGATAACAGCACCTAGCGATGCAATGAGGAAGCAAAAGTTTGTATTTCAGTATCCTTCGCAAATGCTAAGACAGGGAGAGACTGGCCCTAGCGTATAAGATACATCAGAATCCAGAAGCTTAGGGAGAAAGGCAAAGCCAGTTCCAATCCACACCTTTACAACACTTTCCCCTGCAAAACATGGTTACCTCTTCAACAATGCCTGTTGAGAACAGTCTCTCTCCCACGCCATCCTGCCACAGCTGTCATCTGGGAGTGTGCTAGCTGGCACGGACCAAAATCATGTCATGGAATGTGCTAGAAATTAAACAATATGGACAAACATAAGATACAAGTCCTGGCCCTGATTAATTTACTAATGCAGACAAAGCACAGGTGAAGCAAAGTGGAAGTGAAGCCTTTCAAGCCCATCGCTGCAGTTAAAATACAAACATCAGAAACAGGATGGCACAGCAGGACCGAACATTAAGACTCCAAAGTTTAGCCCCGTAGCCACAACATGACCGTGTTAGCGCCATAAGAAAGCAGGAAGCACAAATAACTTCTGAACACAAAGTCAAACTTTTCTCTGAAAATAAAGAGGCCAGAAGATGAGTGCTACAATAGATATCAGGGTGCTGGCAAAGGCAAAGTGTGAAATGGATCCTTTCCAGTATTCAGTTTAGGAAGACAAACATTGTTTCACAAATTCACTGTAGCCCTGCTTGTTTTCCAAGCTCCTTAACTCATGCCAAAGGGCCTGGACTTTCTGAACATCCTGTTCTGTTTCCTCCACTGCTAGTCCTAGTCCTCAGTACTAAATGCCTTTTTCAGAGCCCCCTTTCCTATCATTTTATTCCAAACTCCTCCCTTTGTAGCTTTTGTATTTTACCTCTGGGTAAGAGTGAAGACAAGCAGATTAATGAGAAGTCTGAACAGCACATTAGGTTACACCTATTTTAAGAGCTCTTCTCAGTAGGCATCCCAAGGCACTGCAGAAAAATAAAACTACACCAATTGCATTTAAAATGAACAAGAAGCTTGCAGATGCTGGCATGCCTCAAAGCATGAAGACTGATGGTTAGATGAGTCCACGATTCCCCAGAGTCTCAGAGCCACATGAACAGAGACCATTTTACCTGTCATTGGCTGGATGCATCAGCAATCTGCTTGGATGTAAAGTTAAGGAATCTTCATGATGGCCCACTGGCAGGAAAAAATATTCCTGCCTGATAAGGACAGGAAAACAGTTGTAGTCCATGAGTAGTCACTGGCCACTTTGGGGATTTCCTATCTGATGAGTGGCAATGCCTCGTCCACCTCTCAAAGATGACAGAACACATTCCTGCTCCTGTCTTTGCTCCTCCACAGCTGCAAGAAGTCCGAGACACAAGCGGTCTCAAGGCAGTGACTACAGTAGCACAGGCTTGGGCAGAGACAGGAACATCATCTCTCACCCCACCTCATCACATCAGCTCCCAGATCTGCTGCTCTAGGGACCCCGCTAACACCACAAGAAATGGTACCAAACATCTTGGCACGTCTGAGGTGCACCCTGGGCCCAGCTCATCCATCCGTACAGACGCATCTCCTGGTTGCTGGCAGATGACACGGGAGAAGGCGTTCTCTTGGTACAAGAGGCAACCACTGCTGCCTCCTCAGAAGTGCCAGGAAGCCCTTTGCTGCTGGTGATGTGAGCATAAAATCCATCCACTTGTCCTACTTGTTTCCTACTTTTTTGCCATAAGAATTCCTATCTTGCTTCCTTTCTCTTCCATCGCACAGCAGTGTTTCAGACTGAGACCAAAGCATGCAGTCAGTTACAAGGGATCAACTGTGATCTTATTTGCCTTAAATAACTGCATTTCTACACTTCATCTGCCTTTTTGAGCAGTGTACAGATAATCAGTCAGTCCTTACAGAAACTTACTTCCCTTTCTTGAGATAGTTCAGGAGAAAAGAACCATGTGATGTCCCTGCAGCCTCTTCGAACAAGTAGTGCTGGAAACAGCTGTGGCCTGCAAACCCTAACAAACAGTAATGTGGCTTACACTACATTCAACCCTACTTTAAACTATGTATTTATTAACACACACACCAAGGGGGAAAAGGATGCAACAGCACATATTAAAAGTGGACAGGAAGCTGCAGTTTCAGCACTGAAGTCAAGGTAAGGCCTGAGAATCATCAAAACTTAGAGCTGTTCCTATTACTTTGTGTGCAGCTGAGGTGACCACCACAATACTGTAAAACTAATTAAATAAGAATTTTAAAAAATTAAAAATTGTTATGGCTGCCAACATAGTGACTTTTGTGAAGAGTATGGGCTTTAGTAAGTTAGCAAAACCAGAGCTACCACCTTATGAGAGGGACATAGAATGACATCAATGTAAGAATAGGAGGTCCTGAACAATGCTAGAATCACATTTTGAAACCAACTAAGGACTACCTATGTGAAATCAACTGAACAGACAAAGCTGATGCATTAGTGAAGAAGGTCTGAACAGACAAGACTTCAGCGTCACACTGCTCGAGTAAGGAACACTTCACTTACCATCTGGCTCAGAGATCACTTGGATTCCACAGTGGCCATCTAATGGCCAACAGGAAAGGAGGTAAACTATTTTAAGTAAGCATCACTAAAAATAAAATGGGAGATGGAATGAAAGGCGAAAAAAATGTGGTCAGCAATAAATACAGTATGGAGATTTTTCTATTTATAGTTTTAAAACTATTTATAATTGAAAGCTTTCATTTAGAGACCCTGACAGGCAGGCTTCCATTCATCAGTCTGGTTTTCATTCAAATACACAGTATTTATAGAAATATGTAAAAGCCAACAAAAACAATAAAAAAGATATTAAATTAACTGCTGTCAATTTGGGGTTATCAATTGACACTTACATTCAGGCACACATAAACAAAATATTTCCCAATATTACACTGATACACGTTTTGAATTCCCTCCATGAAATCCTGCTCCAGCAACAGGGCACACTGTGAAAAAAAATAGTGCAACAGTCTGTCACATCTAACACTCCCTGGAGATAAGCTCCTTCAGGTGAACTTGCTGTGTGGGTTTGATGTCCCGTATCATCCAGGAAACCCGGAACCAGCAGGAAAAAACAGGAAACCAGGAACCAGGAAAGCAGCATAGCACCTGTGATAGCAGGGCCATGGAGAACCTATACAACACCAACTCACAACAGAGCAAATCTAAAGGGCAGAACTGGAGAAGGCTCCGGGGACACCTTAGAGCACCTTCCAGCACCTTGAGGGGGCCTACAAGACATCTGGAGAGGGACTTTTTACAAGGACATGCAGTGAATGGACAAGGGGTGATGGCTTTAAATTGAAAGAAGGTAGGTTTAGATTAGAAGGAAATTCTTTACTGTGAGGGTGCTGAGACACTGATTGTCCAGAGAAGTTGTGGATACCCCATCCCTGGAACTGTTCGAGGCTAGGTTGGATGAGGTTTTGAGCAAGGAAGTCTAGTGAAAGACCCAACCCTAACCATTCTATAATTCTGTAATTCTGTAGCTGAAGAGGAAAGGATCCATGAGTGTAGGATGACTGATGAAAGACTGATGATATGCAGGAGGAGAACTGCCAAATACCCTGCACAGTCCTTTCCAAAAATTCTGCATTTGGCTCTTCAGAAGCTAAAGCATTCAAAAGGAAAGTGCAAATCCTCCTGCTCACCTCTGAAGCTCCTCACAAAACCAATGTTGCTCCTGGTTAAGAAGAGGTCACATTCAGGAACCATTTAGAAAATGCGAGCTGAGATGCATGCTGCTTCTAGTTAACATGGATGGTCTAACTTCAGTTTCAGAGTCAATTGACTGCTTTCTGCTATAACTGACATCTGTTACTAACTTGGTTCATGTGTCAACACCGTTTCACTTAATTAACCATCTTTCGTCTCTACCAGCCCCTTCCCTGATGTATTTATCAAGGAACTATCTTATCGTGCTCTGGGTTTCAACTTGCTAGCCTCTTCTGCTAAGATAAAGGCTCTCAGAGATGCTTTTCTTGCTGTGCCTCTTTTAGTTTGCATCATTCCTGAATTCAAAATCCAGAACAACACATGCAATTTAATTTTGTACATTTTTCTACACTGACTGTAAACTTTCCATGTCTCCATCACCTTCACATGACACCTATTCTAGATCCATATTTGTCTTATCTGTTTAGGTCTGGAGATTTGCCTGGTTTTTACACAAGTTTCAAGAACTTTTAAAAATATTTTCTCTACTTTTGAACATTTGGGCTTTTTAGTTCAGCCAAGTGAATTACCTACCAACCTCACGACCTTGTTTCCTTAATTTCACAGCCCGTCCTTCTGTGATTTGGGGTGTTACTTATGACTTATGCTTGCTTATGCTTGTATAACATTTAAATGGAAATAAGTAAATGCATGCTTCACATAAAGTCACTTTGTATAACCAAGTCTTCTACAATGTCATCATGCTCCATGAAAACAAAATCTGAGAGCACACCAACATCTCAGTTCAGCAACATTTTAAAGAAGAAATCATATTCACTGCCTGTCACAGCTTGCATCAAAGACTCTCAATGTCCTAAGTTTCCAAGGGATTGCATCTACTGAGCCATTTACAGCTCTATTTCTACAAGCAAAATAAACATGTCCAAGAATGTTGAGGCCAACTGGCACAGAAAGGTGCCATGCTAATAAAGTCTATCACCCTCCGAAACAGAGTGGTTGCTTTCAAGCTGCCTACCGGGAACAATCCCAAGATAACTTTCAAACCTTACCTGGGAATAGTTCAGGTGAGTTCCCGTAAGTATAAACCAAAACTAGGCCAGGGACAGTCAACAGTAGATACATTTGATTTCCAGGGCCAGGGGTTGCTTCTAGACTCCATTTAATTTACTAGTACAGACACACCAATTGTAGGAAGATCTCTTCATGCCTGCATGACCCTGAGTTCTTCATGCCTCTACATTTTCACTAGTTTGATTAGCTTCGCCCACCTTCCTTCTCACAGACCAGAGTAATTCTACTAAAATCACACCAGCCACAGACTTTAGGAGAGTTTTCACTGGCTGGATATATTAATCTTTGTTTTGTTCCAAAAGGGATTCTGAGATCTTTGTCTCAAGTTTCTTCTCCAGGACTGTTTTTAGTTTTATCTTTCCAATAGTGTTTCTTTGGTCTTGGAAAACAAAACACTGCTCTTTCCCCAGATAAACTCTGCTGACAGATGTGTCTTTCCACCTAAAGAAAATGAGTCTTCAGACTCACACACTTATATCTTCCTTGTGCCAGTAGGAAACCCAGATTTTCATGGGGTTAGTTTTTTTTTCCTTTTTTCCCTGGTGCTGCCCAACTACCTTATATTAGCTGTCCTCAGTTCTTTAATCACATCCTTCTTCCTTCTCAGCCTCAAATCTCTACCTATCTCCATCTTATCCTCCTTTTTTTTGGTGCCACTCTTCCTTGAGTCATCTGTTTCCCACTTTTTCCTTCTGAGTTCTCCACCATAACACATCAGTCTTTCACTTGATTTCACCACTACCAATTAGCACCAGCCTCTGTGCTGTGATGATAGCCACATGCAGCTGCGGTCAGCTTCCTCAAAGACCTCTCCTTTCCAACTACTATTTTTATACACAGCTGTGTATTCAGATCACCTCAACTGCCTCTTCTATTCCCCTGTGTCTTTAGCTCCCTGCCTCTAGCTGCATCTAAACTACTTGGATATTCTCTCTCCTGACTTCTGTCAGGTGACATTTCTATATAAAAATAGATCCTCTCAGGTAAAATTGAAGAAAGTAAATCTCCTTCTGTTCCTGCATCCAGTCTTGGTGTCTTCTCTGCTATCCTTCATTCAGTGCTGCATCGTTGCACATCCTTCTTCATCTCTGCCTTCAAGGAAAAATAAATAGCCCAGACAAAATGCATCCAGACCCTAAATTTTCACTAAATGCTATGCTGGCTTCCTCTGGCCACTGACTGAAAGGCAGTTATCTGCCTGAACTAAGTTCTCTTAGGTGGAAAGTTCTAGTTGTGATCAAAGGCAGAAAAACTCCGCCATCTCCTTCAGCTACAAGTTTAATCCACTGAAAACTGCAAATTAGTCTAGCAAACACCAGAGAGAAAAGAAAAAAAAAGGGAAAAAAAAAAAAAAGAATGAGTAATTACAATGTAGGGTAGGGGTTCTTGTATATGAAGTTTACTAGAACCTGAAGAAAAATGGATGCCTACCTAAGTGGAAAAAAATGAAAGTAGTAGTGGGAGGAATTTCATGTCAGAGATCACAAATCCACTTTGAGTAATCAATTTTCTGAGAAAAGGCTAGGTACTAAGAAATGACTCCTCATGCTCGTAAAATAGGAAAAATAAGTTTATATGAACCTCATATGGAACACTGAATTTTGAACATAATATTCTGCAAAACTGGAAATGATTGCAGAAGCATGTGGCTGAAAAGAAAATAAAATTCAAGGATTTAACAAGGGTATCTTTCTGCAAATCAAAGTACAGTCTCCAACCCTTGATTATTCCCACCAAAGCATGAAATAATATCAAGGAGTTGGATCACACATTCTAAAATGCACTTTATTGCTTCTTCCCCTTTAAACAACACAGATTTTATAGAACAGATATTAAGGACAGAGCTTCAAAGAACATGTGGATGTGTAGGAACAGAGTACCAAGCAAAGTGTCATCTCAAGTCTTTTACTATGTAATAAAAGTAGCACTTTGTTTTGAGAATTGGAAGCTTATCCATCTCACTTTCGGTGCAAGGCTTTCCTGCATATCCAGGCATGCAAGAAAGTATGAGCAATGAACAGCAGGTAAACCTTGTGCCCTTAATGCTTTGGTTTATCTCCAGAACTTAAAATCCACCAATGTGCTAAATAAATAAGGCACACTGAGACACAAACAGAAAGAGCATGCCAATTGCTTCCATGTAAACAAGCAATGGGGCATCAGATTTAATTGTCAATAAGTGGGAGGATTTTCAAAGATGCAAATGGACAGTAAATGCAGAGTTCAAAAGGTATTCAGGGTTGTTCTAAATTATCTAATTGCTGCTGTAAATCTACAGTTCCTGAAAACTAAGAAGTCTCCTGCACTGTTGTTAAAGATTCTGGAACGTGTATACACTATAAACACAATACTAATTACAATTAATTACATTAATTTTCACTTATAATTTACACAGAGATTCTCTGAAAATGAAGCAGGCCAAGAACACATCCAAAGAGGTATTTCCTCTGCTAGGGCACAAAAGCGTGCTGTACTACCTGGTCTCCTGATCCTGGATCTTGCATAAAACCTATTAAAACCTATTATGGAAGATAACAGTTATCTGTGGCCTCTGTTACAAAGTACAATGCAGAGTCTGATCCAGAGACCCTGGCAAAATAAAAAACAAAAAATCCCCAAACCAAATAAACAAACAAACAAACAAACAAAAAACCACACCAAAAAACCCACACCATCCCCAAAATATTTTAGCTGGCTTTAAATTATGGTAATTTTTTCCAATAATGATGCAGGTAAAGGTGCAGTCTCTGTCTCTGACCAGTGCTGCCATAAATATTTTTTAGAAAGATATATTAGACTAAAACAAATAAGATGTATCAGAGTAAAAGTCTACAACATTAATTCCATACTTGACATAAAATGTATGGAGCTAAAACAAAGCACAAGCCTTTCACAGTTCCTTCTAAAACTTTAGAAATCTCTGAATTCCCAGTGTTACTTTGACTTGCTTTGAAGACTAATTCTTTGCCAGAAGTGCTGTATAATTTTTTATGTCTCATCTAACCTGAAGTGGAAGATGAAATTCAACAAATAAATATGCAAATATCTCCTAGTGATTTGTACTTGCTAAATATAATCCAAATGGTTATTGAGATCCTATTTAACAATTTCCCAATGGTTGCATTTCTTGCAACAGATTAAATGACAATAGGATCAGAAAGCCAACCATAAAGGGCTAGGAAATAAAGATAAATCCTTCTGTTATGGAAAACACTGGAAATAGTATGCTTAGCAGGGAAATGTGACTGACTGGCTCAGTATTCAACTACTTGCCACACGTTTACATCAAGGAAAAACATTTTTCCCACCAGTGGAAGAATTTAATTACATGGGGTACAGGGAAAAGAAAAGAAAATCCATTGTGAAAGTCCTCTTTCACTGCTTTAGTCCAAGTGGATATCTTAGAATACGTCAGCTGGACAAACTGAAAACACAAAAATAAGATTAAAGATAGTGTATCTTCACCTAGCAATCGGTAACTATGTGTTCCAGCCAGAGAAAACACTGGGAAAGCTACCGGAGGAGTTTTCCTTTGGCTCAGGGAACAGATGAGCAAGAGTTCTCCTAAGGCATTACTTACAAAGCCAAAAGCTGTTAAATTCACCGGTGGCTAAAGCAAGTTACAACACAGTCTGCTCCAGACTGTGTGGACAGAGCCAAGCTGCAGTATAATAACATTTAGGGGGAAAAGGGAGTGAGCAGAGAAAACATAACTTATGGTTTTATCCCAAGCCTGAACCAGATTCATGGAGCTCTCTCAAGCAAGTCAGAATATGGATGTAGAAAAGGTTTTCTGCTTGAAGAGTGATCACCTACAGAAGCACAGGTTCTACAGAGGTATTTTCTAGTGTTTATTCAACTAAGTTTTCAGTTCCCAAATAATACAGAAACTTTCTTTGGAAAACTATGCCACTTGCTGTCATTGAGGAAGACTTTTCCAGTCCAATAAATCACATCTTTTCGTGTCATGCATTCTTCCTCAATTAATCAAATTTTTTCTCTATGTCACTTTACCATCCCAAACATTTTGATCAAACCATTCTTACAGAACTGCTTTCTCTATGCCCCATTCCAGTATGAAATCTCTCACTTCATCTCTCCTTCCACATTTCTCCATGTCCATAGTTCATTTTCCTTTATTTTCTCAGAATTTCAGTTAAACCACACAAAATGGTGCATAAAGACTAGAGGGAAGTTTATAAAGCCACTGAAGTGAAAAACAGGCTGGAATTGTGAATTAAGGACTGGTTTTTGGTCAGCTGTGCAATTCTAGCTCATTACATAAGAATGAGTGTAAAATCATTCTGCAGCTTCAAATAACTCCTATTTGTGTAATTTCCACTCCATTTAAGAATTAGTTGGAACAACTGTACTGGCAATTTAAGGAACGCAGAAAAAGTTAAGAGAATCTAGAAGATTTTGATACAATGACTACAATATAATCAGAACCAGGATTTAGGAACCTGGTTAGGATTCTTCTCCGTGAGGGTGGTGAGGCAATGGAGCAGGCTGCCCAGAGACACTGTGGATGCCCAAATCCCAGAAATGTTCAAGGCCAGGTTGGATGGGGCCTTGAGCCACCTGGTTGAGTGGAAGGTGTCCATACCTAAGGCAGGGTATGGACCACCTGTAAGGTGCCTTTCAACCCAAGCCATTCTATGACTTTATGATCCTGTAAGAACAAGAAATTGCTTTTTCCTCTTCTGTTATTATTTTATGTTCTGTTAATTATTTTATTTCAAGGAAGGAAGGAATAATAAAATTTAATCATAATTATGAATGCTAGTACATTTTTACAGCAGTCTAGTGTTTAACCTCTGTCTCGTTCCATATGTGAAAGCTGCAACTACAACCAACTTTTGGAAACAAAGTACATCAAATCCTCCCACGCAGAACAGGAACACACCAGGGTCAGCCTGCCATTTTCCCACTGAAGGCAGAACTTGCAGAAAGAAGTGAGCACTCCCTGTCACTTTCACTTAGCTTTTGCTGCCAGCAAAGCAGGAGCTCCTCCTATAAATCTAAGTATTTTCCAATCAATTCGTTTTCAGAAATGGAATTTCAGGCCAGAAAAAGCACAACATCCTGTATCTCAAGAAAATCAGAGTTGGTGAACATCTGCACTATGGCTACTTATCTGGAAATCTTGATGGTTAGTGCTGTCACTGTATTTTAAAACAGCTTTACACTGAAAATTTTACTATCCTGAATGTCTTAACATTTTACAAACCCACTCTGTATCTGAAAACTAAGGCTCTCTGAATCAGCCCCAATCAGGGGGTGAGACTAATAGTGTCTATGGTTAGCATCCTAATATAAAGGAAATCAGAAATGTCAAAACTTGTCATAACTGCTCAATAGTATTCTCCCTCTGTATTGCATATCTACTACAACTAAAGGACTATGACAAATTTCAACCTGACATCCTCAGAGTCAGCAAAAATTCAGTACAACTTTTCCTCAGTGACAGTCAGACACGGCAGGGAATATTTTCCTTAATTTCTGGGTGACCTTTAGAGAAACCTGCTGCCTTTCTGTGAGGTGCACATGCATTCAAGGTTCAGTTCAGAACACACAATTCCCTTCTGAAATTGTATTATTTTACCTTTGCCTCTGTTTGTTCTTTCCTGTGATTATTAAATCAAAGAAGGGATGATTGGTTTTTAAATTAATTTGTGTAAGGACAGTGAAAGATGCTGATGGCTAGAAGAATGGGAATGAGTTTCTAACAGATCAAAAGAGAAAGAGCACTAATGAGCAGATGTGTCCTGAAAGATTTTCTTAAATGCAAGCATAATGACTGTCTCAAGACTGATCCATTGCAAATAGAGGTCTGCCCATCATGGTACCAGGGAAGAGCCCTTAGTGACTCTTGAGCAGAAAGGGAAAACAGCAGAAGGAGCCTCAGTCAGTGGTTCACATTTGAAGAAAAAATAAATAGACACTGGAGGAGCAAGAAGTTCAAGTGGTTGTCTTCCACCCTCCTGTCTGATGAGGATTGTGGGAGCTACTGTTTTTGCAGGAAGCACACAGAGAGCTCATTCTTCTGTACTACCAAGTGAAGCCCCTGAATAAAGAGCCCAGCAGATGACATAAGGTCAAGGAATAAGAAACTAACCAGCAAGTGCAACTCTACGGAGTCACCAGGCTGTTCCCTTCAGTCACTGAGTTGGGCTGGCAGGGCAGGGCTGCCAGTCACTGAGTTGTGACTGTAAACAAAGCATTTCAGGCTGCCTTTCTTCTTCCT
>VYXC01011974.1:883634-921135 GCA_013397175.1 Platysteira castanea | reverse complement strand
TTTTTTAAATGTAATTGTAACTGATCTAGTTCACCATACAACTCAAATCAATGAAACACTGATTCTTTTCGGGTTCTTTTCCTTTTTTGGGGATAGGGGCTTTTTAACTTTGAGATAAAGTGCTCTCTGTCAGGAACAAAATCAGCCATCAATCCTGGCTGGCTGGACCTAAAATCCATTTAAAAAATCTCAAGGATAGACATGCATTTTACTTTGAACTTCCTGCTAGACTGCCTTTGCACTTACTTGAGTAAAAAGCTAGAACTTCTCTCCCTGCCTGAGGGAACCAAAAATATTAGCATTGATTAAATACTTATTTTGTAGCAACATGAAATCTATCACGCTATAAAAAATTATTTTGAGTGATAGCTCTTGAGCAAGACTGCAACTTACAGCTTTTCTTTTTACTAAGCTAAACATTCAAAAAAAAATACAGCTGGTCCAAGAAAACTCTGTTTTGCTTTGGCAAAGCATCAGACAGCACCTTCTGGTTTGCCAACACAGGCAGAATCTTATCTAACTGTGGGATGTGCTTGGATTTACCACCTATAGCAAAACTCCTAAGAAGCACTGAAAGGTTCCATCCCCTTTTACGTATTCTCAGTCAAATCTCATTAGCTTCATGCTCTCAGTTTGCACACAAAAATATAGCAGTCTTTTCCCACCTCCTAGGGAAAAATTAATAGGAGAGTGTTAAATCTCTTGTTACAAGGACTTCATTACTTTTACAAGCTATGCTAAATAATTAAACTGTGCTTGTCGAAGAACTGATTAGAGAACATTTTGTGCTGTGGTGTATGTTTTTACTGTCTGTTTACCTCAGCCGACTAACTAAAATCATTCACAGGGTCTCCTGCACAACAACTGAGACCTTAAACTTGGAGTGGAAAAGAGCTGTGAGACTGAAAAGACAAGTCTATATAGGATGTCATTAAAGAAAGAGAACTGGATTAAAGCCACAGATAGGGAAACTGGAACAATAGAACCAAAGCTTGCTCTGAGGCTGGTGCTGAATGAGAATGACCTAGAAGCAAATCTAGCTAACAACATCTAGATCTCTAGCAGCTTCTAGATCTCTAGCAGACAGGCTTTTGACCCTTAAAGTGAGCAAAAAGGCAGAGAATACATATTGCTTAGAGAGATTAGGACTAACAGTACTGAGCCAACATTGGCTTTTCCAACCTTTAATTTATTTTCTTATCCATATTTTCACAGTAATATATCAGGGGGTGGGGAGGCTTCGACTAGTACTATCAGCAGGGTGGGGCCATCTGAAATATTCTGTAGTTAACAGGATCTCTCAGGTCTGAACTGGAGGGGCTATGTGCAAAAGGGCAAAGGTCAAACAATTAGACTAGCGACCTACCCCTCCAGCACATCCGTAAGGCAAGGTCATTTCTGTAATGCCAAAGACAAAGAGAATTTCTGATACAGTGCATGTTGTCCTACCTGCCTTTCTTCTCCACAGGCAGGTCTCTGAAACCCATTCCATCCAGTAAGACGACCCACACAGCCAAATGAAGCAGATGTAGTCAAATGAACAGCTGTCTCTCCTGCTGATGGGAATTATTCTGTTTGGCCAACCTGGCAATTTTTCAGATGCACTCTTCTAAAGGTTACTCAAAACCAAAAATTGTACAGCTGCAAATCCCTTCTGGTAGCAGCCAGACATATGCTGAACCAGCCTGCTGCTACCAGAGCCTCATCCAGTCTCCCAGGGCTGCAGCAAACAGCAGGATCTGCTGTCCTGAACATCACTGTGATGTTCAAGTTGGACTCTGTCAATGAGTGCATACACGCAATCTGCTATTTTTTAAATGTACTAGTCACCAAAAGCCACATTTCCATTAAGCAGGAGAGAACATTCCTGATGCTCCCATTCTCTCACGGCAGCAGAATTTCCCTGAATCAACACTTTTTGGAGAGTTATGTAACAGTGCGCACAGCACGCTTGACTCTCATCTGAGCAGACATTGCAAGCACAGTGTAAGCACCAAGGTACTTCTTTACACCAAACTCTGCTCCAACCTAGCATGTGGATTTAAAAAAATTCAAAACGAGTGTATTTATTTCTTGGAAGAGAGTAGTAAGTTACCCAGGCAAAATGATGGATTCTTGTATAGGGGTTATTAAGTAAACAAAGTGCAGGAATCAAGATTTGAATAGCTTTCAAACGCAGTAAAACTGAGCTTTTAAAGCAAGTGCAGTTCTTCAATACAAACAAATGAATTTTGGACTAGCAGTGCACTGGAGATGCACCAAAGGAACTTCCCAGACCTCAACACAACTGCTCTTTTCTGTCATCTGGAATGCTTTTACAGCAATAATTGCCTGAACAGAAAGAAATGCAAAGAAAACCTTCAGTGATAACCAAAGTCAATTTTGCAGGCTTGTGTGCCACTGTCCAGTAGAGGCCCTTCTTCTGTGGTAGAAAAGACTGTTTTCCTTTACATTAAATGAGTTAGCCATGAGCTTTCACACAGAAGGAAATAGCAGCAATATCATCTCTCAAATACATTTGCTAATGGAGAGGGCAATTTTCTTCCACAGCACTGCCTCCTCCACTCCTTTTCAGAACTGAAGTATCCATTAAGAGTGACTCACTGGTTGAGAAAACATGTGAAAAAGAGACATCCTGAAGTTTGTTTTTAAATACTCTCCACAGTCAGCATTATGGCTATCAGGAATTTGTGAAAACCATAGGTATGTAATATATTTTCAGGAGACATTGTGCAGAAGAAACTTCATGCTAAAAAAATCACAACTATTATTGCATAGCAACCAAGCAGACATGTTTGATTCCTGACTAACCAAAGTCTTCTCTCCTTTCAACACAGCCATGAATCCCTAACGTACTTGCAAGGGTAATTAACCTTTTTTTGTCTTTTCCCAGCGTTTTGCCCCTCTTTCTGCTTTCTCTCTTTCTTGGATGCCCATGAAAGCAAGTGGAGCCTCCACATGGAGGGACACGGACTTACTTACCTCAACCACCTTACTTCGGTTTATCAAACACAATGGTATTTCTCTTCTTTACTTTAGTTCTCCTATTGTTTTAGTCCAATATTTTTTCCAATTCAGGTCTAGGCTGCCATGTGTAAACCATAAGTACACCTTGGTCCAGGGAGGGAGAGTAGCAGGGATGGTAAGATACCAAGTGCAGACTACTTGCTGTCAGGCTGGGTATCAGGTATTCATGAAAACAAAAATCTTCTAATATTCCTGGGCTCACTCTTGAATTTACCCTGGATAATTTTACAGAAAAGCTTTTTCATAGGGCTTTCTACAGAGCCAGAATTACAGGAAAACTTTCCTGAGGAAGTTTTTATGCCCACATACGGCCAGGACAACTCTTAGCTGTTCTTCCTGTCATGCTGCTGTGGAATTACATTGAGCATTCCTGTAAAGAAAGCTATGCAACCTAAGTACAGTAAGGTGACATAATTCTGAGCTCAAGTTGATGGATTTTTCCATTTGCAAGACTTTGCACAGTAATTCCTGCTTAATTCTGAATGTTGAAATTAATGAGCTTATCAAAGTAAAAAGAAGGAGCCAGGGCTATTCTTGTTCACCACAGTGTTTTGTGTTTCTTCTAGTATAAAATTACTTTTTCACCAACTATTTTAATCTATTTTCTATTAAAAGGATCTGCTGCTTCTTACCCAGTAAGACAAGAATACACTTCCCTGTAGCTGAAGAAAACTGAAAGATGAGTCTCCTCCACTCTCTCAGTATTCCATGCAGGTCCCAGAGCAAACATACAAGTTATTACTTTTTCAGTTTTAGGGAAAGCAGATTATTATATCCTAGGAATTCTACATAATCTGCTAAAAATGTCTCCTGCCCTTTCTACTCATAGGGATATTAAGAGTGGCTATAGAAGATCCTGTGTTAAAGACAATGGAATTATGTTCACTGTAACAGAAGAAAATTCTGAACTCATTCAGGACTTTACTTGCATCACAGAAAGGGTTCAATAAGCATCATAGAATAATTCTTACTTTTCATTGAACTCAATAAAAAATGCAAGCTACTAATTAAACCAGGTAAAATATTAGAAGATTATGCAGAAGGATGTGTTTATGGGCTGATCAGACAAGAGCAGGAACTGGCTCACAGGACTGAAGCACACCGCGTCTCTGCAAGTATCTGCTCAAAGACTTTTCAACCTTTCACCACTGAAACAAGAGTGACCTGCTCCACCTCAGATTTTGGAAATTCTGTGGCAGCCTGTACCACATAAGAGCCTTTGCTGGTCGAGATGTGGATTTAAAAGGCCTGGAGGAACTCTTATGATAATCTGGTCTGACTTCCTGCCTGGCACAGCCTGTAATACCTCATGCAGCAATTTCTTTACAAAGCACAAGAACTTGTAACTCTACTAAAAGATATTTCAGAAGCAGATCTAATCTTGATTTAATTACTCCGAGTGATCTACCACATTCCTTTCTAAGCATTTCCAATGGTTAATTACACCCACGTTATCGTAATTCCAACATGAACTCCTCTTCCTTATCTTGCCATGTTTTTGTCTGTTAGAGCCCTATCCCATCTCCCTACACTGATATTTTTAGATACTAACCACATCACACCTCAAAATTCTCTTACTTGAGATAAATACTTTGCCTGCTTGGCAAACCAAAACAGGGATTCCTGAGTCAATTGCACAGCATCTGCGGTGGTGTATTAGAGACAGCTTTTGACTAAAGAGACTAAAAGAGAAAAGTCAATTCAAATGCGAGGGGAAGGCACTGAACATCTTCTTTAACAAGCTTTTCCAGCTTCCGTAGCACCCATTTGTATGACCTGGAAATTTGGGATGAACAGCACTGCAACCTGCAAAGCTTCGTTTTCAACCTAACAGATAAATTCCAGCTCAAACCGGATCAGTAGTTACTAAACACTACAGTTAACTTAGAAAGAAAAAGATGGCTGATGGCAGGTGGTTTTCTACTGCCCATATGTCAAATCACATAAAAATGACCTGGGACTTCTGCAGGCGCTGCCAAGGCAGAAATCCAGGAGCGAGCAATGTATACCCTAAAGTACTTCCAGCTGTGACTCTGGTAAACAAAGTAAGTAAATTTCCACTACTGCTGTCATGCCATATTACTTAGGCATATTACTCAGGTATTTGTATTACTGCAGCATTCAGAGGTTCCACATAAGGCTCCCTTGTGTTGGGTGATCAACTACAGACACAGCAAGTTTAATTCGTTTTTGCAACGTTTGCCCAGTGCTTGTATGGCTGAATCCTGGTAAAGAGACAGAAGGAGGACTTGTGTCCTTCCTGGATCATGGATGCTGATGAGATCAGTGTACAAAGACTGCTCAGAACTAGAATTTCTTCTGGCATTTACTAAATCCCTGCACTACCCATGTGGTTCTCAACACACTATAAAGTTCCTTAGCTTCATTAACCCTATTCCAGAAGGGTTTTCAGTCCTTTTTATTGATTGGGTGAAAAACAGCAGCATCTTGTTGTCTCAGAGATGTATTATATAAGCACACACCTTTGAAGCTGCAAATAGATGCACATACTCTCCATGTACTAATACAAAGTAAGAATTGCAAAGATAGTCTGCTATTTACACCACCATTTGTTATGACACCTCATTACTTTTTCACAACACTACTGTTTTTTCCATTAATACTTCACATTTCTACTCACCTGTGGTTTCTAGCAGTTTATATTTTGCATAGCTTAAATGCCTTTTTATTTTAAAGCCTCCCTCTTCCCTATTCCAAAAATGCCCCTCTGCAAACCAGAAACACAGTTTATGCAGACATATCAACTTTTACTGATGTCAACACCTTTTTAAAAAAAATTTCTTCTGAACACTCTTCCATTTGGAAGCCATTTGACTTGAAATAGGTGTACAAAATACAGCTAACAACTCCGCAAAATTTTACTTTAACCACTGATATAAAAAACCAAACCAGGCAAATAAGGGAGGAAAAGAAGCCAATAACCAACAACACTTCCCTTCCTTGGAATCTTGAGAATGGCTGTTATAACTGAAATATTACCTGTGACAGAAAAGTAATTATATATTTTTGTAATGCTCTGAACAGGTTCATATTTCAGCTGCCTGTCAGAACAACTTGCTGTTGTACAGCTGGCTTTGTTATTTGACATAGATGCTTCATTTTCTAGGTGACACACCACATGAATGTCAGCATCCTCACTAGCAATAGAAGAAATGGAAAGATAAAACCACTTTTTAAACTCCCTTTGCAGTTGGTAGTGCATTGGAAGACCTTCTTCTGCCTTTTGCCCCTCTAGCAGATGATACAGAATCCATTTTGAGAATGCAGCTGAATTATGTTATACATAAGGGGAAATATTCACTGCTGGAAGAGTTCACCTCTCCTTTATTTATTTAACTACATAACTCATAAATTCCCACCACCATATCTCAAAAACTAAAAGTCTGTGACCAAGCTACTTATTTTATCAGCATATCCTCTAATATTTAATTTTCGAACTGCAAGAAATGAAGATTTTCATTGACTGTGTGGCAAAAACCATAGCATCTGCTGGAAAATAATTGCCTGTAAATTCCTTACAGGCAAAAAGAAGTTTATAAATCTATAAGGGCATCTTATTTTGATTAAAGACTAAATAGTGGTTCAGTAACAACAACAACAACAAAAACGAAATGTTGCTAGACTCATTCTTCAATACTGTACTCTTTCCTTTTTGTGCTTTGACGTACTGACCCACACTGGGATCTACTAGTGAAATGCTAAAATCTACTGGTCTAGGATCTAGCCGAAATTGCTGAGTATATATGTTATAATTATCTCCAATTCACTTGAATATCTTATTAAAGTGGAATAAAAAAAATCTTACCTTATTAGAGCTTCATTTTCTGTTCTTTCACTGAAAAGAGTAAAGAAATCTGTATTAAAGATCCATTTGGTAAAAAGAACCTTCTGAAGTTACTATTTTAGTTTCACTTCAATTAACACCAAAACTAAAAGGTTCTTTTTACATAACTGTAGTAGGTCTCTCATTATTTTGCAGGCTTAATCATTCTCAGCACTCTGGAGTGGAGGCCTTTATTTATTTGTCATCTTAATTAGCTGTTCTGAACAAACATTTCAAATGTTTTGGAAATTTCAATACAAACAACTGATGTCATCAATGCACCACCTAAACTACAGGCCGATTAGGCACACTCAGTAGGTTTATTTTCACTTCAAGCTGTATTTCATTAACTGTATTTGTGTTTGTGTTACCATTATTTTTATTGGACATGTGATATTTTCTATTATAAGATGGGTTTGCATCGCAGTATGCCCATTCAAAGAGTTTCTCAGCCTCAGGAAGGTTTTTTTTAAAAGTAGCTATTTTCTGCTCAACTCCCAAACAGGTAGGGTCAGTGGCACTTTAGAAGAATGAAAGAATCAAGCCATTTCAATAAACACCTACTTCAACTCTGCCACTCCATATGACACGTTTGTCAACAACTTAAGAACACACATCACAAAATCAAAACACAAAAAACCTTTAAGAATATTCTGGAAAAGATCAAGCATGACTCAGAACAGTCAATGAATGTTGAGGCCTGCAAAAATATTAATTAACCTTTCACTTCTTTGTGAGTTTTGTTTAGTCCTTTACAACCAGGGAGAAGTATTTGCAAGCATCAGCATTATAACTGGGAATTGGATTCTGGTAACTCGGAAGTAAATGGGTATTTTTTGTCATCAATGCATGCAAGAACAAAATCACACTTTTTCTTATTTCATTTTCTAAATTAGCATAATATATAGAGCATGAAATAGAAAACAAAAAGGCAAGTCTAATAAAATCTGACAATTATTAGTAGTATTTGTTGAAAAGCAGAGAAAATCATGCTGAGTCACAGGCAAAGCATCTCAACCTCTAGCACTTTCTGTACACTTCATTAGCCATCAGTCAGTATGGTTAGAGATTTACAGATGAAGGGAAAACAAGGAGAGACCTTGTTCATCTTTGCCAAGGACAAATTCGAAGCTGGGCCTCAAAGCATGCAATCAATGCAATGGTTAAAGAGATGAATTCTTTGCTAAGAAGCGAAAATACTGTGATTTGGGGGACAGCAGGTTTAAATCAGAGTCTTCTAGGAATGAATCTGTCAATCTGAGGGAAGCAAAGCTTAAGCAACTAAGAAGTGCCTCTTCCCCTCATTTAGGGTATGGTCACTTAATATTTTTGAGAGACCTATAAAATAAGACTATTTCACAAATGGAACAGCTAAACTTAAAGAGACATTCCTGGAGTGCAGTAAATCATTAGATTAACCACCCGTTTTGAGGAAAGGCATGAGATCCCATTTTTATGAGTCAGCTCATGAGAGTTGACATTTACAAAGTTTGACTTTCCACAACAGAGTATCTGCACATGTGTACTTTTAAAGGAAGAAGAAAAACTATAAGGTCATTTAATTGCTTAGTCAAACATAAAATCCTCATAGGTTTAATTTTTCTATCTCCTGATAATCAGCTAATAAAAACACGCATCAGTACCAAACTGGTTCACATTTACCTGTCTGGCTTCAAGTGTGGGTCACCCACAAAAGGTAATTTAAGAAAGATTTTGCATGCAGGAATCAAGGGACAGAACCAGTAAGTGTTTCATCACTGGATGCTATGCAGGGTTTCAATAGGATTGAGTGGGATTTATTACAGCATGAGCCAAATCCTTCTTACTTTTCTCATGCAAAACACCCATTGAAGCTAGCCAGAGTGCAACTGAGGACATATTACATCTCTGATTCTCTATTACTCACCTGTCACAACACTACTGTGGTCCACAGCACAAAGCTTATAGGACCAGACTGGTTCTCTCTGGGAAGGGATAGGAGTATCTTACAGGCTAGCCTGTTTTAACCATCAAGCAGGTACAGAAGCAAGTCAGAAGAAGACTAAAAGTCATCCTGGACTTGTGACAAGATCCACAGATTTTAAAGCAAAGTATTTCTATGCTAGGAACACTCACAGTGCAAGCTGCTTTGAAGCATATTTAACGCATCCTACATACTTTCAAAAGAAGAATGAAAGCTTATTTTGGCAGGGTTTATGACTCCCAGAAAAAAAAAAAAACCACCCTAGCATGCTTTAAAAAATCAATTTGCATAAGTTTTCCTTATCTGATCTAGCTGTTGATAACAGGACAAGCTATAATGAGGGCCATGAGCACCTCCTATCACAGGTTCTCACGGGCCCTGCTGCCTGTCTGGCCTGATGGTCTCAGTAGACATTTGTACAAGAGGACCCATTACTATCTCCATCAGCTAGCAGGAAGCTTCTAGCCTCAGAAGATCTGGCTTCTATCCAAGTGGAGATAACCTCCACTCTAGTGTGCCCAAAACAACACCAGAAAAGTGAGGTTCAAGCATTCAGTGGTCCCTGCAGAAGATTTACAAGCTTTCCTGCCTTATCTGCCTTGGACACCTTGGCAAAGAATTTCAAACTAGAATATATCTCCTGTTAACTGCTTGCACTGTCTTCATGCTTAATGCCTCCTTGCTTAGATGGAGGGGGAGAGAGCTACAAAAAAAAAAAAAAGTTAAAAAGTGAGGACATTTACATTGCAATATTCAGATGTGTCATTTTTCTAAGCATATGCCTCTTTACAGTAAAAACTATACTTGTTGCCAGTCACAAAATGTGTTAACTTTGGACAGACTCTGGGAGGATTCTACCAGACTGCCTGAAAGGCATATCAGTACCATTAAGTTAAACTAAGTAGACAACTGTCCACACTCAGTGACAAGAGGCTCTGCAAATTCAACAGGGTATTTACCATTATCCTTTCAATCTAAGCAAAGGAAAAAGAAAAAAGAAAACAGAAAAAAGGAAAAAGAAAAAAGAAAACAGAAAAAAGGAAAAAGAAAAAAGAAAACAGAAAAAAGGAAAAAGAAAAAAGAAAGAAGAAAAAAGAAAAAAATCATAATTTTTTTTCCAAGTTCCATCTTTTCCAGAACAACTTATGAACCTTCTCAGTTTTATAAATACTATAATTAACACTAAAAAAAACCTACTGATAGAGATTGTTAAAACAATGTACTTTGCTACTGAAGCTGTTTATGATTTTTCTTAAGGAAGACTCACCACTGACTTGTTGAACCACAGGAAACCAATACTGCTAAAATGATCAGACAGCAGAATAGATGTAGATGAAAATTTCCTACTTTAACACACAGAAAATTCCTGACTGCATAGAGTTGTACAGATAAAAATGTTCCTTTTCGTTTCTGTCACTATTATTTCACCTTTTTTGTTGTATGCTGTTTAGCAGAAACTGAAAAACTGAAGATACAGAAACACAACTTGTCATTAACTAAAATATAGGTTTGATCCCTATAAGGAATACACACAATTAGCTAAACCAATTCATTTCCATATGATCCAACACTTATCCAGTACACAGGAGGATAAAAGACATCCAGGAGCTCTCCAGAAAATTTAGATATAAAGCACATATTCTGCCTAAGTCTTTGAACAGATATCAGATTAGGGATGAGAGCAGTACTTTTCTTCTTATGCTTTTCTTCTTATCCAGACAAATCCCATTCATCCTATTAAAACTTACTTTCAAGCTCCTGACACCCATCACAGAGATCTTCATTTAGAAAAAAACAAAGTTACCAAAAGGTGGAAATCTATTCAGTCCTCTAGACAGATTCACACAACTCCAGAATTTTTTTCAGTTTACTTTTTCAGTCCCCGCAGGATGCTCTGATGTTCAGAGGTCCACAAAGAGACTGACTGAACAAAGTAACTACGATTTCCTTTTTCACAAAAGATCCCAGAAAGCCAACCAGGCCTGAAAAAGCCAGAGTTCTCATTTCATCAGAGCCAAGGAAGAAAGAAGAAAGGGGTGGGGGATGAGCAATCCTGACCAGGAGAAAAATTCATTCTTAAAGCTGCTCCAGTAAGTTTGGTTTTCAGTTCTTCTGTTTAGCAACTCCCAGTAAGAATTAAAAGCATGTCAGTGGAGGTGGAGTAAAAAAGAACAAAAAATGCGGGGGAAAGAAAAAGACAGCAGGGAAAAATCTCACTGACCTCCCTCAGCAAAGCTCTTCCTCAAGATGCAAGGAACTCTGCTGGCACAGAAAGTTAATTTAATTCTTCCTGCCCCACCAGTCTTGACTCAAGGCCATTTGATTTCACAGTTCCAGTACTTGCAGTAGTTAGCAAGTTGTGCCATGCACTCTGCAGAGTGAAAAGCCATGACTGCAGCATGCCAAAGTCTAATCTGTGACAGGCATTCCCAGTTCTGGAACTCTACACAGTGTGCCTTGGATTGCTCAGTGCTGCGAGTCAGCAGATAGGCCTGTGTGCACAGCCTAACTCTGGGACCTAGGCGTGCATCCTGAGAATGTTTACTACCAGTACAATGCTAATCATAATCAGCAGGATAAAAGGGCAGAAGAAAGTCTGTGTTTAGATCGGACAGCAAAGACAAGATCATAGCCGGGAGGCAGAGAACTCATAAAATAGTTCCATTTAAAGCATACATACAGATTAAAAATTAACCACTGTTGCCAAAAAACTGCACATAGCCCCACCCACAGCCATACCTGCCTACGTAGGGACTGCCACATGCAAGTGGAATATGTGCTCTGTGCTCTGCTGCCCCACCAGCATGACGAGCCAAGAGCCACCATCTCACATCTGTCCTGCTTCCCAAGAAAGTGCCCAAGAAAGAGTCACCATTTATTACTGCTCTTGATGACCGGCTGTCATAGAAATCAGGGACTTCAATGATTTTTTGGAAGCTAGTCATCCTCCTGGGTCTCAGAAGTCTTGAATTTCAGCCAGGTAGCTTGACCCAGCTGTTCAGAGGTGGAATAATGTTGAAACAAAAATCAACATTGCTACTGCTGTATGCTTGTTGAGACCATACTAAAGAGCTAAAAACTCAAAGCTGCTTTACTGAAAATGCTACAAATAGCTGTCCAGAAGATATTATTCTCTCCAGTAAATGATGAGTCCACAGACAGTAATGTCTGCAGTCCTGTTTTGCCAGCATTTCCATTACAATTCTCTGTTTTAATGAACAATTAACAAGATTAAATACACTTTGGCTAGTAGACCTTCAAATTCTATTACAGTACATTGTATTCACATTAGAAATGTTAATGTCACAATTTTTCTTGACTTTGAAAAGTGCAATGATAAATTAATTTACTTTTAAAATAAAAACCATACCAAAAATAATTGTTAAAAATCTTCAAACTTATTTCACTACTCTTTATAGAAAAAGTACATTATTTATGCCATTAAAACAAAAAGCTAATGCATTTTAGCAATTAGTAAGAACTAATTGAATTCAAGAGAACTAAGCAGATCCCACAAAAGGGCAGCTATTCTCTCTGTACACAACATAACTATATGCCCTAAACTAAATTATTTTCTTCCTCTGAAAGGTATTTAAGGATGTCATCTCAATAGGGCCTGGCCCAGTGCCACAGAAAGCACAACAATGCACTCTGTAGCCCATGAGAAACCTTGCATTCACCCTAGGCTTGAAAACCTTGTGTAGGACCAAAGACTCAAGCATGACAAGCACTGGGATGTTGAAAACAAGCCTTCATACATATTTTTTAACTACTGATATTCATCAAAACTTTAAAAAACCAACAAGCTAATAGTCACATCTAAGGGGAGCCTTCAAGCTTTATATGCAATGTATGACAAGAGTGAAATAGGAAGTTTTGGGAACTCAGGGGTATTCATCCCACTTGTGTTTAACCATATGCTGCAGTTATTGGTGGAAGTCACCACTTCTGAGATTGATGGTACAAACAGCACCCTGGAATTTTCTCCTCTCCTCCACTAGCTTACTGAAGAGGAACCCAGGGAGCAGATAAGCTGAGACAGCCAAAACAAGGTTTCTTCAGTCATTCAATCATCCTTAGATTTAGACTGCTTTACACCAGATGCCTGATTTTAATCATTGTCCATATGTCTGAGTAAGCATAAAGTATGTACTGCAAAAATGAAACTTGGACCTTCATACTTTTTGTCAGAAAGCACATATTTTTCTGGTTATAATCATCCCACTGACATGTGAATTATTATGATTTTCTTAATTGTCCCTGGTTTGTCTTCCATGCAATGGCATAATTTAAAAAGCTAGTATCTTGAAGGACCAATGTACAGTAAGTATTGCTGCATAATATCCCCAGCCAGTAAAGTTCATTATTGAGTTCTAGAATAAAACATGACAGACTTTGTTATGTTATCTTTTCCAGGGTGTCACTACCAACCCAACACATTCTAGAATTTAATAAACCCTGGCTGACTCCAACTCATGATACATGCAGAACACGTATTTTTTTCCCCACATTGCTTTTTCTAATAACTGGTGCTGTTGTGTTCTTCTTGGGATGGTGGATGACAACTATCACACTTGCACACTGGAATGCAGCTGTAATTTGCCATCTAAAATTAAAGAGAGTTCCGTGAAAGCAAAGGTTTCATACATGCATCTAGTGGGGGGAAGCTATGGTGAACTGGTCTGTAGCACATTAACTGCTTTGAGTTTAGGAATTTTTTTTGTTACATTTCTTTCTTCTGCTTTTTTCTACCTCTATAGCATGTGCTCTCATTTAAATCTTATGTATAGCATGTGTCCCAGTAAAGTGTCCCAGTGCAGGTCAGAACTGCAACAGACTGCATGATTTGAGCAAGAAATGTCCTTAAGCTCTGCATATATTTTGAAAGCTATGAAAAATAGCCAAAAAATAAATAAAATGGAAACCTGACATTTGAAAGTCAGTGAAAGCAAGCTTAAAGAGAAGTTATTTCTTCTTATTTATGGTACTCTAAAGATTTTAAGGTATATTGTACAACAATGCTGTATAATCATCAGGCCCAAAATTCTTCTGGGAAGTGTTTTTCAAATGGCAGTTTTGTTGAGACCATGCTAAAGAGCTAAAGGCTCAAAGCTGCCTATATATGAAACAGACAATGAAATAGAAACAGGTATTTCTAAGAAAAGGCTTCGGAAATTGTCTCCCTGTGCCCAGTATATACAGCAAATATAAATCTTCACTGAAACTGAGTTGTATTTCATTCGTGTCTGCAGCTGCCTAACTTCTCTTCATCTTCTGTGGAGAGGTGGTGGAAAACATTGTTAGTGACAATGACATCATTTGCTAGTGATAACCAGCTATGACTAAATGCAAAATATTGTTGAATCAAGGTTTTTCTGGCTAAGCTAACAGGATAAAAGCCTTAAGAAACTATATTTACTTTATTTTCTGGAGCTAAGGTCAAGAGTGCTGAAGCTCCAGGTTTTTTTTAAAAGGTGGAATAAGGTTAAAATCCAATTAAAAGACAAACTGACAGAGTAAGATATTTGTTTAGGAGCTATGTAGTAATGTATCAAAGCCAACCCATTGCAATTGCTTTTTGTGCTTATTTCTACCAAAGGAAAACAGAAGAAAAAATTGGTTTTTTTTTACAGAGTATACATACTCTACCAAAGTATTCAAATTCAGAACTGGATTCATGTACATGGAAAACCTTGGAATGCACAAGCAGCAGGCAAGGGGAAAGTGTTTTTTTTCCCCACTTTGGATGCTCCATAAAAAAGGCTTCGCTTACACTTCTGTATTTTTAGAAAGATGGTGGTATTTGCTTGTTTCTTCCAGTATATCACAGATAATACTCAGCTGCTGGGTTTATGAGGTACTTGCAATTTTAACTCAACAGACAAATCCTTTGCTATAAAGACAGAACAAATAATGGGGATTTACAAAGCTGTAATTATACTGAGCGGGTTTATGCGTAAGGATGTATTAAAAGAAATACTATACGCAAAATAACTTTTTAGAAAAGAAATCCTCTGAGCATTATCACCGCTTATAGTAAGGGATCTTTACCGTAAAAGGGATTTTAAATGCATGTCATCCCTAAAGGATGCCCGCAGATTCTGCCAACCTCTCCTATGCAGGCTGAAGTTGGTAGCATATACCTGTTTTATGGTTAGCAAATGATGATGAACGAGCAGAGCAAACCTTGAGCCCAAAACAAACCACACTAAAGGCCGATGATATACTCCAGCAACCAGCCAAAGCTTGTCAGCTGCTGCAAGCCTTGGCAGTGAGTCGGGAGCAGAGACTGAGAGCGCCGGCAGCCAGTGGCCGCACGGTTCGTTGCATGACTGGCACGAGCAGAACCACGGAGCGAGGAGCCCACCCTGGCTACAGATCCGGCTCCTGTAGGGACACCAGCACGTGAGTGACAACGCACCCACTCAGTAACACACCACCAAGGACAAAGACCATATTCTTGCCTTTGCACTGGTTCATCTGGTCATGAAAGGCGCTTGGACACACAGAAGCAGGATGCCCTAAAGCATGGCCGCACTGGGATGCAGCCAGTATTTTGGATCTCCTGTTTCACCAGCAGCTTCCTGAGGACAGGTGTTCCCAGTGCACCAGAGACCTGTGGCTGGTTGCACAGCACTCCCCAGGAGACCCACTCCAGATACAGCTGTGCCCTGAGGATGCTTTGAAGTTGGCTGCCAGCCAGCTTGTCCCAACAGCGAGGAAACACAAAAGCAAAGATGACTTCAAGCATCCCACTCTCTGAATTAAAGACGATGCTAGGTTTCACTTCAATATATTCCTTGAGCAGAATGTAGCTGAGAAGTTATTTTACTATATGATGTACAATTTTATGTAGTAATGGCCACCACAGTTCTCACTCTTACTAAGTCAGAATGATATCTACATCTCCCCACAGTAAAACACTGAACTGGGAATCAGTCAGATTTGAACAGAGTCAAAACATTTTGTATAAATTTATTCTGAGATCCTTTTGAACTTATCAGCTTATTGGTAAACTAAAATGGGAGAATCTGACTGTTATTCAAGAAAATATAGTAAACAAAATTGGAATTACTTTCCCAAACCTCTTCTCTATTATCAGTGATTCATTTTCCTAGTTTAAATTTTTTAAATAATTTATTATTGGTATCAGTAACATTCAATTCTGTATTGGATTTTTAAGGTTACACCTGAACACATTTAAACAGTTGCTAGTGCAATGCATGACCAAAAAAACTCCACTACTCTGTTATTAATTGCTTTTATGGAGGCACGCACTATGATTAATTAGATGGTTAAAGGAATTCCAGAGTCACGCAATAGACATCAGCTGCACTAGTAATATGTTTCCCTAAAAAAAAGTATAACCTTTTTTTTAACATACTAATTAAAATGTTTTGACTTCTGGCATGGATTCCTGAACTGAGCTGCAGGAAGGCAGTGCGACAGCAATGCCCAGGGAGGAATAAAGTGGTAAGAAGCACTTGGAGCAAACCCAAGGTGCAAGGGGGCTGAGTGGTCCCAATTTGATGGGAAGAAGGAATGGGCCTCTATTATTCTTCCACATCAGCATAGAGCTGGTGGTGATAGGAGGTGCTCAAAGCCTGCTGCGGAGGAGAGGGAGAGGGAAAATAGGGGACAGAAGCAGCGGTTCATAGTCTACCATCCAGATCTCTCTGATGTATGATTCCATGTCCAGAGGAAATATTAAGACACAAAATATTCTACTTTCTCTCTTTCCCATTTCATTCAGAAAATGTTTTCATACTTGTTTAATTTCCTATTAAAGGAAGGAGTTCAGGAAGTGTTTGAACAATGCTTTCAAGCACATGGTGTGATTCTTGGGGCTCTCCTATACAGGGCCAGGAGTTGGACTCCATGATCCTTGTGGGTCCCTTCCAGCTTAGGATATTCTGTGATTCAATGACAAAGCATGTGAATATTACAGCTAAGATAAAATGTATTAGAAATCCACATTTTCAGTTTTACAAACCAGAAGAGCTTTTGTTACATGTAATATTTGAACTTTGGTGTTTGATCCTGAAATTAGAAAAAAACCAATCTATGATTTTTCTATTTGGGATTAGTCATATGGACTACGTAATGGAAAACCTCTATAATTTTTCTAAAACATTATTTTATTTTGTTCTCTCATGGTTCCAATTGTTCATCGTTAATTAGATCCAGCCACAACAACTCATTGTGCAAAAGGCATACTCTGTTTTAATCAAAATCTTGGATGGCATTTTGGATGGCATCTTTAAAAACTTGGACAGAACACTCTGTGGTTTCCTCACCGACGAAGAATCAAAATTATTAACTATGAACGCATCTTCCACTGGATGCTGACATTTATCAGGTTATTTTTATGAGAAGCTTCTTGTTTCATGGAGCTATTTTAGATTTCCTCTGGTTTGTACCTGCTTTCTTCACTCAGAACAGAAATGAACTGAAAACCTGACCCATAGGACACATCCATGGTAAACTCCTAAGTAATTTTTTAATTTCCGTTTTCTGCCATGCAGAAAGTGATGCTGTAAACACAAAATGTGACTGTGATAGTCTCATCTATTTGATATCAGATCATTTTATTTATTAGGTTCAAATTATTTTCTCCTCTGTTTTATCAGTTAAGAAAAACGGCTGGTGTTTGGGAATGAAACACAGAAGCAAGCTTACGCTTATGGACTTCATAGATGTATTTTGGTGACAAGGTACTGGTTCAGATTATCCTCACAGGTAGTTACTGATGACAAAAATCTGAACAATATTTCCTTGGCAGAAATAAACACAGCACACCACTTTTATCTATCATATATAAATTGTCATTTGATGAAGCTTTTGATTTTGGTGCTGGTGTTTCAAGAACCCTTGCTGGGTTTTACATTTTACTCTGTAAGATTTACTTAATTCTTTTATGTCAGGCCACTTAGCAACTTCCTTCCTGGTATCTCCCCCCACTACAGCCCCATGGAATCACAGACTGACAAACTGATGGGTTTGCTCTTGCCTAATCATCTGTTTGTAGCAGCTCCATATCCAAGTAAAAGCAAAAAAAGGAGAAAGCAGCATTGTTTATCATGTTTGTTGGCACATGACAATGGGATTGAGCACACTCTCAGCAAGTCTGCTGACGACACCAAGCTGTGTGGTGTGGTCGACACACTGGAGGGAAGAGACGCCAGCAGGACCCTGACAGGCTTGAGTTCAGCCTGTGCAGAACTCCTCAAGTTCAACAAGGCCAAGTGCAAAGGCCTGCACCTGTGTCAGGGCAGTACTGTGCCCAAGTGAAGGCTAGGTGGAAAAAGGCTTGAGAGCAGCCCAGAGGAGAGACTTGGAGGTGCTGGTGGATGAAGAACTGGACATGATCCAGCAGTGTGCACTCCCAGCCCAGAAAGCCAGTGGTGTCCTGGGCTGCATCCAAAGCAGCGTGGCCAGCAGGCCAAGAGAGGTGATGCCCCCTCTCTGCTCTGGTGAGACCCCACCTGGAGCGCCGTGTACAGCCCTGGAGCCCCCAACATAAGAAGGACTTGGACCTGTTGGAGTGAGTCCAGAGAAGGCCATGAAGATGAAAAGTGGGGTGGAGAACCTTTCCGATGAAGACAGGCTGAGAAAGTTGAGATTGTTCAGTCTGGAGAAGAGAAGGCTCTGGGGTGACCTTAGAGCACCTTCCAGCACCTATAGGAAGCCTACAAGAGAGCTGGAGAGGGACTTTTTACAAGGACATGCAGTGACAGGATAAGGCAGAATGGCTTTAAATTGAAATAGAGTAGGCTTAGATAAGATATTAGAAGGCAATTCTTTACTATGAGGATGGTGAGGCACTGGAGCAGGTTTTCCAGAGAAGTTCTGGATGCCCCAACCCTGGATATATTCAAGGCAAGGCTGGATGAGGGTTTGAGCAACCTGGTCAAGTGGAAGGTGTCTCTGCCCACAGCAGGCCCCTTCCAACCCAAACCATTCTATGATTCTGTGGTTCTGTGAAGAAGCCACAAAATCAGTGTTGTAAGGGCTGTAAAGAGAGAATTACAGAGGATTCTATACTGCAGTATGTAAAATAGCAAAATCTAACACGCTGTCTAGCCATCAGTTATTCCTGCTTATCTTCCCCTTGCATTAATACAGGCAATAATAATACAACTGTTTTATAATACATGACATGATATCATAAATTATAGTATCAACATAGTATTATGTAATTACAGATAGATGTAAAAATCTGTTTGATTTTAATCTTTAAGTTTTTCAAACTATGAAAAGCTTTCAAACGCTGTTTGTAAGGAAATCTAATAAGCTCTGTTTGCACATATAAGTGGTGATTTTGGATGCCTGGGCATTTCTCTGAGCAACTGAAATGTCTTTAATGGAACCTTGTTTCCAGTAAGAACTGAATACCATCTTTCAGATGTTTTAGGTTATGCACTCTAAAATGATCTTATGCCAAATCATGAGTCACTTTTGAAAATTTAAGATCCTGTATCTAGTATCAAAACCCAGCAAAAAAATTAATTCCTCAACTCTTATCAGAGTAGCACCACATTTTGGAGAAAATGAAAGATCACTTTGGGTGGTTTCTTTCCTAAAACAAAACAAGACACAACAGACAAGGTTTTCAACTGGCCAGTTAAAAACAAACAAATAAACAAACACAAAAATAGGCCTCTTTCTTAAATGGAGGAAAAAATATTTTAGATTGCTCACATATTAAAAAATTTCTGCCTGTATTTTAGAAGAAAAATCATAATAGCAATAACAAAAGCTTATCTCCTTTTTTGACATGGTAGATAATGCTACATCAGCCCATTTCAAGTACTGTGCCTCTAAAAGTTTAAACTAAACATATCATATTTCTACCATTGAATATAAATGCTAAGGATCAAAATTCCCCAAAATTTACCTAGTAAAATTAGCATAAGTAGCAGTTCGCCTGCACAGCTCTTGAAGAACTGACATTCCAAAACTCTTAAAATTCTGCTTTGCCCAGAGAAAAGACGCTGAAAAGCAGAGACTGATTGAACAGCAGCCTGCTTCCTTGTCACGCAACTTTTATAGCCATAATTCCAAGCACGTTCTGCAAAGTAACTCACAGACGTAGAGTTTCAGGGGGAAAAAAATCAGCACAGCTGAAATTGTGTTGGTTGAATGCTACAGCATGGCAGATAGCAGCTCTGTATGCCAGCACAGCAGGAAAAAACTCAATTGCTTTTAATAGACAGGCATTTAGTGCAACTAGTATAATCTGGAATGACATTTTCCCCTGTCTATTATGTAAGCTGAAAGCTAAACTTGTGCTTTTATACAGTATATTGTCTATCTTCAACACACTGCCTTATCAGCTTTTGCTCCATTTTTAAGGTATTTTAGTAGCAAAGAAGGGGGGACTTATCACATGTTTGAGATTCCATCTTAATATCCTATTTTCTTCCATTCTGTGTTCATGTTGCCACACAGACAGGCTTCAAACTGTTCTTTGTTTAGTTAGCATGGTTCATATTCTATGTCCAAAAACCCCTTTGAGAATTTTAACTGTCCACAGAAAATAATTCAAATAGTAAAGAAAAATCCAGGAAATTCAAAGGAAAGAAGAAATCAAAAGACGAAAAAAAGAAAAGATGGGATTTAAAAACTCAAGGGCAGTCAGTCCATTTTACCAGCATCATTCCCTAACACCTCTTTTTCAAAATTTCAGGAAAAGAAGAGAAAAAGCAAGGAAATGGGTAGTTGGAGACATCACCATTTTTATACCCCAGACATCTTCCAGACTGTGCGAACATCTACCTTCACAACAGCAATTATCCTTGACAAGATTTTCAGAATGGCACTCAGCAGCAGCCTTAGAGAAATCAGAAACTGCCCGCAGAAAGAGCAAAACCAATAATGACAGACTTGCTCTGCTAAAACAGGAGTTTATGACTCCAAGATACTTAAATTAATAATTTTTTTCCAATCTTTCTGTCCATCTATCTACTGTTACTCACCTCTGTGCTGCCCCTGGATAAAGCTGATATCTTAATCAGTAACCCTTTCAAGATAGCCAGCTCTGATAGACTGACTTGTTTTTAATGTATTTTGATAGACAAATAAAGCTGTCTAAGTGCCAAGGAGTCTGCATATTTAAGATTCATTTCTCAAAGAAGCAAGTGATTAAAATCTAGTGATTTTGCAAGACAAGTTCATAAGGGCTAAAAATACAACACATAGCACCAAAAGGCCTCACCAGCCAGACATCTGAATACCAGAAGGAGACACAAGGCATAAAAGAAATCAAAATTTCAAAAACATCGTACCAAATTGATTAGGCAACACTGGAGAATGAACCTTACAGGAGACACTTTATTGTGTATATCTGCCAAACATGTTTATGATTTCTCTTAAAAGACCTATCTTGCATTATCCTGGTAGTACCAGATAGTTCATGTCCCATGTGCCTTCCCAGAAACTGTATATGCCACAACAAACAACACTGCCTCCACTAGAAGAATGTCTCTTCCAGGTACATATCACCTCCTGAAAAGCTATTAATAAATGTCCTACCCCAGTGTTTTCAGAGCTGCATCATGAGCAGGAATCCCTGACTCTCCCAATCTGTAGCAGGAGCATTCAGCATATACGCACAGACAACAGTGCAGAGCTTGTTGGACTACCTGTGGATGCGAGAGAGGTGCTGACCACTCACCCAGCTCTACAGAGCATGATGCAGTCTGTAAATCTCCCCCTCTCACTCAGAACTGCACTCCTGCTAAACCATGCCACTGATGCTACCCCAAGCATCTGACAGGAAGCCTCCTCCACATGAAGCCTCGCGCCGGGAGCACCGAGGGGGATGTAGGGCAGCGGCAGGCATGGTGCTAGCTCATTGAGCACCGCGGGGGGCTGTGCCCAGGAGGTACCAATACCCAGCTCTCCCCTGACACAAAACCTTCCTGCAGATAGTACAGAGCCCATGAGTGCCCCTGTGAGCCATCCAGACACGGGATCAGAAAAAAAAAGCTTGGAAAAGCCTTACAAGAGGACAGAAATCTATGAAACTGCCGTCAGACTCACTCAGAAACCTCAAGATGCTCACGCAGGAAGCAGTGACTGGAATTTCAAATGTAAAATATACCATTTACCGTATACCAGACAATGCTCTTTGTTTTCTATTGAAGTTTAGTACAGGGTCTGAGAAGACTTCCTATGCCCACTAGCTGGAGAGGGCTGTGAAACGAGCAATGGCCCATGCTCTGCCCTTTTTTCAGAAAATAGATGCTGAATGAAACAAGCAATGGGAAAAAACAAGCTTAAGCTCAGCACAAAGGGATTTTTTTCCTCATTACAGCACAAAAAACACATGGCAGGGGCATATTTCCATTTAGCTTTCTCTGTGTTGGTTGCTTCTTTTATATCAGAGTAGTGTTGAGCTGGTGAGGCTGACAGCCATCCTCATTCACCTGGCAGACCCCAGCTGCAGGTAAGGTCTTCACATCACAACAGTGCTGCTAACATTTTCCCTCTAATTATTTTTGCTCAGTATTCTATTCTCCAGGTCAAAAAGTAGGGAAGAACTTCAAACACTTAGAAGAGAATTCTCCTAAAAAGAATTATCCACAAAAACTGCAATTCAGAATTAATACAGCCTCACGTCTTTTCTACAGAGGTTTTTTGAGTCCTATACGCAGAGGAGAGTTTTTCATTTATCAGGCAGCAGAAAGGGAAGGGTTTTCTACCAGGTGATTTTGAAATTCTTGGTCAAAGGTTAACTTGGTTTTTAACTTCAAAGTACAGAAAAACTCGGAGGTTGAAAGAATACAGTAAAACTTCAGCGGGATATTACCAACCTGAAACCAGGCTATTGAAGGCATGTAAAGCAGCCTTCTGTGCTACACCTTTCCTTGCTCTTGATTTCACAGGCAGTTCCTAAGAAGGGGAAAGGCAAAGTCCGTTTGGGAAAGTTTAAAATATAATCAGATTCTTCTGGCTGGCAGCACCAAAGGCGGAAAGGCAGTTTCACTAATTAAGATCTGAACTTCTGCTTCAACTTCAGTTTTTCATAATGTTACTAGATATTTTAAAATATGGTACTCATTCATTGCAGGGTGCAGCACCCGCAGGGCAGGGAGTAATGGTTTTACTCTTGCTTCAGTACTGGCAGCAGCATGCTGGACTGGAAAATGAACCTCTATTTCCTATCTATTTTTTAATCAGTTTATCTACTATCTCCTTAATTCTTAATGCACACTAGAAACAAAACATTTAAGTCTCAGTACTACGCTGAAATACATTCACAACCCTGCCATTGACAGCTCACCGGCGACACTGACTTGTAACTGAGGACAGCATTTGGCCCCAACCAGTACATCTGTAGTCTGTATGAAAAATTCATGAGCTAAATCTTTTCACTTCTCTTATAAATAGGAGACAAAACGAGCGAGTCATCACTTAGTCAGCCAGGGAATGATTCAAAATCTAAACCTAGGATATCATGTTAAGGAAAGTAACTGGTAATAGATACAAAGTATATTTTCTTCCCATAGCAGGAAAAAGGACAAGATTAAGTTATTCTGTTTTATGCCATTTTTTGTTGCTTCCATTAATTGAAAATGTATACAGTACCAACTAAACATAGCAGTAAGATATCAGACACAAAACAGAAGTCTGTAATACTATGTGCCCAGATATATTTTGCTGCAGCCCTGAAGTTCATGTTACTGAATTCTGGCTTATTTGGAAGCTTTCCTGTTTCTGTAAACACAAACATTACTTCTGTAACTCGTGACTAGCTCTATATTATGAGGTGATATTAACTGAGGAGGTGACAGCTGGCAGGAACTTTTGAATCGAAGGGTCTCTTTCTAACTGATACACACAAAGCTGTGTATTAGCTCTCACAAGATGCACTGTTTACTAAAGATGATTAGCCACGAGTAAATAATGAGTCATGATATCCTTAAAAAAGCAAACACACAGAGTTAAAGAATAATTTTTAACACAAGTAAACAGACAGCACTGAAAATTGAATCACTTAGGTGCATTTGTCCTAATCAAGTGTTAAAAACCAGAAAACCTATAGAAAACAGCCATAATTACATAAAAATATGTCAGAAGATCTTTAAAAGACTGTATCTCTTTTCATACAATGTAAAGCACCATTTACAGACATACAAATAGATAAATGCAGTCTTAAATATATGCAGGTGCAAACAGAAAAGGGATTTTTATTTGGATAACACAACACAAACAAACCATGGTAATTTTGTCATTCTTGATGGATTACTACTCTATCCTTACAAACAATTCAGACCAAACATATTGGAATTCAGGCAAGAAAGCAGCACTACAAATTTAACACCATAATTATAATAAGGATACAATCTGCTCATTTTTTTTATCTATTATCAGATTACTTCCTAGCACTTTGGGAATTTAATGTCAGGAAATTCATCTCCAGATGATCACCAACAGTGGTGAAATAGTCTCTCCTTCACTATTGCTACTTCAATATGCATCTTATTTCTAATGCTACCTTACTCGTTTCTAAAATCACCACTAGGCTCCAAAAGTTCCTTAAGGGGGTACAATGACAGAATAAAGATTATGAAAAATAGGCTTACATCATGTCCAGTACGCATCTGTAAGGATTTTGCCTAAAACAGTTTGCTCCCAGTCATTCTGCAGAGCCACCCAGGCACCTGTGAAGTTCGTCAGCAGTTTTAGAAGACAAATTAAACAGAATCTAGTGATCCTTATGACTTTTCAGCAGCTGAGAGTGGTGGCTCTGGAGTAACAAGAGTTAAAGACAATAAACATACTCTACTGGAACTGTGACTTTTCTTTTAATCTTCTGAAATGTTTCCTTTTAAGGACTAAATTAGAACAAGCTGGATTCTTTAAAAAAAAATAAGAACAGTAAGGAATTATGTGAATATAGGAAAACAAGCACCTGACTTGCTTGCTTGCTTGCTTGCTTTGTGAACACCGCTGTACTAGAAAAAGACCCAGACTGAAAGCTGAAATGGTGTTGTCCAAATGTTAAGACTAATGCTCTTTACTTGACATGCCACATTCTGAAATTAAGGATGTTGGGATACATTTGAAAATTTCATGAGAATGAAATAGTCGCATTAGATTTCTTTGCACTGAAAAGCACTGAAGATCTACCATGACACCGCTGTTTAAACCCAGGTATAACCACCCCATTTCAGGGGGTGCTGCCCAGCTGGGATATCAAGCAACTAGGGGAACAAAAGGCAGTAATTCTGACATGGAGACAGAGGTGCTTTTTCCTCTTTCTTCTCGGTGTAATTCTCCTAGCATTGGTCTTGAAAGGTAATCTCTGAAATGTAATCTACAATCCTCATATACTTAGTCATGGTTCGGGTTTTTTGAGATTGTGATTTTAAATCACACGTTTCTCGAAAGCTGTAGTAACATTTTAAAGAGCTTTTTTTGAGAAGAACCAGACAGCCAGTGAGATGGCCAACCACAGCATGGATATCACAACCTGCCCTGCAAGTTTTCTAAATTACAGACACACTTCTGAATCAGGGTCGCATATAACCTGCAATTCTGCAAGGTCCTCCTCCTCCTTTTCTGGCTCACTGGTGATTGTTAAGATCACTGAAAAGGCACCGAGTAGCTTTAGCTGCCAATGTTCATAATAAGAGAGATGGCACTTCTTCCCTGACAATCCACAAACCTTAAAATACTACCAAAAAGAAAAGGAAAAGGAAGGAAAGATCACTGCAATCAGAGCACTTCAACTAGAATAAAGACTCCTTTAGGGCACTTTAACTTCCAGTCTGAAGCTTAAAGGGAAATTTAAATAAAATCTAAAATGTCACACAGTGCTTACAAGATTGCATGCGCTTACTTTCAGCAAATACCACTGAATCCTATTTTTGCTGTATCTTGCTTTATATTTTTGTATATGTTTAACTAAGGAAAAATATTACACTTAAATAAGGAAATACTTCAATGTATTTTCCTTTATCCTTTCCATGATGTAAATGGCCCACATTCTTAGTGTGGTTACACTAGAGTTAAATTAGGTCAAAGGCATTTAGTGTTCAAAACCAGGACATGTCACTACTACCACGAATGATCATACAAGAGGGGACTTCAGTAGCTGCCTATTCCTCATCCTCCCAAAGACTTATCATTCTGTAATACACAGCTGCTGGTGCTTTACACAACTTAATTCCCATCGACCACTTCCAGGGCGATAATACCATCACACACGCACCAAAGTCTAGTAAGTAGATCCCCTTGTTAAAATTTTAAAAACCCTCACTTTTTGTCGTTACCTTTTACCGACACTTTCAGACAATAGAGACATGGTCACTAACAGGTGTATACAGACACTCTGCAGTCTTTGTTAATGTAATTTTTACTTCACACTCTATTATTTTTCCAAATCCTGCCTGAACTCTTTCCCGTTTAATCTCTTCTGGTTAGAAAAAAAGAATAAATAATGAGCAGTACACAAAAGTGTTCTTGGACTGGGCTTGTATAAGCTACAGAAAAATGGTACAAAATTGGGAAGAGCTGGGATAGCCGTAGCATGATGTCATGACCTCTGTTTACAGCCACAAATTACATCAGCAAAGTGACAGTGTTCTGTGTGACCATGCATTGCTTAATTTTCTCTCTCTTTTTTACCATTACTGTGCCTGTCTTCGCTTACTGATTCTAGTTACTTCCCCCAGTTCGATAACGGTCTAACCAAACACATACGTCTCCTACACGTCCGAGCAGAAGACCCAATTTTACTGTCAACAGAGCAAGATCAAAGCAGCTAACCTGTTATGGAAACAGCAAGGCCAACACCCTACTAATGCCCTAATTTCTTCTGTTAACCAAAGAGATAAAATTATTCCTAAGTAACAATCTGTAATTCAGCAGAGACATAACTTGAACAGAAGTGTTGACAGAAAGTGAAATTCATTGACTCAAAAATACAATGCATTTACTCCCAGAAATTCAGCTACTGATCTACAAAATGTTCAAAAGATACAAAAAATACGTGCTGTGCTGCACATCCAGAGATAACAGAACTGTATAGTATCTTAGTTCTGTAGGTTTTGCTCTATTTGTTGAATTACATAATGTTGATTAGAGGACATTAGCTTGGATTACAAAGGGAAGAGCATTAATTGCATTCAGTATCAATACTGCTGGCTAACTGACATATAAGAGTATAAGGAGCCTTAAGTTTTCACAAACTTTCACCAAGCTTTTCATAAAGATATTAGTATATAAGAAATGCAACAATACTGAAAGTAAGCTTCCACATTACAACAGCAAAAGAATTAAAAAAAAAAAAAAACAACACACAAAACCAAAACCTAAGGAAAAGGTCTGAAGAAAAACACACAAGAGCATGGTATAAATTTAATCCCCAAATCAAGATATTAGACTTCCCATATACACAAATGCAGATGGCTGGGTATACTGATTCCAAATTTAGCACTGTAGATAAAAGTACTTCCATCTTAAAAACACCCTGTAAGCAGATCATTTTGCTCACAAGATTGTTGAGCTTTGGAAAACAGTAAGCTTCTATCACCTACCTTTATTTTTGCCTTTCTTGATTCTCCAGCTGTAATAGCCACTGAAGACAATCTCATTAAGTTTCATTTTGGAGTCCTGACCCTTGATTTCAAACATTGCAGGAAGATGTGCACTTTTAAAATGTATGTAATGGTGACTGAATTTCAAAAATCACTGTTGGGATCATAGCTTTTTCTTTCTGACCTATCACTTCTGGGCACTACTTAAGACCATAATCTGCCTGTGATACTCACAGACTTTTTCACATGGAAATGAGGCAGTAATTCCATGCCTTTGATATTATTGAAAAGGTAGCTTGTTCACCATTAGGAATATCATTGCAGAAAACACATCCAGGTAAACGAGCAGTATAGTACCACAAAGACTGCTGGCATCTGCTGGCTATAACTTAGTAGCTCAGATTTGCTATGCTGAGACAGAACATAAAAGGTGTGACACCAGACATCATTTTTTTCTGACTCAAAATGCATCCACCAAAAAATGCAAAAAACATGCAACAAACACAAATCCCCAGAGATTATCGTCAATACAGGTAAGCTCAGCAAAAGTTAAGCGTTTAAACTGTAACTTCTGATCTGCCCATCTGCTTTCCTCACTTTGCCCTGCTCTCCATATGGGAAAACAGGTGAGGTCTTGAATTACTCATATGTAGCTCTGTAGTTTTGCCCACACCCTTCTTCCTGTTACACCATCACCCAAGTGTTGTGAAATTTGGAGCTCCCAACAGAGATTGAAGATCTTAACTTCACACAGCAATAGGTAAAGCTCAGTCCTATACTATCACATGCCTTGCAACATCTGCCAGGTTGAATCTCTCAAATTCTTCCTGCCTAATGTTCTTTCTGGGTTTAAATATTTCTTCTCTTAAAGAAGAAAAAAAATTACATTGAGGTTTCCACAATCCTAATTTGCAAATTATTTCAAGCTCTTTTAAATTAAATTACCTTCCAAAGCAAACACAGTACTACCATATTACTCTGATTTCCCAAACACAGACCACCTTAAGACTGTGCAGGGCTCACAGTGCCTTTGCTTCTTTCAGCTGCCTATGTTCACACAAATGGCTTTCATTGACTCCAGGAGATCTTTGAAAAAGTACGGGATGTTCCACTCATCCAGAGCTATTTAAAGGAGCAAGACCTAAAGAAATATTGACAAGATTAGGCATGACGTATCAGGAAACACTTAGCAACAAAACATTAAAAAAGAAAATCAGACCGTAGATTTGATCTTGTAGATCTGGGCTTCAGTGGTAAAGGCCTCCCTTTACATATCTTTCTTGCACTATCAAATAATTAATTCAGCTGCAGACTTGTGATCATCAAAATGGAATACAGCTATATTTATACAGACATATTTTGAAGAGGCTGAGCTCAAGTTATAACTTGGCTTAGAGTTGAACTTCACAAAGAGGAGTCCAAGCTTTTCTGTCTTGTTGCACGCTATGCTTGCACAGACAGCAAGCAATATCCTGTCATCAAACCAATTCCCCTTTTCCTTCTACCTCCACCATAAATTGCTGATAAAGCTTCCTGCTAGTCCTAAGATGAGAAAATAAAATATGTTGCAAAACACAGTGAACTTATAAACCAATGTGCACTTATATTACAGGCATGAATTTCCAGCTGCCATTTGTGGATGAGCTCCATGGATGAGTAAAGGTAAAGAGATGTCTGCCTGCCTGGCTGCCAGCCAGTGTCCACACTGGTCCCCACAGGGCTGCCTCATGAGTAGGTGTAGCAATAATGGAAGAGAGAAGATTACTCGAGTTCAGGTTTTGTGGCTGCAATTCTGCCACTTTCTTGCTTTCAGAACTTGCGTTTCTTGCTAGAGAGACATGTAACCCTAGAAAGAGATCTCTGCAAAAGCACTGGGAGCCAAACTGGACAGCAAAGGTCAACTGAGAGGGAAGGGCAAAGGTTCACAGAGTAGTCTGCTTATGTAAATTTGGCTTTTTACATTTACATTCCTATAAGCAAAGTATAATCAGAAAATTACTACTAAACAGCAGGCAAGTCCTGGCTCCTTTTTAAGCCTATGATTCTTTCTATGGGATCAACGGCAATGATCCTGAGAATTGTCCTCATATGTGCAAAGGTGAGAGCATGAATTCTCTAAGTTTTAAGTAAGCTCATAACTCTGATCTGTGCATGGAAAATGCATTCAGAGTACCTTTTAAAGTTACAGAGATGCTTCAGTTGCTTGTGTAGACAGAAGCAATATGATTTGCTCCGTTAATCTGGTATGAATTCATAGTATTTTTTTTTACTCTCCTGAATTTATTATGGACAAGCCTGGCAGACCAGCTTAATTTGAAAGCATGCTCTACACTTTCCATTGAATGAATCTACCTTAAATTATTTCGTATTTCACTCACTAACAAAGTGAACTACAATTCTCTTTCAAAGCCTTTTCAGAAAGTTTCAGTCAAGGAATGCCTGAGGCTGGAGAGGACCTCTGCAGACTGTCCAGTCCACCATCCCGCTCAATCAAGCAGGGTCACCTGGAGCAGGTTGCTCTGGACCATGTCCACCTGGTTTTTTAGTATCTCCAAGGATGGAAATGCCACAACATCTCTGGGAAACCTGTACAAAGAGCCTTGCTGTTTCTGCAGAAGTAGCAAAGGAGATGTTTGGGATTGGGCTTTCTTATATACGTAAAATTTTAATTTTTTTTCTTTCAACTACTTGAATTCTATTCCTTGGAACAGAACTTGTAGCTTGGCGAGAAAGGACCTTATGACAAGGATGAATCCTGCTGTCCCTGTGAAAATAAAAATCTAGTCAGAAAGGGGAAATAGGGAGAGGGGTTTACCTAAGTTTATTTGTGCTTCACAAACATTTGTTGTAGTACTTGGAAAAAAACCATGTATCATCCAGGTTCTTAAATTTACCAGCTATCAGGAATTTTAGATGTGAAGACATCTGAAAACAGAACAGAGCACACTCTATATACATATGATTTTCCATGTACATGGCTCCATGCACAGAAAGTGGCACTGCAGAGAAGCCACTGCAGAGCCAAAGCAAGGAGACTTATCCATGTCACTGCAGGTAGGATGGAGAGATGAGGACGGCTAGCTCAGTGAACAGCTCTATAGAGACGGTATGACCAGAGCCCTCCCTCCCTCAGGAATTACAGAATCCAGCACTTTCCTTTCCCCAGGTCATGCTATTCCCACTCATGCCTAACCTCCAAGCACAGAAAGCACTTCCCAAAACTAAGAGAGTGCTTTGATATGAGGCCTCTTGAAGAGATAACAGCAGAAGATCCTTCTGCCTCACAAAACACACTCCCACCATCCTCCACCACTGTAAAGTCATGGCCAGAATGGCTGCAAGCACATTCCCCACATCCTACCGTGAGAGTGGCAGCGAGTGAGATTCATCTTCCCTGGGCACAGGATGAAAGCAAACAGGCTTCCTAGGAGGCCTGACTATCAGAGCAGTCTCTGGGTTCTCCCAGAGTTCAATGCAAATGAAGACAGCTGCCATCAAGATGGTATCTTGTGCAACAACCTACTCGGCAAGAAAGAAGCCTTCATGCATTTCAGAGGTTACAGAGCCCATCACCACTTTTGTCTGAGTCTCACAGCACGTGTCAGTGCTCACACACACATGCAGCAGAACCGCCAGGTAGGGGTGCAAGGGAGGAAGATGCAAAATGGCAGTAGGACTGGGGATAAAAAAATACCCCAAAGAACTCAATACTCAGTAACAAAGAAAGTCGAGAAGGCAAAAGCACAGCTTCTGGCCATCACAATGGCAAGCAGGACTCTTGTCATTGGCTTATCCCTTCTGGTGGCAAGAAGGTCCTCTAAGAAGGAACCAGGTGTATGGCAGCTGCCTTCAACATCAGCCAGATTCAGCAACAGGAGCAACTGACAGGACATTCTAAGGGGAAAGAAGGTCAGAGAGGCTATCTCCATGCAAAGGATGCTTCAGAAAAACAAAAGGTCTCTAGAATCCCTCTCCCATTTCTGGCAAAGGAGAAAAGTGTGAGGTATCTGAAGCATGGGACTGGGGGCAGGGGAAACAGGATGAGCAAGAGTAATAGAGCCAAACAATTTGCAACAATTGAATGTGAAGTTGGGTAATCAGGCTAGATACCTTCATGGTGCAGAGGTGATTTTCAACTCCAAATTCAGAATGACCAGTGACCAACTACTGTTACACGTGTATAACTCACAGGCAACGACCGCATGCTCGCAATATTCTACGTAACCAACTGCATTCCCTGTGACCTGACCCCAAGTTTCCTGGTTTCTAATAAAGTTAAGAGGAAGTGTACTTTTCAAGGATGACTATTATTACACAGGGCTAAGCACCCTGAAAAGTGAAGCAATACCATCCATGGACTCTAAATCTTAGTTTACCTGCACATATTCAAAGACGCCTGAATTAAGGCTGCATATCAAACCCTAATTCTGGTACTTCTACTCCTTTCTTTAACCTTAATAATCAGCAACTTCTGCAGTTAAATATTTGATCCAAGTCCTCTGGCCCAAGCTGTTTTGTTCTGGTCACATAGAGAATTTCAATAAACTAAGTCACTCCAGTAAGTCACATCAGTGAATCGGGCACAACACAAAATACACGCAGTTCAGCACTGCATAGGAAGTAATCTGTGCTCCAGATACAGTTTTCTCTGTATTTGTAGAAATAAAATTATACTTTGATATTTAAGGGAAGTAATTATTTTGCTTTAAAAATTAAATTCGTCACAAACACTCTACAAGGGAATATTCTTTTAATACATATGTGCATGATCATGTATATTCTGGATTTACATGGATACAACTCTGTACAGACTCCTTCCTTGTTTATGTAACTGGATAATGCATTTCACCTTATCTTTTTTTCATGAGAAAAAATGCAGTATAGAAAGTAAGACACCTAAGTTATAAAAGAAGGCTCAAGATAAACCCTTCAATTTCCTGAAATAAGGAACAAAGTTATTTTAAGCCTTATACATAAATGCTACAGCTCATAATTATATTTTGAAGCACCTTGCACCCAAACATGCCACGTTTTTTTGAAAGATGTATGAAATATTAGAAATAAAACAGAGCCAGGGGCAAGTTAATACAGCATGGGAATAAAAGTATTTTAATGTAAAACTAGAAAACAGTATAAAGCCACATGAAGGCAATCTCACCTGTCAAAGTTGCAAGAAGCTAGGCAAATGGACCAGGAATATTTTGTGCTAAAGGTCAGAGGACAAAAACAACACTAAAGAAGAAATAGCTGCAATTTATTGGTGCTCATTCTTTCTACTCGTAGGAAACCAAGCAGCAGCAGCAGCACTCCATACCTGCCAAAGTACAGCTGGGCTGGAGCACATGGCAAGGAGCTGGCACAGAAGAATCAAGAGAAACAACGGAAAGTCATGAGTGGGAGTTGTGGAGTTAGGAGGATACTAAAGGGGGCCAAGGTGCAAGACCAAGTCAGTGGAAGAAAGATGTGAAGGTCTACAAATGAAAACATAAGAAAGGAAAAGGCCCATAGTTCAAGCACATTGAACAGCTGTAGGTAGTGAGAGCAAACATGGTACATGACTCAAGGAAGCCAGCTTGCAGTGGTGATGAAAACAGCTCTTCTTACCCACAGAAGTATATTTTTCTTCTGAATGTTTTGAAAATGGTTCATCCATATGCATGTCACTAAGATATCAGTTAGTGAGCAATTGTTCAAGGATCCAACTACTCATGTAGTTGACAGATACTTCTGATTTTCTTCAAAGAGCTCCTTTATTTTCCTACACCACAGCTGTTGCAAAGCACATCTTACTGTCAAGCAACACTGGTGGTGTACCTGCGGCATGCAGTTCATGCCAACCAACTCCCACGAAATATTCAAGAAGACACTCAAACATCAGCACCAAAATCGGCAAAAAAAATTAGCAGGTGAGCAGAATGAACTTCTACCCAAGATAAAACGGTAATCATTGTGTATGCACACATACAAGCGACTTGGTTCTACATGTACCAACTTCACTCCATCCAGTAGAAGAAAGACTTATATTTGGCTTGACTTGAAATTCACTTGATGAGACATTGATCTTCTTGCTCTGTTTTTTACCTTACTATTAGGCAGCTTGACAATCAGTCCTTTTATTTCTTCCAATGGAAAAACAGAACCCTAATTTATTGGGTTAGGTTCACCAGAGGACACAAAACAGTTCTGTAGTCTAGAATGATCACACTGCTCTCATGCGTATAATCTAATTACAACATAAGAGTATTTGCCCTTTTAGTTCATCAGTAAAAATTATTACAGCTTCTCTATATTTAAGACACTTGAAGATACAAAGAATTTCTTTTTAAACTGTGGTTTAATCCTTTTTTCTTTCACTAGTTCACTAGTTTCACAGGATATTTAATTTCTAATAAGCCACAAAGGGTTAGAGTAAAATGAGAATGTTTATGACCAAAAGCATTCAAAATGGAATACTCAAGTTAACTTTTGTTTTTCAAAAAAGCATTTTATTTGCTTTCAATTTCCTCCTCTCTAGTTGCAGGCTTACATGCACTTTAGCAGTGTGACCAGACACTGCAAAGGTTAACAACAGAACAAGCTTTTCCAACCAGTCTTTTTACTTCCATTGTCCCCCTACCACGACCATGCTTAAATTAAGTAGTTGTGATGGATAATGGAAACAATCTCATTCACGTGTTGTGAATTAAATGAGAGAAACAACTTATGCAAGACTCAATTACTTTATTCAAAATGTCCTCTTGGACCACATACAACTGATGGAATAACATAGAATTAAAGGAATACAATTTTTTAATCTTTACACAGAAATTTATAGTCTGCCGTTGATTTTAACGACTAAGGTTCTCATAACACATGCACTGTTTGTTTAGTTATCCCTGAACAATACATAAAATCCTAGCTCATCCCTAAGAAGGGAGGTTATTTCTCCACTGCAATATTAATGACAAGTTTAAAAAATGCCAGCAGCAGTACTGCCACACTAGTGGCCATGTGAATTATTCTGCTAACTTTTTTGATGGGATAAACTAAGCCAAGCAGATCCCTGGACTAAGACTTCCTCACCCACCCAGAGGCCTTCCTTCAGTTAAGCAGATAGAAGGAAAGCATCTTGGTGACTTGGCAGAATTCTGCTGTCATACACCTGAAGAGCTACCAAACAGCTTGTTTTTATTTACCTAAATGGGGCCATGCAGGAGAGCATCTAGGACTACATACATAGCCATTTCTGATATTTGGAAAGAGGGGAACAAAGACAAACTATCGAAATACCAGGACAATCCTTCCAGAGTGATCCTCTGACCCTTTCTGACAGAAAATTCACACATTTAGATCCTGGCCGTAATCTCTGGAAACCTATGGCATGGATGTGCTGCCTCAGTCCCTGCAGTTAGGTGGAAAGTGCCTCAGCACTATCTCCACCTTTCCTCCAGAGGCCAGATTCTCCTGTGTTTTGGAAATCTCACAGAAAAAAGGATAAGATGGAGAAAATGCACTGCTACCCTGCACCTTGCAGTACAGCTCTGCTTTCTGCCATGACAGCCATCTCTCATTTAACAGGAAATTAGTTTGACTGGGAAAATTAGCACTTTCCAAGTCCTAGAAAGAAATCAAGGCATGAGGGCTCACAGTAACTGTGCTTCTCCTGCCTTCCCTCATCTCAGCCTACTTACCTGAGTTTCTTTCACATGTATGCCTCTTTTGCCTTCTAAAACTTTTAGTAATAAGCAAACCCCAAATCAGTAAACCAGAATATGATGATGGAGAGATAATGAGCTCCAGAATTTCCTTTTTCAAGGAGCCAAAATTCCTGGTCTCACCCTTCCGGTGGCAAATGAGATTCTTGCTGGAGGACGTCCTGCCTCAAATCAGGTGGGTTTTTTTGAGGTTTCACCTCTTGACTCCCTTCCAAATGGAATCAAATTTCAAGACAAGTTACACTAGACAATAAACTCTGACAAGCTTCCATGATTTAAGTTTAGCAGTCCTTCTCCTCCCTACTTTCTCTTGGCTGGGTTTTTACATATAGCCAAGAGGAAAAATCCTGCTCATCATCAACAACAGAGAAGCCAGGAGAGGATATATGTCTGCCACAGGTATGTGTTATTCTGCAAGCTTTTTCACAGAACACCAGTATTTGTTATCATTAACAACTTTCTCCCTTGCACATTTGTAAGAAAAAAAACCCCAAAAGGCAGCAAGCAACCATATACTGAACAAGGGAACTACAACATGCACATCAGAGAAAATGTGTCTTACGACTTCAGACATCCCACTACTTTCAAAGACAGCTCTTTGAAAAATACCTGAAGAAACCTGTCTCCAGGGTAAGCAGTCTTCAGCAAAAGCACTTTCACTTTTTCCAAAATCCCCCATGTCATCCTGACATAATAGGAAATGATCAGATAACAAAATTAATGCTGTAGCATATAAGAGTGAACAAAAACACCACCAATTTCTGCTAAGCAGAAGAACATTTTCACAAAGAAAGAGACAGCACACAAAAAAATTGACTTTACAATGATTTGGATATGCAAAGAATTTCAAAAGGACTAAAAAATTTGGCGTAGCCATGATGTGCTTAACACCAACTCATACAAAACTTTATCCAAAACCAGTAAAAATCAATGGCAGATTTTCCATCAACTCTGACAGACCTTGGTTTGAGCCGTTTCAGCTCTGAAAAATCAGAGTCCACAGAGTTAAAAGCAGATGAAAACCACAGCTAAATCCTGCTTTTTCCAACATGGAGCTATAAGACATTTGAATTTCCATCCAGCAGCAGCGCCCTCGGTTTCACAACTGGTATGTCAGGACTAGATTATTCCATCATTAGCAAGTAACAATGGAACACACCAGCTCATCCAAAGGTCACCAATTCAAATAAACTGGAAGAAGGCTGAGACTAATTTAAGGGTCCTGGGACTAATATGAAGGGTGATTTCATGCCAGTTAGCAGAAAATAAAAAAAAGCCTTGTGAGGAAGGAAGTAGGCATACACAGTTTCACAAAACTTTTGCTGTTATTGTGCCTTAAACAGCTGTTCTATGAGAAAGTGAAGGTCTATACTTTCCATTGATTTACTCCAGCTTCTTCTCTTTAAAAAAGGCTACACATTCATATAGCTGTATTATTTAGAGTCCAAAGTAAGGGAGAGAACTCAAGTCTCTTTGTGAGGCAATACAACTAACCAATGCAACTGCACTGATTATGGTAAAGTCTACTGAAAATTACCTTGTTATTATGGAAATTTCTTATAAAAGAGCAAACCCTTTGCTCTGTTGTTTTGGTTTTTCTTCTCAAATGTTTATTCAGAAGGGAAAACAGGAACCAGAAAATCTAGTAAATTGTCTCAACACACAAGTAGTACTGAACTGTAAAATGAAAACAAACCATTTTTTATAAAAATATCCAGTCTATCAATTATGCAAACATATATTTATGACAGACTAAGTTTTATAAATAAACGCTAAATATGTTACTATAACTAGCAGATGGCTCAGTTCGAATGCATGAATTTTGTGTTAAGTTAAAATACGAAAGGGAACAGGGCTTATACTGTAGTAAAAAACGTCCCGTTTGCCTTCCTGGTAAGACCTGGTATTTATTACAGCATTTTTAACCCGTGCTTCGCCTTCCTCCATCCGGATCACAGGAGAGTAAGCAAGGTTTCTGGGGACCAGGGGCTAAGGGGTTCCTACCACTCACCAGAACAGGTGCGATCCTTCCTTCCTACCGGCAACTGGCTTCATAGGGCTGACAATTTTCCCTTTTTCATTTCACTCGTACGCTGCCTGATCAATCCACCCACTACAGCTTCCAAGCCTTTCTCGTCTATATTTAGTTAACAATTAACACATTTGGCTTTTTAACTTCGCAGATTCTGTTGTTGTTGTTGTTGTCGCCGCCGCTTTAGAAAGTCAAACAGAAAACTTCAATGGATAAACTCTTAACGGGGAAATACCACCTATGCTGCAAACATAAATAAATCAGGAAGCGCCGGCAGCCGCGCACGCCACCGCTCCCCCCGCCCGGCCCCGCCGCCCCCCGCGGTGATGAATACCGGCGGTGCCGCGGCTCCGTCCCTGCCCTCCCCGCCGGGCCGCGCCGCCGCTCGCCGCC
>VYXC01011974.1:868076-883191 GCA_013397175.1 Platysteira castanea | reverse complement strand
CGGGCGGCGAGGTGCGGCACGGCGAGCGGCTGCGGGCGGCTGGGGAGCCGCTGCGCGGGGACCGCGGCGCTTTTCTGCTGCGGATATTACAATCCCGTGGCCGCGGGTCGTCCTGTCAGAGGGACGCGGGCACGGGAAAGGAGGAGGATTCCCCGTGGTCTGAGGCCGAAGGCAGCGGCCCCCGCTAACAACTGTGCCGCGCCTCAGCCTCTGGAATGGGGAGCCAGGGCAGCCGCGGCTCTGCGCAAACACAAAGTCAAAGGGCTTGTTGATGGCACGTCCTGCATCCGGCTGGATTGTCCCGCTGTTGACTCGCATGCCTTTCCCATGGGCTTTGACAGGCACACCCTGCTGCGAGGCCTCTATCCCAAGGGTGCGGGCAGCCCCGGTGGCTGCTGGCAGCTGGCAGTCCTCTCTCTGCAGGGATGCCCATTGAGGGGGTCTCCCCTTGCCCCCACATCTCTGAGTTTGGGGAACCAAGGGGTCAGGGTGAAAGAGTAGCCCACCTGCCTTGCTGACAGCTTATCCATGCAGGAGTCAGCAGGAATAAGGTGGCTGTAACCAGCACACAGGCTCTGACAGGAAAATGAAGACTGATGGGCCTCTGGGCTACAAAACCGGGGTAAATTGGGTCTCAGAAACATGACCACCTGACCTGAGGCCAGCACAAATGCTGCTCCTTGCTTTTAGCAAGGCAAGCAGGTCTGGGAGGCTGTAGGTTTCCTGGCCTTCAGTCACGCACGGAAGAATGTGCTCAGGAAAGGATGACAGTACATCCCCACCACCCATCTCTAATTCATGAGGCAGGGAAAGCAAGGAAGAAGTACCCAGAGTCTCATTAACAGCTATCAGCTTGAACGAGTAAGATGGCGTCTGAAGTAACAGGCGTGAAAGCAATAGCTACTTGAAAGAATAAGATCAGTTTGTTTTTCCTGAAGGAATTACAGGAATATTAAAGCCTTCTTGCAGTTATAAATCATTTAATGCAAATCATTTAATCCAAACAGAATTTTTACAGGCTCATGAGGCTCACTCATTTTGCCAAGAGTGAGTCATGTACAAATAAAATGAAACCAACAAAGAAAAGAGCTCTCATACCATGTGTATGTGGGTGATCCTTTGAAAAACTTGTAATTATTTTTTTTAACTCTACCACAGCCAGGAAGACAGGTTTGTAAAGCAAGAGCAAACCTTGATAGCTGTAGCCCATCCACATGTACTTTTTCCTTCACCCAGAAAGTAAGACAACAGATCCCTTATCAGGCTGAGGACAGCAATGACTGTCTAAACGTATCAGCAGTCCCTCAAACGCCTTGATTTCAAACCCAGTTGTGTGCTGACATACTAAGGCATAAGAAAGACTTTTCAAAAAAATGAAAATAATGTTAAGTGATTAATACTTAGTAAAAGAATGCAGTAGGCAGTTAATCCCTCACTTACGGGTTAGTTAAGGACTTGAGTTAGACTTCATTCTTCACTCCCCATGTCATAAATATGTGCTGCTAAACACAGAGCACAGCATGAGCCAGTGGGGTGGTGATGCACTGCTCTGAAATGACTAAAATGCAGGGACACAAAGCCATGTGACGGTGAGAATGGGAGCCTTAAAATGTGTCATCATCCCCATCGAGTGAAACTGACACAGAACACCATTCACTGATGGCAACAGCAAATATTTGTGGATACTGGAGAGGTACAGCCTCCTACTATATTCTGATGCCAGTTCCCTGCATCTTTTGGAATAGATATGTCAAAGTATCTCAAATTGTTCCTCTAGCCACCTACTTCACAGGAGGACAGATGCTCCTGGGTCCTCATATGACCACAGTTTCCCTTCCATCTGCTTAGGCAGAAGATGATACTTGCATAAGAAATGTAAGTCCCCAGATTTGGGAAATCCAGGACCCTAAGCCCCTCTGCAACTTTCACTATCAATGCCCCCCCACCCCAGTGCCTGAAACCACTCCTGTCTGGCAAAGAGTGGTCCTGTTGTTCTCTTCAAGTTCCAGGAATGTACTGTGGCTACCATGCATTCACGTAAATGCTTTTCTTAGCGGCCATGAAATGAGGGTTCAGTACAACTGCAGGACATGTCAAAGAACCTCTGAAACCCTGCAGTATCTGTGCTGCCTGACCTGGAGTGGACTCCAAAGAAGGAGGGAGGCACAGAGGGAGGTAGCACAGTTTGTACCAGGAAAGTAATGACATCATTTTCCTCCTCTCTGAGAAGCAAAGTTCAGTTCATGCACAGGCACAATTTCCCACTGCATCAGTTATGCACAGGCCATGACTTTGTTCATAAATGCAAGAAACTTGCCTTCAAATGAAAAGCAACCTCACACTGACCTCATCAAATGCCTGATAGCTGGACCAGGAGCACCTAGGATGTAATCCAGCTCTGAGATGAGCTGGAAGAGAATCTGTACACCTTTCAGGCCATAAGGTTCTTGTCAATGCAACAGTATTCTTTTGCATTTTAACACACCGACTTAGTACCTTGGTGGATTTCAGCTTTTTATCCTTTATTGCTCTCAATTTACTTTTCCTTTGAAGTAATTTTTGTCTGGCTTTCCCACCTCAGGGCTGGGCAGGCAGGGGAGAACTTTAGCTTCTTTGGGCTCTCTAATAGTAATTGGGACATTGTGCATCTGACATCAGATGCCAGATTTCCTTGTTACCGGTTGGTTTGTTTTGTCCTACAGATTTTTGATTTTAGGGTGGTTGTTTGGCACATCAGTTCTGATACAAATAACTTCGTGTTTTTCTCAGAAGTACTACACACCGCATCTGTTCCTTTTTGAATTTGCTTGTACACAAGCAGGCAGAGAACACAGGCAATGAAACATGTGCTAAGCTGAATCACTTGACCACCTAGCATGTATTATCTGGTGGACAAGGGACCCTCTAATCACTTTCTGAAGGAGGGTCTTACAAGACAAATGAGTTTTATTTGCCATTTCCCAGGCCGAATACTTCCTGGGTACTACAGTGCATGAGGACACAGCGATTAAAGATGAAAACAATCATGGTAAAGCAGGAGTTTAAAATTATTCCACTCTCCTGATTAAATGAAAACTTCACCTTTTGGCAGACAAAGACAATCCAAAACATTTTGTTTTAGAAGAGTTAAAAGGAATGTGAAAATCAGGAAACATATATGCCCCTTTTCATTTTTAGACTACCAGGAGTGAGTCAGCACAGCAGGAAAGCATCCTGTGTCCCTCTTTAAATGATGGATAAGCAGTGCTTATACACACAACAAAACTGATGGGCAGTACAAGACTACAATGACTTTAGATTAATTTCCATTTATTATTCATGCTAGCTGAGGCCAATCCTCTCTAAATGCCATGAAACACTTCAAAACATTTTGGTGTTAACTGAAGGTATTTGGCCAACATCCTCTAGCCTTTGTCTGGGGCAAACATCCATTTCCTGAAAAAAAATGGAAAATAAACCACTAGTACTATATACTGTTTCTTTTCCTCTTCAATTTCCATTTTCCAATACAGTGTAATATATGTCTGCTTCAAGATTTCTGGGGAATATAAAAATAACCTAATGTAATAATACTTCGCTTATGTACAGACATCCAATTCCATCCTACCACCAGAATTTGAGGGGAACCAGAGCGGATGTGTGAGAACAGAAGAGAAATGAATAAAAATTGAGACAAATAGGAAAGAAAAATAAATAACAAGAAGGAAAGTAAAAGAGAGAAACAAATCTGGAAGCACACTCTAACCTCCAATGCACAGTTCATATCCATTTTTGATCTGTCATGAAAAAACACAGCAGGGAATTTTTTTCAAGTTATGCAGAGTTGCACATGGCACAGGAAATTAGTGCTCAGTCCACAAAACCAAATGAATGCAGGCAAGAAAATCTAAACTGAAAGAAAACCAGCAAGATTAAATTATTATCAAAAATCATTTTTCAGATCTGTGTTTCTAAATTGCAGCAAGAAAGTATTGGGAAAAACAGGTCTCAGTTCTCCTACACTGAAGCCAGCTTCCAGACTAAACAGGAATTTGTGCCTATTCTCCTTTTTATTGCAAAAGCTGTTTTACTAAAAAAGGCTATTTGGACTGTTATCAAAGGATGATGTGGAGGTTCAAAAAAGTTCAAAACAGATCAGACAATTTATAGCTGACAAGTCCATCAATGGCTAGTAAACATGATGATGCAATCCAGTGAAATTTCTGGTTTAGGAAATTCCCATATGCTCTGGCTGCCAGAAGTTAGGAAATCCTACACTTGTTCTATTTCTTCCAGTCTTTTTGCAAGCATCCTCTACTCATCAGCCAAAGGCAACTAGGGTAGATGGGCCACTGGAGTAAACAAAACCAGTAGTTCATTCTTCTTATTCTCTGAACAGATCATCAAGACCAGCCTTGTCATGGTGCCATCTGCAATGAATTTTCAAATGAGTCATGGCTTCAAGTTTCATGATAGTGGACCTAGTTTGGATTTTCCAAAAATACATAGCAGAAGCAACTTCACATTAATAAACTAATATTAATGCAAAAAGTAGATGACAAATGACAGGCTTCAGTAGCTTTTCCTTCATACTGAATGGGATGGTCAAGAAGCACACTAGGAATAATGCCTTAGGTTTTAACTTTTATATTTTTCAAATCCTATATTGCCTACTGCGTAACTCTAAAGTTTCTTCTAGCTTATTAACTTCTCTCTTAGGCTTCTCTGAGCTTATTATTCAAGGACACTCAGATTGTCCTAGGCCCAAAAGGTGTAAACTAAGGCCCCTAGAGAGGTGGAGAAATTGAAGAAATTACATCATTAGCTAAAGTTTTAATTGGCAAATTTATGCTGATATGCAAATGAACCAAACCTATAAAAGTGTGAAGAACTCATGACTCATCGTCCATCTTGGGGTCCATTTTGGATGTAGCCTTTGGTTCCCCAGGGAGCCTTTGAAGGCCTTTCAAATAAATACCTACTTTTATTCCCTTAATCCTGTCTAGTCTCTGTTTCTAGGTAGCCACTCAAGGCATCAGTAAGGAGAGCCCATCAGGCAAGAAGAAATAGCATGTAACTGGCCTTCAGAACAGCCTCTAGTTTGAAGTGGTTGTGACAGCACCAAGGGCTTGCCACACAGTTCCCTCTCAGCGGTGGACAAGCAACATCTCTTTGGAGAAGAATCAAATGGAGAGTGAATGCAGCTGGGAAAGATGGTAGAGTGGGAAGATCTGTAGAGGTCCTACTGAAACCAGATCCCTTGTCCCAAACCGCAGTGGTTTCAGTTAAAAGATTAGGGCTTGGAAAGGTTCCTGCAGTTGGAATAATTGTAACTGGGTTACTCTGAGGCAAAGCTGAAATGCACTGGGCAGAGTCTTGATTTTGGAGGCCTGAGAGAAGCAAGAGCTTAGCAAGTTCTCTCATTTCTAATCTAAGACCATATGGAGCTCAACTACCAGGTGGGTGGGTGTATTAATTGAAGGATCGTGCAGCTCGTCCTATTCTAAATCAACTTGTTCTTCATAAGCCATCATTACTGTGGAAAAGAAAGCAAGAAACATAGAGATGCTGGGAAACAACCTTTACCTTAAAGTAAAAATAACAAAATCTAGGAATTGAGATTCCACCTTTTTACTGAGTTCAGAACAGAAGGTAGCTTTCTCTGCTCTGGAGAAGATGAGGTCATCTACTCATTTCCATAGATAAAAACATGTGAAATAATGCACTATAATCTTCCCATTCATCCTCCACTCTTGTTTTAGCAGTATTTTGCTAAGATTCATTTTAGCAGGCCTAACACATGCAACAAATGAGATCACTTTACCATCTTCAGCCTGAATCCATTCATAGCTGAATTTCTGGAAGAATTTGGAGATATGCACAGAGTTTTCAGGGAACTATTTTGGTTCCTAAGTTCTCTTGAGAGGCATGGAAGAGAAATATTAACCTGGCGCTAGCAGAAATGCTATAATGGATAGCACTATAATTCTACTAGTTTAGAATGGGTTGCCATTTTTTGCCCCAAGTGTAGCACATAATGTAGTGTATATATACCTGCTCAGTGTAATATGTAGTGCTGGTAGAGTTTCAACAGCCATATTTCAGCCAATTTAAACTTGGTTTGTCTGACTTCCAAGAGGAAAGCGTCCTCCGAGTGTGATTATGGGCTTCATGTTGTGATATTTATGCTAATAGTGTCTGCAAAAGAAGCAGTTCTTTCACCTAGAAACCCTGATCTCTCAGGAATCCCAGAAGTTGCTTTGGAGGCCATCTTGGAAAATCTCTCTGTAGGAAGGAAGAAAAAGGAAGGAAGAGTCCTACTTTGGTCAAAACTCTGGCTTTTCAAGTGACCTTCAAGTGCTGCAGCAGAGTGGCAGCGTTACGTGGTGTGCATAAAGCTTCGCAGAGGGAAGTGCCTCAGTAAAAGCTCTGGCTTGACTTGTAAAGGGTAAGGATAGCAAGTCATGGCATAGCTGTGCATAACACAGCATAGCAGTGCTGTCATTTTTTAGATACCTGGTCAGCTGAATCCCAATAACATTAAGATTAAAAACTTACTTATGACCCAAATGCAATGAGAAGTAGTATGTAAACACCTACAGGTCCTTCCTGATGCACCCACAGCTATGAACTCCTGGAACAAATTAGAAACTGGCACTACTGTAATAGCTGGGTATCTCATTTCTTAAGGATACACCTGAATGAGCAAAACATGAACAAACAAGCAATGGATGAGACAGATAAGTTGCTAATTCCAACATGCAGGAACCTCCTGCTTGTTAACTTATCCACCCTAGTCAGTCCTTTTGACTGTAGAAAAAACAATCCACTAAATCTGTACTTGTGTACCAGGGAAATAAACAAATTATAAATGCACAGAGACAGGCTGAACCACTTGCATGTTGTTTTTAAATTATCTTTATGAAAATGAGAACTTGGGGAGGAGCTGGGATGATTAGAAACTGATGATGGCATACACTACCAGCTTTTCCTTCCTCCAAACATATCACCTTGTTTCTTTAAATTCACTAGGTCCTCAGACACATCAAGAGCAGTTACTGATTCTTTCTAAAGACTTTCTGAAGGCTGCTAGTTAAACTTCAAGCACTATGAAAAGGAAATAAACATTTCAGGAAATGTTACCTGTTTAAACCACTTTTTAATAACCTAATGATTTTTTAAAAACAATTTGAATTTTGCCAAAAGTATCATTACAAACCAGAATTAAAGTGCTTCCCCGCTCTGACTACAGAATTCCTGAAATAACATAATAATAACCTGAAGGGAGAAAATTCTCTCTCAAAAAGTGTGTATTTACTGTTCACTATAGCACTGTTTTTCATCATTCAACATTGAAAATGTCCATTAATAAAACAGAATTCATTGGTTTTATAACAATTCTGGTGCAAAATCTTCTTTTTAACTCTAACTGATCCTCCAAATGAGCTTTATTAATCACTGATGGAAAACTGGCAAAATCCTACCCCATACTTTGGCAACCTTTCAAAATGTCCAATTAGGTCAAATCAAGGAAGTCCCAGAAACCAATTACAGCAGCACTTCTAAGCCAAAAAATCTCATTGTACTCTAAAACAACTGCAACATTATAGAAAAAAAACCCAAACCAAAAACCAAAACCCCTCAGTGTCGCTCTGGTTATGCACCTGAATCACCACCTCCACAGTAACGTGCCAAACAGCCACTCCTTGAACTACATCAATTAATGACATTTGCTCACAGATTTTATTTATCAGTGCCATAAATGTCACCAAGCAGTTCACCACAAGGAACAGTGCCAGAGAGCTCCTTAATCTGTCAAGCGAACACTTGCTTCCCTTCAGCGTTTTTATGTTCATCTCATCTCCAGTGCTCTAATTGCACGTGCATACAACGTCTCCACCTTTTTTATGAGTTTCATGTGTTCCGTATCTCACCTGCATGTTTGTACATTAACAACTGTGTTGACAATGTGATAAAAATAATCTTGGCGGCAAGAACAATAGCAACCTTTATCTAACTTCTCAAGAATGTGATCTTTGCTTCGGCAGAGCTTCTGCACGTACAGCCCTATGGTGCTGGTGGGCTGTTTGAGGTGCGTTTTGCTGCCAATCCTAAACCCACCACCCACAGTTAAGAATTAATTAGGACTTGAAGATGCCAGAGGGAGGCAAAACAAACAAAAATAGCATTTTAATTAACTGCAAATAATAATTAAGATTTTGCATTATGTTTAGCATCTGTACGTTTCTGCACTTACTGCAGTGACTCTGAACCTAATGAGATCATCCATCTAAATCCCAGAGGGCTGGACGGATCTCAGATCCTAAGTACATCTCCTATAGTATCTCCAAACAGTAAATAACTCATTCATCCTTACTGTGAGGACCAGTAATTAAAAATATTTAAAAATATCACTGTAAATGAACTTAAAATTCATATAACCTGGCAAGACTAAAGGAGAACAAAATGTGCACACATGTAGTAAGTAGAGTCTGAGTTTTCAATTCCAAATGTATACCTGTTCTGCCATTTCATAACACAGTGGTCCCTACTTTACCATACTCAGTTATTTAGTTGGTTAATCTTTTATTTGTTTATTTACTTATTTACAGTCACCTTTTATTTTTTTATTAACCTGTCATTATCCCAACAAAATTAGGAAGGTGGTGTTATATGACGTATTTTTGCCAAAGTCATAAAAGTTATTTGCAACATTTTCCACTCCAATGCTCTTCTAATTGCAGTGCTGAAACACAGAGCTCTCTCAGTGTCTTCCTATGTATTTTAGGTACTCAGTTTTCTTTGTCATTTGGTCTTCAGCTGGCTAGTTTACAAACTGGATCTCAGCAGTTCATCTCAACACCAAATATTACATTCCCTTGACTCATGCCTGACGCAGTTACCTGTCATTCAGAAATCAAACTTCGTAATAAAAATCTCCTTACCTTCACCAGGAGGACAGGTAAAGTTCCTGCAGTTTTACTTTACCATGGTCTTGACCAAGGTTAACCACCAAGACCCAATCATACAGAAGAGAGTCAAGCGTTTCTCCTGTGCCTGTCTCTAGAAACCTAAAGGAAAACACCTCTCTGAAGTAACCATGTGGCATTTGTGTTCTGCCATTTTCCAAAAACAGCTAGACCAAACCTCTTAATATATATGAACTGTGGCTAAAACCTTAATTCACCCAGGAACATAACAGAACTCATAGTTCCATTTATATAATGCAGCCCCAATATCTCATTTGAATTAACAGCCACCATAAGTCAGGCAAGCGCAACATTTTAGCTAATATGTTGAAAGCTTTGTGTGCATCCTTTTCTTCCTCCCATTACTGGTTTATTAATCCATTAATAGAAAAACCAGGAAATGTTTGGAAGATCCTGCATATCTCTAACTTCCTTTCAGCTTAGGTTCCATAGGTTCTTCAGGTTTCATAGGTCCCATGTGTTCTCCCTTATATTTTGCTGAACTTGTAGGGACAGAACTGATTAGGAATGATATTCTTGTTTTCCCCTACACAGCACATTTCTTGAAATGCAAATGGAACAATTGTAACAGAAGTATTAAGAACTGCATAAAAACAGTAAAAACAAACCGGTCCATATTCAGGAAGCCAAGGTCGAATCTAAGTGTAAAGTTTATGTCAGGATGTATCCTAATATAAAATATCTTTTATTAGAATGACTGCCATTATTTATAACTGATTGCAAATCGGGCTGAATTGCTTTGTTGACCTGGAAAGGTCAGGAATTTTACTCTGTTTTTTCTCTAATTTTATTTATGTCATGCCTTTTCTTTAGCTGTCTATACTCTCGTAATTGCACCACTTTGTTACATTTGTCCTTCCACAAAAGCTTTCCTTCCTTTTTATTCATGATTTTGGGTTGGGTTTTTTTCTGTTATGGTGTCAAACATCCCATTAAAAATGCTACATTTCCTTTGGGTAGATGAAATCAGTAGTTGCACCCTTTCTTTACATAAAATGCTGCTTTGTCATGGCCTAGAAAGCCCAGCTTGGTACAGGAGAGCTGTTAGGCTGTTCCTGGTCTGCAGGACATCCTCTAACACAACATACCTCATAGTTGTGTACGTGCTGCTGTAAAAGAGTGGCTGAACCTCAGCCCTCCTCGCAGTTGCTCCTTCTAGCTGGTAATTCTTTCCAAGAAATCACCTCACAATCTTTTGTCTTTCTTTCAGGTGTATATAAAATCTGCATTTCCTGTAAGTGCCTTTGGTTTTCAGTGCCCCATAAGGGAATTTCACTTTTTCCTCCTTAATTTTCTTGGCCTTGCTTCTGACATCCCCTTGTCATGGCAGGTACATCATCCTATATCAGCTGTTTTCCTGCTTAGCCCTTTTTCTGGAAATGCAGCCCTCAGCAATTCAAGAATTTCTCAGGGTGCTCCTGAGTATCTTAATTTGCCAAGAAAATATAACAGTGAGGTCTCAGGGTCTGGGGTTCTAGCTTTATCTATCATCCATGTAGCAAAATTAGCTCACAATTCCCTAGGACAGCAGTGTGGCATCTCTCCCTCCCAGATGAAAATCTCCAGAAATGCCTGTAGCAGTTCAGCTGTCTACCTATGCTCTGTTTCCCACTCTCTATTCCTAATCCTTTTCCACAGTTTTTCTGCAAGCTACTTCTCTTTTTGTGTCTTACTTGGGTTGATCTCCAAATTGTGACAATTTGTGTGATGAAAATTAACGTAGTTTATCTCCTGTATTTCAGCTCCTTTCTGAGTAATACTATCCCACATGCTTTTTGTTTGTTTCTCTTAAGCTAGTCAACTTACTCAAATATCACTTTTTGAACATGTTTGTGTTACCTGGAGCATGTCAGTTTCTTTTTAACAGGATGTTTCCATCATTATCAAAGACATTTCTTTTGATTTAATTTTTTCCCTGGCCCTTTTTTTCCCCAAAACTCTTTCATTGCAGCTTTTTCCATGAAAACAAAGTATTGTTGTATTAGCAGGTTCCCTTTCTTTCTTTCTGCTAGGCCTCATTTTTTAAGAGATTTCCTTTTTAAATCTGAGACAATATGTCTTTCTTCATTTCCCTAATAAATCCTTTTCCATTTAAATAAAACCATTTCCCAAGCCTTTTTTCCTAACAATGCCTTCTCATTTATTCTGTTCAAGTTTTATCTCAACTGCTCAGTATAAATTTATTTTAAATCTGTCTATTTTCAGTTTATGTTTATTGATTCGATGAGAAAGGCCAAGACCTTAAACTTTTGTAGCCAAGCATGCTGTTGTGCTTTCAATTCTTAAGCAACTCTTACCCCTTTTGGCAACTTTGCCTAAGTAGATTGATGCTACAAACTTTTTTTAAACGATACACAGTATCTGTCTGCTTTCCTTTGCCACCGCGTTAGTGCCTCAGTACCCTGCCGTATTTTCTTTCGGGTATAGTTTCTAAGGGAAAAGAAAAATCTTTAAGGTGGGAAAGAACTGTGATTTGATTATTGTATGTGATCTGCAACTGGCTGCTTTTTGTTGAGGCACTTTCTGCTTTTCACTGCCTCCTGACTGCCCCAGAGCACAACTGCTCCATACTGCATCACCTAGCAGAGCGTCCTCCTGCGACGGCAGTGGTCACCTCACCACGTTTTGCCTCTGTTTTGGTGAGACAAAGCTCTACCCCAATGGATGAAGACTGTGCTATGACAGAGAGCCAGGACATGCACTCTCTTCTCCTCAGCTCTGCCACCTGTTGCTGCCGGACTTAAGTTACTCCATACTCCATTTTTCACATAATATTCTGTATTAGTTTGTTTACATCACTCCTGCAGAAGCATCCCACAGAACACCCTATGCAACTCTATGTTTTTTTCCATGAGGGGTATTGACTTCACTCGAGTAGGAGGCCAGTAGCACACACTTAAAAAAAAAAAAAAATTGGTTCATGATCTTTCGTAGTCACATGTACGATTAACGAACAGCCTTACTACGTTCGCAAAGAGGTTCTTACAAACTGTCTGAATCTGTCAGCTGGTCACAAAATGCAGTCTGGAATGATAACACACGGCCGCTGCCATCTGTGACCCGAACTCCCCAGGGTTTCCCAGCCATCTCCCATGCTGCCATCCCAGCTGAGCTCAGCGCTCCCACACGCACCGCGCAGGGAAAGTGCCTGAATTCCCTACGGAGCAGCCCGGCCCCTCCTGAGAGGTCTGTGCAGTTCCCAGGAGTGGGATGAACTCTGCAGAAGCGGCAAACACGACGTAGCCCTTCCTGGAGCCTATTTTCTTCCCATGCAACCAGTAAATACGTTTGGCAAAACGCAGGGCCGGGGGGCACTCAGCAGCTGACCCTGCCCTTGCAGCTCCAGCCCCGTCCTCGCCGGCGCGGGGAGCCCGGGGCCGGGAGGAGAGCCCCGGCAGGTCTGGGAAGGGGAGGGAGCGGCATTCCCCGGGCGGCGGCACACCAGGGCCTCCCCGCCCCGGCGGCAGGCCGGGCCCGGGCTGCGGGGGCGGCNGGCGGCCGGGAGTGGAGCGGGGCGGGCGCGGGCAGTGCCGGGGCCGAGCGGCGCGGCGGGCGGGGAGCGCTGCGGAGCTGCGCGCAGAGATGGCGCGGAGCGCTGGGCACGTCGGCGGCCACAGCGGAGGGTCCCGGAGCTCCTCACGCCTGTCGTGAGCGCTTCTGCCCGCTTGGCCGGGAACGGGACCTGCAGCGTCCCTGTCGCTCGGCGGAGAGAGGCCCCACCGCCCCGAGCCGCTCCAGCTCTCCGCGGGAATGATCCCCTTCTGCACCGCCAGAACTACCGGCGAACGAATTGTGTTAATTCCAGCGAGCTGGAGCGGGCCGGGCGGTGCTGTGGTTAGCAGCGAAGTGCCAAGGCAGCGCTCAGGGCTATCGCCGCTCGGCGCCGAGCCCCGCTCCTCAGAGCCGCCCAGCAGGACAGCAGTGGGTTGCGTAAGAGCGGCCGCTGCGCCCAGGCTCGTGGAGGTGGTTTTGGCCCTCGTGGACACTGGGCACCTTCTGTCTTCCAGATTGCAAAGTTTGTTTGTTGTAGGAGTTTTTTGTTATTTTATATTTGTTTTTAAAATTTTTTCCTTCGCACCACTCTTTACCAGTGGCCAGGTGTGGAGGCTAACCTGCGGAGATGCCGAAATAGGCATCCATTTGGCTTACAGGTTTTAAATGTCTTGCTTCTTTCTGTTTTTCACTTCTCTACCGGCAATTTTTACACGTGATAAAGTATAAAAGGAAAGAAAAAGACTCAAGAACATAGTTTAGCTATCACAGTGCTGCCTTGCATTAGAAATGTAGAAATAAGATAAGCACCTACATGATTCCTACTAGGGGATGCAATTAATTTGACTAGACAGCCTCATAATATCACAGCTAAGACAGGAGAGCAGTTCAAAGGCAGTAAAAGGATTAAAGCTCCATCCCAGTTAGTATTTAAGCTTCTTGAACACAGTTACTCTATAACGTGATTCTGCTTGAAAATGGGATAGCACGTGCTGACTGTCTCAGTGCTTTCTGCATCATGTTTCTGCTCACCTTATATGTAGAAGATGTTGCCAGTGAATTACAATCCTGCAAAGCCAGCTGAGATTTTCTTTCAAGTAATAGAATAATTATTTAAGTGCAGTGTACTGAAATACATTAAAGTATAATTTCTATACACAGTTCAATATCTTCAAGTCTTCACTAAAGAAGTGTACTTTCTACTAAAAAAAAAGTATAAATCCTCATAATCCAGGTGAAACATGCTATGTGTTTAAACAAACATGAATTTGACCTTGAGTCCTGGCAGCACACTGTTAGAGGGTCTACCCATATCATGTCTGTGGATCTATCAAATTCAGAACTCACTGTAATGATCAGCTGTCTAGAAAAGTTTCAGCGTACTCTAGAGACCCGAAGAAGGACCATTCTTACACTAGAGGGGAAAAAAGTATGTACTTTAAAATATCTAAGTGTTATGAACTGAATTACCTTTCATCATTTTTATATAAACTTAGAGATATTCAGCTAGCAAAGATACATCAGGTGTCCCATAAGTCCAGTTGCTCTGTATAGAAGAAGGTCTGTCGGCTAGAACTGTAAAAAGCCAACAAAATATGCTGTTCCATGCTTTGTTAATGAGAGAAGGTAAGGGGAATGATGACAATAAAATCAAAAAATCAATGACAAAGGAGCAAGGTGAAGGCAACTAAGGACATAAACTTCACCTTAACACAGCAGGTCAAGGGAAGAAGCTGAATGTTTGATAAGGATGTTATAGACAGCCACACAAGGAGGGACAGTGACCATCAGGAAAGAAGAGTGTCTTCAAGACCTTTCCTGAGATACATTCTAAGTTTCTGGGCTTTTTACGTGGAATCTCTGCAGTTCCATCCAGCAGCAAAAGAATGGATCTAAACGACACAGGATTTTACTATTGATGCGGTTTTATTTTTCTCTTTGCTAAAAGACCAGATAGGAAGACACAAGTGGCTGGAGCTGAGAAGAAGCATACACTAGACAAGGCCTAGTGTAATGAAAAACAATGTCTGGAGCAGGGTCCGTGATTTTGCTATTCATGCTTCCTACTGGATTGTCACACTATTTTCTATAATGGTGGTTTGGGGGTTTTTTTAAGTATACAAATAAAAATTACCAGAATTGTCTTTCTGTACTTGCTTACAAAACAGGAAAATCTTCTACCACAGATTTTGCCCTTAAAATTTTGAGTAGGGTGAATCTACTGGAAAAACTCCCAAGCAGACAGTGCAGCCAGAGGAAGCAGCTGCTTGGTGCACACAGGCACTGTTTGAGTTTATTTGAGCCATTGCATTGCTTTTATCCAGCACACAGTAGCACCTGCTTTGCTGTGTCGTACAAACTCAGCAGAATTCACAAATACCCTCCGTTTTCATTACTTGAATTTCAAAGAAGCCCTTGTAAAAGACGGATACTTACTTTCTGAGATGGTGGTTGTTCCTCAGTTTGGAAGCAGCCACCCAGGGCTTCCTCCTGCCCTGGGAGCCCCCGCTGTGGGAGGGGGGCAAGGGGAGGTTGGCCAGAGCTGTCCTTGGTGGGGGCCAGAAAGAGCCTCCTGGCAGTGGCCAGGTGGGCTCCACACAAGGAACTTTTATGATCTTCACGGTAGGGAGTCCTTCAGAGTGTTCAGCAGAACA